>BPTQ01000008.1:245130239-245183212 GCA_019973895.1 Chrysanthemum seticuspe
AAAAAAAAAAAAAAAAAAAAAACCATACGGGCTACCATCCTACATCTATCCTTTAAATTTATGTTTGTTTGTTTCAATTATCTAGAGTTTAGAGTGTCGAGTCTTGGCTTAGCAACGCCATTCTTCGTATGCTTGTAACATAAAGATTTTTGACTTGCCACCACTAAATAGCCTATCCCACCAAACCCTTTGTTTCCCTACCGTAAGCCTAACATTACAACCCTTTAAAGACCTCTTTGATAGTCTTTCCTAGGTGCTTACGCCAAAGCGATAGAGGTTTGATCTATTCTCAAGCCTATGGTAATCTATGTACTAGGATCGGTTAATGAGTGTTTAATCTTCCATTTCCAACTTGTTATATTTAATATATACCCGAGAGAGATGTGAGTATCCAAACACCCCATGTGAGGTGCTAGTATGTAATTTCCGTGCTTGTTATGACTTTTGCGGGGCTTATATGTGTTGTGGACTGTTTTAAACCATTGCTTCATGACCCTTAACTTATAAATTAATTGGCTAAAAGCACATTTGCTTGAGGACAAGCAAATACCAAGTGTAGGGATATTTGATAAGGTTTTAAAATGTACCTTTTTGAGGGGTCGTTTAAGCCCTTATTTGATCACTTTTGTATCTGTTATTACTTAATATCGTTCCTTTTCACTTTTTAGGTCTCTTAAAGGCAAATTGCTGTAATGGCACTTATTTGGACGAAAAGGCGTGGATATACGAAGAAAATTGCCAAAGTCAAGAATCGAGACACTCCAGCTGCTGAAAAGACAAGGTGACGGCGTCACTGCTTAACTGCGACGCCGTCGGAGGATTTTGTGACGGGACAGAAGCCAAATCTCTTATTTTCAAGTGACGGTGTCAGGCTTTAAAAGAGTAGGCCGTCGCAACTCAGACGGCCTAGATTCGATCCAGACGGCGTCAGAAGCTGAAGAGGACGGCGTCACAAGCACAAGGTGACGCCGTCGCAAGACTAACGTGGCCAAGACGAAACCCTAATGACGCCGATCCGACGGCGTCACAAAACATAAGGTGACGCCGTCGCATATGTAATCTTATATATAGAATCCGAATTTTTCAGTATTTGTGTGTAGTCTTTTGGAGTAAAAACCTAAACCGAACCAAGGCTGTCTTGTACAGTATTTTAGGGTTCCAAACCCTATCTTACATCAAGATAAGTGTTTTACTTCATTAATTCAATTATGTATTTGATTATTTGTGTGTATGCTTGCATGTTCTCCATGTCCGGCTAATTTACTTGTGTGTTTGCTTAGGGAATATGAAACTTAATTATTAAATATTGATTGGTTGTCTCTTATCTTAATTGTTAATGATCTAGTAATGCGATAGGTCATTCGTTGTGTACTTAATGCTTGATTAATCTTTGTGAACCTTAGGTTATAGCACTTAGAGTGGTTGTAAGCTAAACCATCCAAAGAGGCCTTAGAGTTAGAGTTTATAAACCCTAGTGGGTCTTGTAGACGAGACCCTTTGGTAACTTCAACGAGTTAGGGATAAACTCATACCCTACGACTTTAGACACACAACGCAATTAAGAATAAGGAAGTGACAATTCAGCCATCAATAGGAGATAATTAAGGAGTAGTAAAACCTAAGTGAACACATCTTTAAACTATCATACGAGCACACAATAATTAGACATAGACTACATACACCTTAGATTAGATAATTAGATAAGTAGAGTAATCGGTAGCAATACCAACCCCCAAATCCAAACCCCGAAATTCGTACCTTTCCATTTCCTAAAAAAACATAAAAAAGATAAAAAATAATCTTCCTCAACCCCAACCTTAGCGTAGTAACTTCTCACTAGCATTCCTATTCCCCTAGAGAACGATATCAATACCCGTGGCTTACCCTAATACTACACTACAACGATTAGGTTCACTGCCTAGGGTGTTATAAAACTTGCTCGAAGAAAAAGAAGTTCCTTTGACCCCGAACGACGCGTGTAGCGTTATCAAGGGGGTTTAGGTGATTTTTTTTGTTAAATTGTGTATGCATAACGTGTATGTATAATTATATAAGTGTAGTATATAAAATGTTTAGGTATATAACGAAAAGACAAAACGCGAATGAGTGTCAGGTGAACGTAAAAATTTGTGAAAATGTGAAGTGACTTAAGTATGAACATGTGAGTGACTCGTAGTAACTTAAAATGATAAGAGCATATCGTGATGTTTAAATAGAATCACAGGCCGAAGGTACGTTCGTAGAAAAGGGTTCATAAGAAAATTAACATTTAGCACAAAAATGACCCGACAAGTATGAAACTAACTCAACAACATAGAGTTAGTTTAAAAGTGTCACATGTTGCTATCGTTTACTAACCCAAAAATAGGCAGTTGTCATAGTATTCCTTCGTTAAGGGAATTCTGTCCCGAAATTCAGTTCATTTATTCTAAAGACGTAACACTCGTAAACAGCTGCGGATACTTGGGCCTCATTTCGCCTTCACGCTCCCAAGTGTATTCCGGTCCTCGCTGTGAATTCCGTTGGACCTTCACGATAGGAATCTAGCTCTGTTTTAGTTTATTGACCTCACGGTCCTTGATTTTTGTAAGGTCTTCTATCAATCTTGATCTCATTCAGTGGTACGTGTAGATTCACGTCTACCAAGCATTTCTTCAAATCACACATGAAACTTGTCATGAATGCTACTTAGTTCTTGCGGTAATCTCAATAGATAAGTTATAGGACCAATTCGTTCAACAATTTCAAACGACCCTACATATCTTGGTGCGAGTTTACTCCTTTTGCCAAATTATACAACGCTCTTCCAAGCTGATACTTTAAGCATTACTTTGTCGCTGATGTCGAATTCTAGAGGCTTGCACCGCTTATTGGCATAGCTCTTTTGGCGATCTCTTCCCATTTTGAGTCTTTCCTTGATCCGAACAATCGTATCAGTAGTTTCCTGAACAATTTCCGGTCTGATCAATTTTGTTTCTCCGACTTCTACTGTCACATACCGCCTTAGGTGGAAACGCGAGGCGTGGCGGAGGGGATCGTCATAACACATTGGTACAAAGTAGAGAAATACTAAATGAATACATACAACATGCCATGACGTCGTCCGACACATAGAAGAAACTTGTGTCGTGACTAGTCAAAACCACGACAACATAGTTAATAGTCATATGTAGGAGTTCCCACAACTCGGAACAAATACAAGTCAACATAATCTCAAATACACCAAATAAACAACACAGTTCCAAAGAAGTGTTCTAATGCAAATCAACCAATGAAAATGACCCGTGAAGGTTAATCTTAGGTCTTGCTATTGCCAAGTAGGATGTATCTGCCTGATTATTGTTTGTGCCCTACTCATAAGGTCTAAGCTTGACTCTATAAAGAGTTCTTATTTTAGGTTCGTAAGCCTTTTAGGTGTTACACAGTTTTTGTCTTTTCTTTTTACCCTTGTAAGCCTCTTAAGCGTTATAGAGTTTGTTTTGATAAGCCCTTCTGGTGCTAATGTATTTTTGCTTTGTCAGGATATTTATGCCTCATTGTTTCCATACCTCGAATGTTTTTGAGGTCTAGGTGTAACTCCTCAGGAGCTTTTGTTCAAGATCTATAAATTTCTCAGACGTTATATATTTCGCGTATCAGGGTGTGGTTTCCTGATAATTTTCGTACCTCTACTATTTGTGAGGATAAATTTGACTCCCAAGAGTGTCAATTTCAAGTGTCTTTTTCTTTGAAGAGCATTCTGCAAGCACAAGGGTTGAAGAACGAGTTTGGAGCTCATTAATTATTTGCAATAACTAACACATTTAGTGATCAAATAAACGAATTGACTGCCACTCAGGTTAACGACATGTTCTCCTTGTACGTACATGAACCAATATACAAATTTGTAGTCTGTTTAACTCTTCAGGTATCTCCAAGATGCTTGAAGTTGGCGTATATACGAATTTATTGGTATTGCCACTATCTTGTGACAACATTTCATATGTTTAGCTACATGTAACGTGAACGAAGGATGAGGATACGAAAGATAAGATTGATCTGGTCAATCACCGATGGAATATGTTTCAAACATATAATTATTAAATTGTAATGGTGTGCGAGCCTGTTGTAATGGTGTATGAGCCTGATGACATTTGAGTCTGATGACATTTCCTTGGTTTCAAGAAAGACATTCATAACCTGATTTTATTTGATTGTTCCTTACCAAAGCATTGTTTTTGTTGTCAGGTTTGTCATGTATGACTTGTGTTTCTATAGTTTAGTAAAATGTAACAAGAGTTTTTTGCAATTGTCTAAAAATAGCCTCTCAAGCTGAATTGTTGTTTTGAACATACAAACAGTAATATAAGAGTAACAAGGAGACTTTACATTAAGTAGCTTTGACTTGAATGCTTTTACATTTTTTCCATGTTACAATTTAATGATTGAAAGAATCGAAATAGCAATATTGTAGTAAACCTAAAGGTAGCGTTTCCTTGGTTTGGCCGCGTGCCAGGACAATGACTCCCTTGTCATGCCTGTACGCAGGTAGTAACCTTTTTTTGTTTGCGTGATCATGTGTAGGTCTTCCCAGTTTAACTTCATTTTTCCCTTTGCCTACCGCTTTGTCGGCCTCCGATCTTTGTTTGGAATTATGGCGCATGATCCTGGTCTGATGTTATGTGCGGCTGATAGGAATGGCATTTGAACATGATGCTTCAATGCATGTGTTTGATGGCATTTTAGCCGGATGAGGTGGTTGTCGATTCTTTTTTGCGAAAATGGTTTTCAAGGAATTAGTTGTTCATGTTGTTTTATTAGGTAATGAGCTTTAACCTTTTCCTGTTATGTATCATTCAGTGTCGTGATGATGCCTCTTTGCAACAATTAATGTTTCGGATGAGGTTTTGTTATTATGTTCCTGTTGCGCAGGTTTATCAATTTTGGTTTTGTGAATTTGTTTTTAAGTAGGTGTATCATGGAGTTAGGGGTATCAGGATTGGTTTTGTGGGGTATTTGAAGGTGATCTCAGGCTGTTTTGGCTGAGATTGAGAGGTTTGAGGTTGAGGGTAGGCCGCCTAGGGATTTTTTCTAGGCCGTATTTTAGGTTTTTTTGAGTCATTTTTAAGCTATTCCGGGTTGGTTGTGATAGTGCCATTGACTGATTGGGGTGGGAATGGATACGCTTCTGCTGAAATCAGGCTCCGTATGTGTTTTTTGTGGAGTTGTTGGATAATTTTGCGCTTTCTGATGAACCAAAAAGTTATTTCGGTGAATTTTGGAAAGTGGAGAAGGTTGTTGTCTTTGGATTTGTGTACTATGAAGTTTTTCATGTTTTCGTAACCTGGAAATAAGGGTTTCACCGTGAAACCTTCGTTTCTGGGTAAGGATGACTTTTTCGGTGACTGAAAATTATGTTCAAGGTTCTCCTGCGCCAGGAAAGAAAAAACGGTTAACGTTTTGCTTTGGTTTAACGACGATGGATTATTCGAAAACAGAGTTTCTGTGTGATGGAAAACTTAAACGGTGGGTCTTTTTTGGTTTTCTGGTGAATATAAGTTTTTTCGGTTAATCGTAAAAAATAGAAAATCGCGGCTATTAATATCTTATAGCACGGATGGCGCCATGTTTACATATAGTACATATTGAGGGTTTGGGGCTGGTCAGTTGTTTTGTTTCCCACGTTCGGTAAGGACCCTACGGTGTGACTGGAGTCACGAATTAGGGTAACACTCACTAGTCGTCTCAGTTTGGAGAGTGTGTGTGCATTATTCATGAGAGGATAATAGTCTATAGGTGTAGTTTTGCCAAGGCTGACTTGACGTGATTAGCTTGGGCCATTCCGGGAAATGGCCAAGTATTTATAGGAGGACCTTTAGGGTTGTGAAAACCCATAAAGGTAATATGATGGTCACAAATGATCCACGTCGTGAACATCAGGGTAATGGTGAAGGAGGCACGCGATGCTTGCTTTAACGACCCTGGTGTGCTGCTTTCCTAGACGCGCTTGTCAGGCGGGTTATGTCTTGAGGTTGTCTGGGGAAGTATCTCTCAGGCCTTTTGTATTAATCTGAACTTGTTGGGCTTATATTTAGGCTGAGTTTAGAGTGTATGGACCTTAGCCAGCTGCGCTGAAAGTCCTATACACTATTAATAATAAAAGGAAAAACCACAAACCTGAAGGTTTGTGGTGGTGAGGTCGACTGAAACTCCCCAAGAGGGGAGGATTTTGGCTTATTGTCAAACTAGGTTACTGGATGAGCAGCCCTTTATATGTGTTAGGATTAGGTTATATCATTGTTTAAGATTTCGCTTTTAAGTTTTTGGTTGCATGGCCATTTTGTGTTTACTTCCGCTGCTGCATATTTTATCGGTCCTGCAGTAACCATGAAACCCTACAATGTCATCTATCCAATAACTTTATGTAACTCACCATACATGCATATAACATCATGTGTATAACACATATACACATGCGTACTGCACATTCCTCACCATTTTTTACAAAATACAACTTTTACACAAAGAAAAACATGTCACATATTATGTATTACACGTGATATCACATACACAATTACCATAATCCAGCTCATTCACATGTATCACATCACACTTTTATTCATACGTATCACACTCTCTGTGTTATAAAAACCTAACCTTACACTCATCTACATTATGTCGCTTATCAGTAACACGAAACTCGTTACACTTAAAGATATCATATCAAAATTGTTTACAATAAACAATATTTACACAATGAAAAAATATGTGACACAACACATATCACAAATATTACCAGATACACTATTATCATAATCCAATTTGGCACAATTATACATACATGTACATCACCTCACCTTCATTCATACCCCATCCATCACATATCGAAAACACAAAACTCGTTACACTTAATTCTATAGTATGAAAACTTAAAGCCTACACGTTTACATGAGGTTAGAGTTTCCTCGCCGATTTAAAACTAATGAAATCAAAATCGAACTAAAACTTTTTGTCAAAATATACTAGAAGAAAAAGAAAAAAATACCTCCCTACACCATCACCCCCTACCACACCACCCCCTACCACACCATCACTCTCCATAAATTTCATCAAAAATCTATAAATAGAAATCAAGAAATCATCAAACCCCAAAAATAAAAAAATATAAAAATAAAAATAATGAAGAATCAGACACCATCAGAAGCAGCCGTCTCATCATCATCATCATCATCACAACAACCGCCGCCGCCGCCACCATCACCATCCATCCAACCAATGAATGCCACGTCACCATCAGACGACCACCCATCACCATCCACGTCATCATCATCATCATATTCCTCATCCTCCTCCCCTTTAGAATCAGTGACAATCGAACGAAAAGGCGAATTCGGGGCAGTTTGTAAATGGACAATAAACAATTTCCCTAGGGTTAAAACCCGAGCTTTATGGAGTAAGTATTTCGATGTAGGCGGTTACGATTGTCGTTTATTAGTTTACCCGAAAGGCGATTCGCAGGCATTGCCTGGTTATATTTCTGTTTATTTGCAAATTATGGACCCTAGGGGCACTTCTTCTAGTAAATGGGATTGTTTCGCTAGTTATCGCTTAAGCGTTGTGAATTTAGTAGATGACACGAAATCCGTTCATCGTGATTCTTGGCATAGGTTTTCCACTAAGAAGAAGTCTCATGGTTGGTGTGACTTTACGCCTAGTGCCGGTATTTTAGATGCCAAGGCGGGGTTTTTGTTTGGTGAGGATAGTTGCGTTGTTGTTACTGCCGATATTTTGATTTTGAGCGAGAGTGTTGGGTTTGTGAGGGATAGTAATGAGGTGAGTACGGGTGTGGTGACGAATGGGAATGGAGCCGTTGGGGATGTTTTGAGTGGGAAGTTTACGTGGAAGGTTTTTAATTTTAGTTTGTTTAGGGAAATGATTAAGACGCAGAAGATAATGAGTCCGGTGTTTCCGGCTGGTGAGTGTAATTTGCGGATTAGTATTTACCAGAGTTCGGTTAACGGGGTGGATTATTTGTCTATGTGTTTAGAGAGTAAAGATACGGAGAAAACGGTGGGGGGTAATGTGTCGGATAGGAGTTGTTGGTGTTTGTTTAGGATGTCGGTTTTGAATCAAAAGGCGGGGATGAATCATATGCATAGGGATACGTATGGCCGATTTGCTGCAGATAATAAGAGCGGTGATAATACTAGTTTAGGATGGAATGATTATATGAAAATGAGCGAATTTTCGAAAAGTGAGTCGGGGTTTTTAGTGGATGATACAGCTGTGTTTAGTACGTCGTTTCATGTTATTAAGGAACATAGTAGCTTTTCGAAGAATGGGGGGTTGATCGGCGGTAGAATTGGGAATGGTGCTCGTAAGTCGGATGGACATATGGGGAAATTTACATGGAGGATTGAGAATTTCACGAGGTTGAAGGATCTTCTTAAAAAGAGGAAGATTACAGGCCTTTGTATTAAAAGCAGGAGGTTTCAAATTGGAAACCGTGATTGTCGTCTTATTGTTTACCCCCGAGGTATGCAATGTTATTGTCCTCTTCGTCAACAGTTTTGTTCCTGATACTTCAATGATACTGCACTGACAATGTAATAAGCTGTAGAAAAGTAGAAATGAAATGCTTGCACATTTGTGTCAGCTGTATGTTCATTTTCTTGTTAGTTTGTAAAGATCTAAAACTTACTTAAAGAACTTGTGTCACCAATATTAGTATAAAATTACAGCTATACTTGTCAAAACTAAGTCGGAATGGGTTATGTATGCATTGAAAGTGATTATTTGATAATGCCATTTCAAGTGGAGATAATTACTTTCTAAGTTTCTAGTATTTGATTAACCTATTTAAGCCGGGTTAAAATAGTTAGGTTTGAACAATTGGGTTCATACAAGCTACAACAGAACTGATTACTTATTAAATTAATCAGAATCTATCAAACACTCCTCACTATCATAAATTAGTTTTACAATGTTAAGCAGTTAGTAATGTGTACAATTTTCATACTTGTGCTTCATTGTATCAGGGCAGTCCCAGCCACCATGTCATCTTTCAGTTTTTCTTGAAGTCACGGATTCACGTAATACTACAAGTGATTGGAGTTGTTTTGTGAGCCACCGCTTGTCGGTTGTGAATCAAAAGATGGATGACAAGTCTGTTACAAAGGAATCCCAGAATCGCTACTCAAAATCTGCAAAGGACTGGGGCTGGCGAGAATTTGTGACCCTCACAAGTCTTTTTGATCAAGACTCCGGGTTCCTTGTTCATGATGTTGTTGTATTTTCTGCAGAAGTTTTAATATTGAAGGAGACATCCATAATGCACGAATTTACTGATCATGAAAATGAATCTGGTAATACTGGTAGTCATATAGATAAAGGAGGCAAAATGAGTTCTTTTACTTGGAAGGTGGAGAACTTCTTGTCTTTTAAAGACATAATGGAAACCCGTAAAATATTCAGCAAATTCTTTCAAGCTGGCGGATGCGAGCTCCGGCTTGGTGGGTGGTTTTTATCTGATCACCAAATATGTAGTTAAACAAGAAGTGCATTCTCTTGACCGTTTGTTTTTCTATTGCAGGGGTTTATGAGTCTTTTGACACAATATGCATATACTTGGAGAGCGATCAATCAGTCGGCACTGATCCTGATAAGAACTTTTGGGTTAAATACAGGATGGCTGTAATGAATCAAAAGAATCCTTCCAAGACTGTTTGGAAGGAGTCATCTATTTGTACAAAGACCTGGAATAATTCTGTGCTTCAGTTCATGAAAGTTTCAGATATGCTCGAACCAGATGCAGGTTTCCTTGTACGTGACACAGTTGTCTTTGTTTGTGAAATTCTGGATTGCTGCCCATGGTTTGAGTTTGCGGATCTAGAGGTCAGTGTGTTGAGTATTTCATCTATGTGGATTTATTCTGGTTCTTCATTTTGTTGACCAAAATGTATATGTCACCTGAAGCATGTTCAGCATCAACTATTCAACAATGTAGTTAGATCGTAAACTGACTTTAGGATTATGCAGATCTTGATCTTAGGAATTTACTTTTTATTAGGAATGATATAGATAAACAAGATTCGAATTTATTTATATGATTAATTCTTGTAGCTCGCCTCTGTGTCCTTTACATAATGAACATAATGGATGGAATACTTCTTTGCTGTCTTACAATGATTACAACGGGGTTATGGAAAGGTATGTCTTACTTCAAATTCACTATTTCTGGTGATTAGAGTAAGTGAACTCTTGAAAACAGTTAAGAATGTACTCTGTAAGAAAATTACGATGTTAGAAAAGCATAAGTTGTTTGGGGTTAGTTAAAGAGGACAACTAGTTATACAGGACAAAGATAAATCGTTTTCTATGTCGGTATCTAAATATTTCAACTCTTGGCTATTGTCAAACTTTGCTCTTACTTAAGTTTGATTACTCTTATTTATTGCCACATTCTTTATTCCGAGTGAGATTTGAAGTCGATTTGACTGATATCAAATAAAGGAACCATTTGAGCTTGAAAAGGTAAAGGAGGATGTTATTTGTGAGCATCCTAGAATAGGGCATACGGGAACAAAAAAGGAACTAAGGAAGCACTCAAGCAGACGTTAGATTTTTCTAGGAATGCCAATAATAGTGACATCTCTACATATCGTTTTGAAAAGCATGTGAGGGATTTATAAACAATTTAGGCTTAGTTTGGCATCATATTTGACTTTCTAGGGACAGGACTCACTTTTTTCTTCACAAGAATGTTTGTGTTTGGGTTTATACTTTCTGGTAATTGTTTTCTCTAACAAACAACTTTTTCAAATCTCCAAAATACAAATTAATAGCTTTGGGGGACGCAACAATATTCAATACAGAAGCAAAGCCAATCCTAGCCTTAGGTCCTCAATACTTCTTGGTGTATTCAAATTTGTTGGAAGTTTGTTATGGTGGACACATTATATATTTGCTGCTATGACCAATAATAAGTTCCAAAAGAATAAATGTGGAAATGATTAAGCAGTCACGCCTTTGAGTATTTTGATTGTATATAACAAGTAGAATTCCAAGTTATAGGGGAAGATGGCAGATGTATATTCGTATGCTTTGGGCAGACATAAGTTATACTAGTTTGTACAAACTGTTATTGTACATATAAAGTGTTCCAGTTTGTTTTTTCTTGGTGAAACCTAAATTATCTAACATTCTTTTTAAATTGAGAGATTAAGAAACCATTAACTAGAGGGCAAACTTGTTAGCAGTTGAGTTGCCCCATCCTTTTGTACAGAGCAGGTTGGTCAATACCACATATATCTCTAATAATGGACTTTGTTACGGCCTTTAGTTTTCAAATTCACTAGTGATTTGTGTAGATACGAACAATTCAAATACAGTTGCGCAATGGCCTCTAATAAATATTTAAACGTTTCTGTAACCGATTCGCGAGTTAAGATCTTAATTACCCTCATAGAGGTCATACATCTACTGCCAGAAAATTACACGATTTGTGGAATCACATTCATTCGAAGAGGTAGTTTAAATAGCTATGTATTGATAAGGAAACACTAGGAAATGCTTCAAGCTAGGCTTTTGTCTAATATAATCATAAATAATATCGTGTCATTAAGAAGTGTTGTGTTTGAATTCTAGCAAGTCTTGTCTTATTTTTTTAATAGATATGTAGACTTATAAGTTATAATGAACATAAATTTGCAACACTTTGATCGTGTATTTACTTTGAACGTGTATATGGTGACGACAATGTTCAGAGATAAAAAGTTGCTGAACGTGATGTTGGATAAGCTGATTTAGTTATGCTAGTCATAGGATAAGATCATGATGAATTTCTAGCAGGTATAACAAGTAGTCCTATAGGAAGGACATGGACAAATATAACAACACTTTGATAATGATGATTGATGGGCGAGGCCATAGTTTGATAGCTTTTATTTCAAAACCTAAGTCTCTTTTCTCTACTATCTCCTTTTTCAATACTATAGTAATATTTTTTTGTTGTTTCTTCAGGTTTATGCTTCCGAGGATGATCAGGATGCTTTGACTACTGATCCTGATGAACTTATTGATTCAGAGGACAGTGAAGGAATCAGTGGAGATGAGGAAGACATATTCCGAAACCTTCTTTCTAGAGCAGGCTTTCACCTCTCATATGGGGATAATCCTTCCCAACCCCAAGTCACCTTAAGAGAAAAGCTTCTGATGGATGCTGGTGCCATTGCTGGATTTTTGACTGGACTTCGAGTCTATCTTGATGACCCTGCGAAAGTAAAGCGTTTGCTTCTTCCAACAAAGCTCTCTGGTACCAATGATGGCAAGAAAATTGCTAAAACTGATGAGTCTTCTCCTAGTCTGATGAATCTTCTAATGGGAGTTAAAGTTTTGCAGCAGGCCATTATTGATTTGCTTCTTGATATTATGGTCGAGTGTTGCCAACCATCTGATGGAACCTCCAATGATGATTGCTCAGATGGGAGCTGTAGACCTTCTCCAGACGACAGTGGAGCCAGTAGTCCTCCAGAACCTTCACAGCTTTATGTAAATGGAAGGCTAGATTCTGGAACTGATGAGATCTCAACTGCTTCTGCTGTACAAAGCTCAGATATGAATAGTAATCACACATGTGAAAAACAATTTACTGGACAGCCTTTCTGTCCTCCTGAAACGTGTGCTGCCAGTTCATCAGAGAGTTCATCCCTTCGGTCTAAGGTACACCTTTACAGTCCTCTGATGGTCTTTGTTTCTTTTTCTGTTCTTTTCTATTTGCTTAGTAGATTTTCGTATTCAGACTAAATGGCCAGAGCAGTCTGAGGAACTCTTAGGATTGATTGTGAACTCTTTGAGAACACTAGATGGAGCTGTTCCGCAAGGGTGTCCTGAGCCAAGACGAAGACCACAGTCTGCGCAAAAGATTTCTCTTGTATTGGATAAGGCTCCTAAACATCTACAGCCTGACCTAATTGCTCTCGTACCTAAATTGGTTGACCATTCTGAACATCCGCTTGCTGCAGCTTCACTGTTGGATAGACTTAAGAAGTCAGATGCAGAACCTGATTTACTTTTACCTGTAAGATGCTGCCTATTTACTTGTATCTGCTAGAGGTGGCAAGATGGTTTTTTTTTGTGGCGGGGGGGGGGGGGGGGGGGGGGGGGGGGGGGGAGGAGCCCGACAGGGTCCCCCCACCGACTTGTGTCGGGCACGTCGGGTAATGGTCGAAACGTGTGTTGTTTTATAAAAGCCATTTTTAGGGTGGGATAAAGCGGGTCGTTGGCCGGGTGTGGATTCTTAAACACTTTATCTTCATTTTTGATACAAATGTAATTGTTGCTTTTAAAATATGAAATCTAAAACAATATTATCACAGCGGTTAACTAAACCTTTGTTTAAAACAATTAAGGAAGCTGTATGCAATAAATCTGTACTTTGGTGGACTTTTAACCTTGACCATTTGCTCCGTTCCCCGTTGAGCTAATTTTTTTATTTGACCAATTTGCGACATACACAAGCCAAATGGACAAGTAAATGGGTTTGGATTGCCACCTCTAATATTTGTTTTCCCTGTTTAGCTGGGGATTTGGTTTTACATCAAAATTTAGGTTGTGCGATGTCTTTACATGTGACATCATATTCAGGCTCTTGGTGCCCTTAGCCAGTTGAAATGCAACAGTGAGGTTTGGGAGGGTGTTCTATTTCAATCGTTCGAACTTTTGGAAGATGCTAATGATGCACCTCTAGCAGCAACCGTTGATTTTATCTTCAAAGCTGCATTACACTGCCAGCATCTTCCGGAAGCAGTAAGAGCCTTTATCTTTCTTGCAATTTGATCATACATTTAATGACATACAACTATACTATTTCTCTAAAGTTGAGAAACAAAATCTAAAACAAATTTAGAGAACTGAAATTATGAATTTCTCATGTTCGACATAAATTAAGAAACTAACAGATCGGTCGGGAAACTGATTTTGCATTTTTTTCTGCACATTAAATTACAACCTACCAATTTATATTATAGTAGTGCTACTAAATTACTAATTGTTAAAGTTAACTAATAAATACAAGTGAAAGTACAAAATTGCTTTCGACTCTAAATGTTGTTTGCACCCATATAGAATAGAAGTATACCCTCATAGTTGCCTGAGGGTTCTTGCTTCCTTAGTAAGTTGCCTGTAACTGGATTCACGTCACTTATTCAACAGTCGTCATATAACCTGCTTTTTTGTCTTCTTACTTCACTTCCAACATGTGCATATTGTTGTATGGCTCTGTGCAGGTTAGATCTGTACGAACAAGGCTAAAGTATCTGGGTGATGATGTGTCTGCTTGCGTTCTTGATTATTTGAGTCGAACAGTAGCAAGTTGTACTGATGTCGCTGAGGCTATATTAAAAGACATCGACAATGATGATGATTATCGTGAAATTGGACCATCAATGCCCTGTGGAATTTTCTTGTTTGGTGAAAATGGAGCAACGTCTGACCCTCAAACTTTTTGTGCTTCAACAGCTAATTTTTCTGACACATACATCTTATTAGAAATGTTGTCCATCCCATGCCTTGCTGCTGAAGCTTCCCAAACATTTGAGAAAGCTGTGGCTCAGGGGGCAATCATGGCTCAATCAGTTGCGATGGTTTTGGAAAGAAGACTTGCTCGACGGTTGAACCTAACATCACAATTTGTTGCTGAAAATTATCAGCACGAGGAAGTGATTGTGGAAGGAGAAACCATTGAACAATTAAGAGTCCACAGGGATGATTTTGCTTCTGTTCTTGGCTTAGCTGAGACATTAGGACTCTCTAGAGATCCCTGTGTGAGAGGATTTGTAAAAATGCTTTATGCTATATTGTTCAAGTGGTATGCTGATGGGCCCTACAGGTTAAGGATACTGAAGAGGCTTGTTGACCGAGCCACTAGTACCACAGATACTAGTCGAGAAGTAGATTTAGATTTGGAAATTTTGGTGTTCCTTGTTTCTGAGGAACAAGAATTTGTAAGACCGGTTTTAAGCATGATGCAAGAGGTTGCCGATCTGGCAAATGTCGACCGTGCTGCTCTTTGGCATCAGCTATGTGCTAGTGAGGATGAAATTATTCGTATTCGTGAAGAAGGCAAAGCTGAAGTTTCCAGTATGGCTAATGAAAAGGCTGTTCTGGTGCAAAGATTGAATGATGCTGAAGCCACTAATAGCCGTCTAAAGGTACTTGTTTTCTATTGGTCGTAAGTCTATGTTTATTACTGAAAATTTGCAGTGGTTGTCAATATTATATTGGTTCATGGAATTGCAGACTGAGATGAAAGCTGAAGTGGATCGATTTGCTTTGGAGAGAAAGGAAATGTCTGAACAAATGCAAGAAATTGAAAGTCAGTTAGAATGGCTTCGCTCAGAACGAGATGATGAAATTGCTAAGCTTACTTCCGAAAAGAAAATGTTCCAAGAGAGACTTCATGATGCAGAGGCGCAACTTTCTCAATTAAAATCCCGGAAACGTGATGAGTT
Source organism: Chrysanthemum seticuspe (assembly GCA_019973895.1). NCBI lineage: Eukaryota > Viridiplantae > Streptophyta > Magnoliopsida > Asterales > Asteraceae > Chrysanthemum > Chrysanthemum seticuspe. The sequence goes on from BPTQ01000008.1 coordinate 245,145,728, forward strand.
GAAGGTATATTTTTTTTTTCTTTTTGCAACTCCTTTTACTTTGGTGGAAAGAGCTTCTGCTTCAATGTTTTGTTTCTGTAGCTAAAAATCTGTAGATATCTCTCCACCTATAACCCTCCTATCTTAAATGCTTCCTGGCGCTGACCAAAAGATGTGGCATTTTTGACAGCTGTTTAGGTCTTAAATCATTTTGATTTTCTATTGATGATGAATAATAATTGAAATCTTTTTGAGAATATACTTGCATGTATCACTTGTCATTCTGAGAACGGTACAATTTCTCTGAACAAAGCTGCTGATGTTTTGACATAGATTAGTTTAATGATTAGGTTGCTGGCCAGTTTTCGAGTGTTGTTCCCTTAACAGTCTTTCGCATGAATGATAATTAGTCAATAGGAACTTTCTAGTTTATAACTGATTACCATGTTGACTATTTTTTTTGGGCGCGGAAGAATAAGATCACTCATAGATTTAAAGTTTGACATAAGTTTTGCTCCAAACGATGGCGCTATACACATCAGTCATTAAGAGACTTTTTGGAAATATCATACTAACCAAATATATTTCAGCTTAGGTCAGCCAAGCTTAGGAGTCATGTTAAGTGTTTCCAACCATGCAACATACTTTGGTAGACACATTATTTCATCTCTGATTCGTCTACTGGCCATGAGTGGTTCTTTTAGAATCCAAATTCTAGTTCCTTGGTGATAGTGACTAAACTCCTCAGTTTGCATCTAAGAATATAATTTATACAAATTACAAATGTTAGTATTGTACTTTGTTGCTGTTAGTGAAGGGATACGGAAAAATGGTTAGTACTTGACCAGGTTTACATGAGATAAGGTCTTTTATTATGTTAGTGATACACATGATAGACGCTCATCACATTTTGGTAGTGAGTTATACTTTGCCCAACCTTAATGGACCGAAGTTCCAGTTGAAAAGGTGACATGTCATGAACTAGACTAGTTTCAGCCGACTTTTTATTCGAATTGTGGTAGTTTTTCACCAAGGCTTGTAAGCTATGCAAAAGCTGGGAAGGGAGATCTATTTATACAAAACAACATTTTTGCTTCGCATAGAGAGGCCTTCCCTGACACAGGATTGTCTTTATTTGTAAAAACTTCTTGGTGTTGGTATTTTGCTAAAGTAGATCTGAAAAGACATCATGCGAATTTGGATTAGGACTTGGATATTAATCAAGAAAGTATTGCCGTGAATTCTGTGATTTACGTTGCAGAACTTAAAGGGCTATAAAATTGTCTTTTCAGATATAGTTAAACTTATATTGTTAGATACTTGCCACTCTTTACCCAGTGAAAATCACACTGAATAGTGAATGAAGATGCTGCATTTTTTTGTTTATTGCAGAGAATAACAAAGGAGAAAAATGCTCTTGCTGAAAGATTACGGAATGCTGAAGTAGCACGCAAAAGATTTGATGATGAACTCAAACGTTATGCAACAGAAAATTTGACCCGAGAAGAAATCAGACAATCACTTGAGGACGAAGTTCGACGATTGACTCAAACAGTTGGTCAAACTGTAGGGGAAAAACGTGAAAAAGAGGAACAAGTTGCTCGATGTGAAGCATATATTGATGGGTTGCAATCTAAGTTGCAGATTTCCGAGGTTTGATTCTTCTATCATATAACTATTTTACTGGCTGCATTACTTTTTAGAGCAAGTTCTGATACTGGGATTGTGCAGCGCTATTAAAAGAGAGCTAACTGTACAAACCAAAACATGGGAATAGGACTTCAGAACAGATGAATGCTAAGATACTACATTCATAGTGTGGTTACGTCTAGGGGGTGTTTAAATGTGCGTTTTAAAAAAGATTATTTCAATGTGAAGAGTCGATAATTGTTAAAGTTAGGGATATTAAGTATCATGTCATGTACCAATTGCCAGTTTAGAAACAGGATATAAGGTGGGGATAACACGTCAGTGGTTTAGTTTGGCTATTAATTTCAGAAGTATTTTTACTTCGAAATAGTAAATATCTAAAAGCTGCTGTAAAATACCATTTCATGTATTTTTTCACTCAATTTTGTAGAGGTGGCAAGCTAGGCTGGTTGGGTAACGAGTCAAAATGGGTCCGAGTTGAAAAGATCATCTTTTAGTACATGTAAAATCGGGCCTGCTTGGCTTGGCTTGACATTTTTTCCATTAAAATTTAAAAAGATTCGGGATTTGTCAATGCATTGAATATGATTACAGAAACAAGATTGCTTCAAGGACAATATATGTCTTGAATATAAACGATTTAGGAGGTTGTATGCTGGACAACTTTCAGACTGTTTTTGACCCCTACTAGTTTTATTTAACCGTTGAGATAAATTACAACTGTAGACAATTAGTTTACAATTGAATGGGCCAAAATTGCGTCATTTACTATTTTGTATTACTTTCAACCAAGTGAGATTGGAAGGAACTAAACTGCTGTTTTACATTTACAGCAATACATCCATAGTCTGGAGGGATCCCTTCAAGAAGAAATGTCGAGACATGCTCCTTTATATGGTGCAGGCCTTGAGGCTCTATCAATGAAGGAGCTCGAGACAATCTCCCGCATTCACGAAGACGGGCTTAGACAAATCCGCGCCCTCCAACAGAGCAAAGGAGTTAGTCCAGCTGGCAGTCCTCTCATGAGTCACTCTCTCCCACATAGTCACGGCTTGTACCCTGGTGGGCCACCTCCAATGGCCGTTGGACTCCCTCCTACCATAGTTCAAAATGGTATGGGGGGCCATGGAAATGGTCATGTAAATGGTGCAATTGGACCATGGTTCAACCATTCTTGAACCCTCCTCATACTTGGGACCTAGCCCAAACCTGAAGTTTTGAGTCATGTTGTTTTGGCATTTTGGCTGATGGGACTGCTGGAAACATAAACATCATATAGAATCTGAAGAGAGATATGATATCTGGTATTTGGAATATGCAAAGAAAGTGTGTCCAATAGAACTGACAGTCGAAAATGTCACACATTTCGAGTTTTCATTTCATATCAATTAAAAAGCATCTAGAGCAGTTTTGATTCTCTTCTTCTGTGCTGTTCGGTCATTTAATGGTTGCTAAACCTACACATGAACACATTACAAAGAGAAGCAACATAAATAAAGTGATAAACTTACAAAGAACGGTGACCAATATGTTTTTTCCGAAAGAGTAAGACAAAACCTAAAGAGTTTTGACTTTTGCGGGTTAGTTTAAGTAGAGGAAAAGGGGAACCTAATTGACGTAGGTTAATAATGAAATTCGAGTGATCTTGTATGTTGATATAGGAACACTTCACTGATATTAGCTTAAGTTTTAGACGATTCATGATATAGCAATTCATCCGGCAAAGACTGAAATATTCAAATTCAGCTAAATAAGTATGACTTTGTTAACGAAGAGATTAGTGAATGTGTAACGAGATAGCACTAGTGATATAAACGAACGATAACTTCTGTAAGTTGAAATCGAGTGAATCCATAATAACCGTATTACACAAGCTCAAATCATAACCCAAAACGATGTCTCAGCTGTCAACTAGTCCGTTGACAATTTGACACCATTACAAGTACATGACAAGTTCTAAACCTTGTCATAATCTTGGTAAAAATAGTCAAAATTTCAAAAGCTTGTCACAATCTTGCTAAAATTTCAACTCCTCTCGTTCCAGAGAAGGTCAAACTAGACTCAACTGATCATGATTTTCTTCTGATGTTACAAACAAGTAAAGGCAACAAATTTCTTTGAAGTGATTAGTAAAAAATATGCACACGTAGAAGCTCAAACAGAAAGTGTATGACTAATCAAACTGACTTGATTCCACCAAAAAACTTGTATAAACCTGAGCAAAAACGAAGTAATGTGCCTGTAGCTTTTCTATTTTCATTCTACAGTTGTGACCAGAGAACTTATCCTACAGCATTGTTTTGAAGAATAATCCTATTCTAACTTTAAATTTAATCTTCTGAGCCAAACAGAATGCATTATCATATGAAAGACATCAAATCTTTCAGCAGGTTGGTTTAAAACAAAATGTCTCCTTGCTGCCCTCAAATTCCCTTTTAGCTTTAAGTACTTTTCCTCAGGAATAGACGTCAAAATCTCTTTCAGCTGAGGAACCTCCGACACCTTAACATGAACTGAGAAAGCTTCCCACCGCAAAACATCGCTAAAAGGTAACACATAGTGTTCTGATATAATAACCGGCACACACTCTGCATAAACAGACTCAACAATCCTGGGGCTGGCCACCTCATAGCCGCTAGGACAAAGGCAGAATTTTGAGGTTAACATGAATGAGTAGTAGTCCAGGTCTTTAGGGAGGTATTCGTATACTTGAAGATCTGGGTCCTGACCTTTCCAGTGGTGGAGAAGTAGGGGTCGTATGGGACCATGGACCCCACCTGCAAAAAACGCGAGGTGAGATCTAGGGGAGGAGGGTGGTGGAGGAGACAGAAGTCTGACGGGAATGTTTCCATCACGGAGATTGATTTCAGGAAGGCTGGCATCTTTCTGTGGTTTAAATCCTTCAGAAGAGTTGGCATTGCATAGGGCTCGGATTGAATTGTTGTAGAGGTTCGGGTGACCCTGTGACGCATGTGGACCCTGAAACGTATTTCGAAATTGTAAGAAAAGCTGTTGTACGAATGATGCATGTATGGTAAAAAAAAATAATGGAAAGTTGGCATGACTATAAAGAGTTTGTTATCATTTTGTGTCAGATGAAACCTATCTGGCTTTTCTTTCTGTTTCCAAAATAAAGTTTATCTTTGACTTTTTCAAGTAAAATGTTGTTCATTTGATCATTCAAGCATGAGAAATCAGATTTAATTTGTTGTGGCAGATTTAATTTACCAGCCTATTTTGATACAATAAGACTCAAATTTAATTTGTTGTGGTAAATTTTTTTTGACAATTTGTGTATTAGATATATATTCTTAATGTGATTGATTACGATTGAATCAGATAATGAAATATTTTTAATCATAGAGACTAAGGAAATAATAGAGCAAATGGGAAAAAGTAATTACCCAATCATGACAAGAGAGCATGAAGTGATCAGCAGCATGAGTTTTGTTCCAGAAAGGGTGTTTGGTGGAGATGGCTCTGACGTAGTCAGAGACAAACTGTTGGAGTGGGGTGACATCATAGGTGTTAGGCTTGTATAGATACTTGACCATCCAGGTGACACTGAAAGGCATGAAGTAAACATGTGCTTGACGCGCATCTTTAGTTCTAAAATTCTGTCCTGTTTTCCCATGCTCCATCTCCTGTATGAACCTTCCTTCTGTTGTGTATATGTCTTTGCATGGTCCATCATGAACTATTGGCAGCTCACCTTCCTCATATACATATACTTTAAATCTCTTCTCCATCTCTATATAGCTCCTGCATTTATTATCATACCAAAAAGCTCAATAAAAAGGTGTGTACAGGTGAAAGCAGATCTAAGCATAGTATTTAAAATGATCGAGCATGTAATATAAAAGGATGTGTTCTTAAGGTGCAATCCGAGAGTTCTTTGTATTCAATTGTAATCTTTTCTTGATTTGTCCATGCTAGCTTCTTACTAGCATGTGTTTTTAATAAGAGTTTTGCTAGAATCACAAAAAAAAAACTCCCACAAAAGAAACCATAAAAGATAAAAGCTAGATTAAGTACGCACACAAGTAAATAAAAGGAATAATCTCAGCCTACAAAAGGAATGATCTTAGCCTACAAAGGTATAATAATAATTAAATTATTAAAGTACAGGTTTAAGACATATATGATGATGGATTCACTTATTAATTTGCATCTTTTAATTTGGTGTGCTCTAATTATCTAATAATGTCTTCCATGATAGATCAGTTGATACCATACTCTTCTAAGTCAACCATTAAAGTCTTTATACCAAAAACTCTTTATGCATTATTTTCTTCCATTGACGTGATAGAGTAAAAAACATTATTCGTTACAATCATTTCCATAGAGAAAAGGCTGTGGTAATAAAGACCGGCTGCAGAAAATAAAAGACACGATATATTCATAACATAGAAAGGGAAATGTATATATGAAGATTTAATTTGTGTCCTAGACAGAAAGAGTAGTAGACAATATACCTTTTGTTATAATTGATTCCACAGAAAAGAGGATACAAATGTAACTTTAAATCGACAATCGTACGTAATACTTTCTGTGTGTACATTTTTCTAGCAAATCCTTAAACAGATTATACTATCTATTTACATGATTATTCGCAATTAAAAGGACAATAGTCAGAATGATAAGTATTTTTAATACACAATACCAGATACTACCTCCGTCCCAAATTATAAGTCGAGTTTGACTTTTTGACTCAAACTTTGACTTTAAATATTTTTGTTTGTATTATATAATACTTTATGCAAAATATATAAATAGATTGTGTTTTAAATGTATTTTCATTTGGTATAATTTTCATCAAGTGTTATATAATACAAACGAAAATATTTAAGGTCAAAGTTCGAGTCAAAAAGTCAAAATGGACTTAAATTTTGGGACGGAGGGAGTAACATTTTGGAAAAGTAATGTAAACAAGTGGTGTGGAAATGAATGGCACTCAGACTCTATGCGTCTATAGGAAGTATTTTTTTCATCATTAGAACCCAAATAAAACGGTGACATTTCCTTTTTTGATCAATGGAATGTTGTGGTTATCATTTTAGAAGTCACTTACAAGGAAAGTGTTGTTCCAAAAGGCAATCCAAACTTTTTATTATTTTTACAAGGAAAGTGTTGTGGTCATCCCATAAAATAATAAAAAGTATTAATGATTATGTTTATTATTTTAGGACGGAAGAAATACAATCTTTAATTTATAAAAAAAAGCACACACGTTTAATGTTGTGTGAAAATCACAACTTCGTAATCAACCACATGAAGCCAGAAGAATATACTAACTATCTACATTAATGACGTTTCTTTTTAATGAACAGTGGTAATGTTATGACTAAACTTCAAAACAATTTCTTTTCTAAAGAAATCAATATAGAACGAGAACCATAATACTATACTTTTATCGCGAAACCATTTTCTTTTCCTAGACTTTTACTTTTGTGATAAAACGCAGTTTCAAAAGATTTTAAATTTTCACTCGTATAATTCAAAAACAGAATTAACATGAAACTTTTTACTTTATTTTTTAATCCAACTCGCGCGTTTGAAATTACAGAAGCAACTTATGACCTAATAAAACTAGTAGTAATAGAGAATAGCCTAATTAACTTTGTTCAAATTAAATGAATAGACGGCCATACATAATTTTCACAAAAAAGTAGTCAACTTATAACAACCATTAAAGTTATCATAAATAAATAATCTACAACAAATCGTGATTCACGAAACAATGATACTTAAAAAAAACATAGTTGTAAATATATGTGAGATAAGTTTATATATACATATACTGTGGTGTTTTAGAAAATACTCCGTATATATTTAAAAATTAACTCTAAACAAAATTATAAATAACAGGGACCAAAAGTGACAAATTCAAAAAGCAAATATAAGGCGGGTAGCTGAATTGAAGTACGTAACAAACTTACTGATAAAACTCTGCGGGATTATGAAAGATATCCGGAGACAAAACGTCACCGTTTTGATAAAGCTCAGATAGGTTACGAGCAGTTGCAGCTATCCTGATCGCTGCTCTTGCTCTTCCTAGTTCTACCTCCGCCCGCCCCAACCGACGTCGTCGTTTCTGCATGTCGAAAATTTAAACGAAATTTTCATAATAAATGTTTACATAAAATTCATTTAATATAGAATATATCAAGTATTAATGCCTTTAACAAGAGTTTTAATTATAATAATAAAATCTAAAACAGAATACTACCATAAACACACCTAAACTCACTCTAACTGATTTTATAATTTTGATACATTTCATCAAATCAAATTCATTTAATTTTTTACTTTAAACGCATAAACACACACTTAATTACTCGTCACATTTTTTGACATCATTTTAAACGTGAATCGTAACAACTTTAACGCGAAAAAATTGCTTCGATATCGATTATAACCGAAATACACACATTGTATACGTGACATTAAAACTGATCGTAACAGAATTGATGTAATTACGCACTTACGGTTAAAGTTCTGTTACGAGTCACATGAAGAGGCGTACGTAAACGATCGGACGCAATAACAGCTTGAATCCTCTGATTAGTTTGTTGTAACTGAACGATCGGAATAACGAATTCTGTTGTTGTTTTAAAATTAGTGTAATCGACGCCTGAGAATGTGATTAAAAGTATGACGACGATTGTTGCGGTTGCGGTCGAGACGTAAGCGATAGTTCTTGTGTAATCAGTCGTCTTCTTCATGGCTGAGGAGAAGAGAGACGTAAGGAGGGATTTGAGCTTATGACTCTGTTTTTCTAAGGGAATTTATGGCGGAATAATAGGCCTTTTAAGATAGAATTACGGATTTGACCTTTATTTATTGTGTGTGTGAGTGTGTTTATCCGTGCGTTAATTCCTTGTATTTAATTATATAAGGACATGTTTAATTTGTATAAATAAAGTATAACTTTTTGAGTAAATTGCAAAAATCGTCCTTGTGGTTTGGTCAAATTGCATGTTTCGTCCTTGTAAATCAATAAGTGCAAATATTGTCCTTATTTTGCACTGTTACGTGCACTTTTGGTCCTTCAACAGTGAAATTTGGCAAACCACAAGGACGATTTTTGCAATGATGAAGGACCAAAAGTGAACGTAACAGTGCCAAATCCGGACGATTTTTGCACATAATGAACCACAAGGATGAAACGTGCAATTTGGCCAAACCACAAAGACGATTTTTGCAATTTACTCTAACTTTTTTATTATCCAGTCTTCTAAAGAAATGGAATGAGTCATTGTGATTTTTTGATAACTTGAATGTAAAAATTTAATATCGATTTGTAACAAACTAGCTAATATAAATCTTAGGAATTAGAGTTGTATATACGTCTAACTCGTTAGATAATGTTAGTCGTTAACAAAATTATATAAGGACATGTTTAATTTAACTTAGAAAATTGAAAAACTCTATCAAGATTTAAGTTTTCTAAATTACAGATGGCAACTCATTTCCCCCACTAAATATGCTAGAACATTAAGTTTAAATAATAGTAAAAATCAATAAGCTTACTATACAAACAAATTTAGCACAAAAATTTTATTTACAAGCAATAATCAACCTTTTTTAAAGTCAACATAAAAACCAAAACATTGAATTATAATTAATACAACTAAAGCATATCCGATTTACTTTATCTCAATTACTAAAAGTTACAAGTTATATATTTTTTTATTAAAGTGCTGCAAAATAAATTTATTCCACATTAACAATTAACAAAATAAATGATATAAAATGGCTAATCTTATCATTAAATTAAAAAAAAAAAAAAAAAAAAAAAAAAAAAAAAAAATCCGTTTGTGACCATAAAAATGATTGTAATGCTTATTGTACAATCAAATGTAACCAATTATCAATAGAGGTGAGCAATGGATCAAACCCGACCGAAAACCGACTAAGGGTAAAACAGGAACCGAGAACCGAACCGAGTAAAACCTATTAAAACCGACACCGAACCGAATAAGGTTGGGTCAGTTCAATACGGTCCGGTTTAGCTAGCTCGAACCGAATAATTGTGTTTTGACCCAAACCGAAACTGAACAGAACCGATTAAAACCGAAATAATTATGCAAAACTGAACCGAATAAAGTCGATTCGGTTAGGCCCGGTTCGGTTCGATTTGTCAGGTCGGGTCGGCTTTCGGTTGATTTTGCTCAACCCTAATTATCATTACTATTGTCTCTACATTGTAACAACATCGGCGTGTACTTTACAGTTTTATATGAATTAGTTTAATATTACTTAAACTTAATATAAAAAAAATATCCTCGCAATTCATAATGTTAATGTAACAGAAAACATCAAATGAAAAACATTTATCACAAAAAAATTTATTACACAATATCCATCGCCGCAACACGTGAATACCCTACTAGTAAGAGATAACTTATTTGAATTGATGTATAATATGGATTTTATGACCGACGAGTAGTGTCATCACTACAAAAAATATATATATAGTTCATTATATACACTTTTATTTCCATACTTTTTATAAGTGTGAAAATTTTTATTAGTTTATTACTTTATTAATTGGTTACATTTAAGTGTGAAAAAAATTGTAAAATAATATTTTTTACACTTATAGTTGTGTAAAAAAAGTTCTCACTTTTGAGTGTGAAGATTTATAAGATTTTTTCATACTTTTAAGTATGGATGTTATTTGTCGCATCCAAAATTTTTACACTTTGAGAAAGTATGGACATTTTTTTTAATTTCTCAATACTTAAAAATGTGAATCTTTTTTTACACAACTATAAGTGTGAAAAATTAATTGTTTACATATTTTTTCACACATATCAATGCAATCAATTTTTACACATTATTAAGTGTTAATAAAGTAATACAATTTTACACATTTCTAAATAATATGGAGAAAAAAGTGTAGACTGAACTTATTTTTTGTAATGCATAATGAATTTGACATTGACTAGCGTTAATTATCTTCCTTTCATATGAATGTGATGCATGTACTCATATAGACTTTATTAAAAACCAATTAAGTGTTATATATGCATCGAGTTAAATTAAAACCGACTAATCAAATGATAATTCATCTAATCGGCTGAATGTTGTGCGTGACTAAAATTTGAAACAAAAAAGAAGTGCATAACGAGGTTACATGAGATGTCTCAAAAAAGTGTAAATAGATCGAAAGTGATATATGAAAGAGACTATCCTATATATTATCAAGGGGATATATCTATATCCTTCACTAGAAAAAAATATTTACCCATACGTGAAAAGTCTGCAAGCTCCATCAACAATACGATTGATAACACAAGTCTAACAAGTTATAGCAACCAGATTAAACTCTCTTCATTTAATTGGATTTTCAATAGATGTGATGTAAACAATCTGTTGGAGTCGTGAGCCCAGTAACAGGGTTAGATAATCAATGTCAGTAGCAATACCACTAAGTGGTTACCGGATATCACTTGGAATCGTGTGATCACTTTCCAAAGTAAACTATTCGACCCTAATGCCTGGGTTACACGAATATCTACTTGGGATAAGACCAAATGCAGTTATAGAATTAGGCACAATTCAATAACCCTTTCGCTTAGAAGTGTTTTGTGTTTTCTGTGTTTCTCTCATGCATGTTCAGATCTCCTATATATAGGAGGTTACTCTTGAGCTATTCCAATGGAATTATGAGTATTAATCGGTCCATTAATAGCCTCATAATTATCCCCATTATAGCCGTTAGTGGGTACATGACCAATTAAACGTGGTCATAAAGAAGTTGTAACTACCATTTAGCAGTACTTTCCATAAGCAGTACTTTCCACTAGCAGTACTTTCACTTGCAGTGGAAGTACAGCCTATCAGTGGAAACACTGCTTATCAGTACTTTCATAGCACTATCAGTGGATACACCACTTCAGTGGAAACACTGCCTATCAGTGGAAACACTACTTATCAGTGGAAGCCACAAGCAGTACTTTCCACAAGCAGTACTTTCCTTAAGCAGTACTTTCACCAGCAGTACTTTCACCAGCAGTACTTTCTACTAGCACTACCAATACAAACCACTATAAGAGTCAGGGTGTTCATGGACCTTATGGGTGTACACTCCGTACCTCCTAACCCATTACAAGGTGTGAAATAATCCCACAAGTGCACTAAATTTTCCAACACAATCTTTTCTTAATTGGATAGAGTGGTTTAATTACCCTTGTAGCGCTATTTCACCTCACGTAACTCTTTCTAACTCCTCGCTCGTTTTTAATAAATCCGTTGTTAAAAAAAACAAGTTACATTCACATATTCGATTCCTTTTTGGATCCATCACATACGTATATTATTTGATCGACTTCAACCTACCTGGCCATTTGAGAATTATTTATAAGCTTGGGTTTACAAGGATGTGTAGCGATGGTGAATGGTGATATCAATCTGTTATCATTAGACGTTAAGTTTTGTTATTTCTTCAACTTGGACTTTAGGTTTTGTAACTTTGTTAATATATGGGTTGAGGCTAGGGCTAGGGCTAGGGCTGAGACTTATATTTTAAGCCGAAATTAAAATTTGTATATTTGTAAACTTGTTTGACAAATTACCTTAAGCTTAGTTTATTATTGTAAAATTACTAAAAATGACATAATTAAATGTGTTTTGTATATATGTTAGATATTTTTGTGAGTAACAAGTAATTTATTGTTCAAAAGCACCGTTCTAAAGTTTTTAGCCCATTTTATGGGGTTGGGGCTTATAGTTAGAGACTTATGACTTATAAGCCCTTCCATAAGCCCGCATGACAAACGAGACTTATTTTATAAACCGACTTTTTTTAAAAGACTAAGCTCCTATAAGCCCCTCTCCCTAACATCCCATAAGAGCAATCACAACAATAACTCAAGTTATAAAATAACACCGTCCACGTCAGCGCCACATCAGCTTTAACATTTCATCTTAACATCCCCAAAAAACATCCACAACAATAACATCTCAATAAAATCAATAACATTTCATATTTTCAATTTCAACCTCTAAACTAAAACAAACACTTCATTTATTAAAAAACATATCACATTTAACATTAAAACACAAAGTACATTAAACGTTAAACACGAATTACATTAAACATTAAAGATACAACGCATACTGATGAAAATAAAACTACTAAAACTTAAAAAAACGAATCATCTGAGACCCAACCCTCAGAACTTGAAGAGGAATCAAACTCCCCATTAAAGAGCCGACGCTCCATTATGTCGAAGTAGTTGTCTTGGAAGTACTGAGCTTCCCGTGCTTCTTGCTCACGGCGAGCAGCTTCTTCACGTGCCTGCTCTTCCATAATCTCTCTACCGTTTTCTTCATCTTGTTCTAGTTGCCGGAGGGAAGCCTCACTTAACCCGCTGGGGTGGTTTTGAAGATCCACCTGTGGACTGTTCACAGGTGGAGTTGGAACAATTGGGAAGTATGGGATGTTTTCAAAACCCACCGGGAAGACATTTTCCGGTGGTGTTGAGTAAACTTCAAGTTTAGGTGGAAAGCTAGTTGGAGGAAACTGTGGTGAAGCTGAAAAGCTAGTTGGAGAAAACTGTGGTGAAGCTGAAAAGCTTGTTTCCAGCAGCTTTTCTGGACTTGGAAATTGCTGAGAAAAATCTTTGCGAGACATTTTTTGTGTGTCTGAGTTGTGTGTGTAACTTGTGTGTATTGTGTGTTCTAAACAACTCTGGTAGAGTTGTATATATAGGCAGAGTTGATTTTGAGTTTGAATAAATCCCGCTCATATTTGATTTTTAAATTTCAAATTTGAATTTGAATTTATCCCGCCCAGAATTGACCAGTATAATTTAAATTTGAATTTGAATAGGTTGAGGGGCTGTAAGTGAAAATTTATTTGAAATGGTTTAAGGGGGTGAAATGAATTTTTTTTAACGCGCGTTGCTTGCTCAACATTGAGGGACTAACGCCTAAATAACGCGGATTCCAACGGTATAACACCATAAACGGCGTTATTTCTTGCTCTAACGGCGTTATGCCGTTATGATTGTGTTTGCTCTAATACAAACATAGATATCTCTGGGACTTCATGCATCGATCTACCAAAATTCATGTTGAATTAACGTCTTGGTAACAAAAAGTCAAATAATTGCTATTACCTCTTGAAGAATACTCCTCGTAAATAAGACGTACAACTTTAGTTACATTTTTGCATACTTTTCATTTACTTCTTAACTTTTAGATAAAACGTACAACTTTAGTTACATTTTTGCATACTTTTCATTACTTAAGATCGAGTCTAAAGCCCAAAACTTACTCCACAAAAATTCAAAAGAACATGGTTTAATGATGAATCTAATAAAAGTAATTTAATATGTATTAGTTACATATTTGAATGTAAATATATCAACTATGTATATATTGTTGCAAAACTGAAAGTAATTTATAAAGTGAAGCTAGATCGGTACTTATGCTCTTGAATATAACTTTTGTTTAACGATTTTCAAAAAAATAATGCTGCCTTTATCGATATGCATGTTTAGTTGCATACTTATCACATTGTAGCATGCTAACGGAGAGATTAATATCTTAGCCTGCAATTTACAAATCACGTACAATGCTTATTTTCTACCTCTTTAATTTGTTTGACTGATATACTCGAGAAGTTCGGCTTTTAGTTATCTAGGTTTGATGATATTTATGGTTGTTAATTATTTCTGTTTTATTATCGATACTCAAACAAAACCATTCAGATTTCTGTATGGATAAAATGTGGATACTTGCGAATATTTACCACATGTTTGTGTAAAAGGATCCAAACAAGTAGAACAAAAGCAATTAACGTGAGAAATGAGAAGTAATCTTAACTAATTATAATGTATCCGTGTTGCGGCATGTACCTTTTAATTAAAATTTTAAATGAGCGATATTTTTAGATGACTTTAACTTTACAGATTGCAAAAACTTGAAGTTGTAATAACACTAAGTAATAACAAATTGTTTCATATAATAATAGTGGGGTACAATTGTATAGGCACGATTCTAAGACGCTAGACGTTGATCGGTAATATTTTGGAGCTACTAGGTCAAAATGGTAACAATGACTTGTAATCACCGGTTGGAGACAACGTAATAAGTTTCGTTAGATTTTATACAGTATAAAATATACACATAATAATTATTTAACGAAAATACAATAAATATTTTACATTTTTTTAGAAGTATATATTAATGAAAAGGTATTTAAAAATTGACTGAAATGAGCCAAATGTTAAAATATTTTTGATTTTCATACGTTATAAAAAGATTTTGAATTTTCTTACTGACTATCATTTATAAAATATAATAAAAAAATTATAATATTACAATACATTTTGGAAAAATTGCAAGATTTTGATAACTTTGCGATTTTTGATTTTGCCAAGAATAAAATCAAATTTTTAGACACCATTGCAACGTACGAGCTATTTCATATAAAGAATATTCAAAACGGAAAATATAAACAAATAAAAGTTAATTAATTTGGCATTTAAATCTACATGTATATCATTTTAGCAATTCTTAAATAGTCTATACATTATCATCTTAGGAAAGCAAAACTTATTATTTAGTCTTTACATTATCATCTTAGTAAAGCAAAACTTATTATTTACATTATCATACTCTATAAATATCTTAAATAGTCACTCTTTATACCTACAATTCTTAAATAGTTCTATACTATATACATTATCATCTTAAACAGTCTATACTTTATATGAAAATAATATAAATTTAGATATTTTCTTAGACAATTTACTAAGTAATTTAATCGTAATATTTTTTGGATTGGAATTGCCAGTTTAGTTCTAGTTTGATCAATAATATAAGAGGAAATTTTTAAAAGAGACATATAGGGAACCGTGTTACCAAAATAAACCGTTGAATTATGTGTCACCAAAAACTATTTTACGTGCAAATTGCTTGCTCTCTCACCTTTTTTTGCGCTCCATGCTTTAGATCATTACACGTGTACTTCAAGATCAAATCTGAAATCGACACATGGCATGGGAGCGCAATTTTTTTGCTCTCCCTATTTTTTGCACTCCCAATTTTTGGTTTAGTGGGGACGGAGAGCAAAATTTTTGCTCTCCCAATTTTGAGTATCATGTAGACAATAAAGCGACACGTATACGGAGAGCAAATATTTTGCTCTCCTTCTACTTTTTGCGCTCCACTACCATTTATTACTATTTTATTATTTATTTATTTTTTAAAAAGATTTTTATCCAAAAAGATGTTTTTAATAATTTTTTTTCTTTATTAAGGCGCGCAAAAATCTGAATCTTATCCGAAAAAATCTGCTTTTTATCCAAAAAAAATCTACTTTTTATCCAAAACAAATCTACTTTTTATCCAAAAGAATCTATATAAAAATTTGTGTGCATTGTATATATAAATATTTATTGATGGGTAAAAAAAACACACTAATAATCAGCAAAAAAAATGAATTTTTTAAAGACAAGTTTCCGGTGTGCATTGTAAATGGTGGTTGTGGTAGTAACGTTCTTTTGCCAAAAAAGATTAGTTACAAAAGTTTGAAAGAATATGTTCGCACAAGGCTCAGTTTAGATATCACCGGGATGATCCGTTTATCTTACAAAATTCAGCCTGACAATCATGTGTATAAAATAAACGATAATGATGAGTTACGGTATTTTATCAATTATATTGTCGCTAATTCATTCATCGTATGGAATTGAACGTTGAAGAACATGTACATGATTCTTAAAATTATGAAAATTATTATTTCGGTAATCCTAGTCATAACTTTCATCCATATTATCACAACTTTGATCGTTAATTTTGCACCTCAACAAAATTCACAATTTTGGCAAAATGTTAGAACCTCGCACCATTTTGAAAATAATGCAATATTTAAACAATATGTTGTTTGTACTCAAAATGAACGACATCGTTCAAGAAAGTCATGGCAATATCCGGAAAACAAACGGCAGTCATTTTGATAACGAAGAGGCGAACGATGACGACCATCAAGCTGTAATTGGATATAATCCAGACATTAATGGTGATGACGAAGAAATAGACGACGAAGAGGCGGACGATGACGACCATCAAGCTGTGTTTGGATATAATCCATAGATTGATGGTGATGACGAAGAAATAGACGACGAAGAGGATGTTGAAGACCAATTACATCACAAGTGACAACAAAATACTTTTCATCACATGCCTACATATTTTTTTACCAACACCTGTTTTTGAATCGAAATTAAAAAACCCAGTTGATTACGATTCATCAAAACCCAGTAGACGGCTACGAATGTGTTCCTACAAGAACAAACAAAACCACCTACAATATTGGTTGTATTGAACCTAAATGTCCATGGCACATCTACTCTGGAACTGAAAAAGGAAGCAAAGTTTTTTATTATTAAAATTTTTTTAGACCTACACACATGTTCAAGAACTGTAGTCCGTTCACATCATCGTAATGCAAGTGGCAAGTTAGTAGGTCACATGCTTCAGAAACAATTATCAGATATAAATCGTGATTTAAAGGCAAAAGACATTATGATATGGTCGGGCGTCATGAAGTTCAACTTTCATACATGCAAGCTTATAGGGGTTTAAATAAGGGTTTGGAAATGCTTCGGGGTTGCCCGATTGAATCGTTTGAAAAATTACCTTATTATTGTTATAATTTGAGAATCGTAAACCCTAGAACTGTTACAAACATAGAAGTTGACAAACATGGCAGGTTTGATATGTTATTTATCCCCCTTGGTGTTGCGGTAAGTGTATAAAAAAAGTGATTTCATTCGTTTAGTTATGCTATTTAAAGTACTAATTCGCTATATTGTTTTGGGTGTAACAGATTCGAAGCTTCGTGAATTGTTTACGACCAATGATTATAATTGATGGAGCTCACTTAAAGAAGTGACTTATATAATGGAGTCAATATCTCGGCTGTAGGTATGGATGGTAACAACCAAATCTTACCTATTGCTTATGGTATTTGCCAAGGTGAGGACGACAAGAGTTGGTCATGGTTACTAGAAAATTTAAAGGGTTGTATCGGTGAGCAACGAGACTTGACAATCATCTCTGATAGACACCCAACAATTATTTCATCTGTGCAAAAAGTGTTCCTGAATGCTTTTCATGGTTACTGTTGCCGCCATTTAATGATGAATGTCGGTTTAACGGCTGAAAGACATAAAGCTGTATATTGGAAAATGTGCAAAGCTTACACTGGCGATGAATTTGAGAAATGCATGGGTTTTATAGCTAACGTAAAACCAAATGCATACAGAAAACTTAGAGAAGCATCATATGCCAAATGGTCTAGGGCCCATTGTCCAGCTGATCGTTATAATTACCTTTGTTAATACAAGTAAACCGTAAAAACGTTTATTAATATTTTGCGATCTCTATGTGTTTTGTTGATAACAAATATAATGTTATCTTAAGTATAATTTTAAGGATACATGTTATTTTTGTAAAGCATTTACATATAGCCATTTAAATACAAAAATGTAGTAATTAAGCATTTGTTGTAATAGTTTATTAGGTTGGGTAAAAACCATAACCCATGGACCATAACCCATGGATCTTAACCCATACCCAAGTTGGCTAGATACAATGTATACTTAGATACATTGAATCTAAAGAAAACCCATGGACCAACCCATAACCCATGACCCATAACCAAAAAACCCATGGGCAAAGAGGAGCGTTCCACGGATCCCTTGGATTACACTAGACAGATCCCAAGTGGAAGGGATTCGTGGGATCCGGGGAACAGTGAAGATTTTTGCCTATAAATAGAGAGCCATTTCTTCATTCTAACTCACCCCTCTTCTTACTAAATCTCTCAAACACTCTCATTCTCTTCTAACATATAGATCACTTGATCTAGAGAGTTATTCTTCTTTCTTTCTATTGTGATCCTCATATAGGTCCTTCTCTAAGGTGAGATCACGAGCATTCTACAAGTCATCCAAGCAAGGGGTCCTTGATTGATTTGTCACTCCGCAAGATTTCTGTAGCGAAGATCTTGTATTTGATATTTCACATATTTGTTGTCTAATAGTCGTGTTGGTTTAGTCCACCGTGTTACGGACTCGGTATCTAGCTTTGTACCGGAAAAAGTGTAAGCAACGTTGTGAAGGCTTCTCCGCCAAGTGAAGGAGTTTGTTGACATAGTGCTTGAACTCTCGAGTAGGTGACTCGTGGAGTGGAGTAGGGCAAGGAAGGTGTCCTTGTAGCCGAACCACTATACATTGGTTGTGTCTTTTCTTTCCCTTTGCTTTACTTTATTTACTTGCTTTATCATTAGATCTATACTTTCTCTACATCCATAAGATCTCACATATTAACGAATCTAAAGTTTTTGAAACTAACGTAAAATCGGCAAAACTATTCAACCCCCCCCCCCCTTTCTAGTTTTCCACAATTGGCATCAAGAGCTAAGTTTATAAAAGTTTTAAAGTAAATTTGTATTTTAAAAAATTTTCGATCACTATGGGTTCTGAAAATTATAAGGAAAGGCAATCTATCCAACGACCACCACTACTTGAAACTAATGGTTTTATATATTGGAAAAATAGATTCGAAACATATGTGAAATCTAAAGATATTGATCTTTGGTACATTATTGTTGAAGGCGACTTTGAGGCTACCTCAAAAGACGATAAAGGGAATTTAGTTAACATACCTCATGATAAACTAAATGATGAAATGAAGAAAAAGCTTTCTAAAAATAGTGAAGCAAAAATAGTTTTATATAATGCTTTACCGAAAAAGGAATTCGAAAGAATTTCTATGCTTAAAACCTCTAAAGAAATTTGGACTTCTTTAGTTGTAACTCATCAAGGCAACCAACAAGTTAAGAATAATAAAATTGATCTATTTGTTCAACAATATGAACAATTTTCAATATCGGATGAGGAAACTATAGATCATTCTTTTGCTAACTTTAATACTATTATTACATCGTTACAAGCACTTGATGAATCTTTTTCTAGCCGTAACCATGTTAGGAGATATCTAAGGGCACTTCCATCGAAGTGGAGATCCAAGGTGACAGCGATCGAAGAGTCAAAATATTTGACAATCCTCACCCTCGATGAACTCATAGGCAACCTAAAAGTCTACGAGCTTGTCCTTGCCAAATACTCCGAAGCCTCAAAGGTAAAAGAGAAACACAAATCTCTTGCCCTTAAAGCCAAAAAGGCTTCAAGCGATGAAGAGAACTCATCTTCAAGTAGTGACGACGAGGAGTACGCTATGGCGGTAAGGGACTTTAAAAAGTTCTTTAGAAGAAAGGGAAGATACGTCAAACAACCATAGGACAATAAGAAAGGCTTTCGAAAAAGCAAAGAGGACGAGAAGCCAAAGGATGATCGTACTTGCTTTAAATGTGGGGACCCAAACCACTTTATTAGTAAGTGTCCCAAACGGGATGATCATAAAGCATTCGTGAGCGGTACGTGGGGAATGAGCGACGAGGAGGACGAAGAAATTTGTCTCATGGCAAATGACGAGGTATGTCACGAATACTATAGTAGTTCATCCCTTGATGACGACTCTTTGCATAATGAATATGACAAACTATGCAACATTAGCTTAAAACTAATTAACAAAAATAAGCTTTTAAAGAGTCAAAACCAACGTTTAGATAAAGAAGTCACAGAATTAAAAGCAAAACTAAAACGTTTAGAAAAGGGTAAAATAGCAAGTGGTGAATGTGAACTTTGCGTTCAACTTCAAACACTAGTTGATCATCTAGATTCTAAAATTGCTAGAATGAGTACGAACACCTTAGATACAATACTAGATGGTGTTAAAACCGGTAACAACCTAAAAGGCTTAGGTATTCAACAACTTGATCCATCAACTAGTGAAAGTAAAGAAACAAAATTTGTTAAGGCGCTAGAAAAACCAGCCACTGTTGTGACGGATCCCACGGATCCCCTAAAAAGGGAACCGGCTAGTGTGCAGACAGGGATCCGTGGATCTGCTCTAGCAAACAGTAGTAATAACGTAGCGTCTTCATCTAGAACTGATTTTGTTATCATTAATAGGAAGAAACCAACTCACGTCACCACTAGACAACCACCTCCAAAATATAATCCTACTTTTGCAAGAAACAAAGTTCCATCTTTTTCAAAACCAAATTCATTTAGGAGACCTAATAACGTTTATCCAAGAAGTAACCATCAAATGGGATGGAACCCAAATATGCAAAACGGTTTTCCTTTTCAAAACTTTGCTCCATGGAATGCATATTCATCTTATCCATACATGTCTAACATGAATGGAATTTTTAACACTAATGGACCCATGAACAAATGGGGACCAAACTTTTGAGTTTATTATTGTTTTAGGTGTGCTTAAAGGTCGATCTAGACCCCGATGAATGGGTCAAGGATAGCGGGTGCACGAGGCACATGACCGGAAATAGGGATCTATTCTCCACATATGAATCCGTAAATGGAGGTAATGTGGTGTTTGGAAATAGCAAAAGTAGAATCATCGATAAAGGTACGATTTCTAACAAATCTCTAACCACTAACGATGTGTGTCACGTAGAAAACCTAAACTTTAATCTCTTAAGTATAGGACAAATATGTGATAAAAAGTGCAATGTACTTTTTACCGAAACAGGTAGTAAGATACTAAAAAATGGCATAACCATAGGAAGAGGAATTAGGAAACATGGAGTCTATGTCATTAAAATTGGTAATGAACCTAAAGACAAACTTTGTCTTACCTCTATGGATGATACTTCGACCTTATGGCATCGAAGATTGGGTTATGCCAATATGCGACTTCTTCAATCACTATCATCCAAAGATCTAGTAAGAGATCTACCTAAGTTAAAATATGAACATCACTTTTGTGATGCTTGTAATGTAGGAAAACAAGCTCATTCTAGTCATAAAGCTAAAAACATGGTGTCAACAACTAGGTGTCCAGAATTACTACATATGGATCTATTTGGTCCATCCGCTATCCAAAGTTATGGAGGCAACTACTACACTTTAGTCATAGTGGATGACTATTCTAGGTATACATGGACAAAAATTTTAAAGAACAAAACGGAAACCTTTAATTATTTTGAAATATTAAGCAAAAAGATCCAAAGACAAATAGGAAGTCCTATAGTGTCCATTAGGACGGATCATGGTAGGGAATTCGATAATGAAGTGCAATTTGGAGCATTTTGTGACGCTAATGGTATTACTCACAACTTCTCGGCTCCACGCACTCCACAATCGAATGGGGTAGTAGAAAGAAAGAATAGAACCCTACAAGAAATGAGTCGAACAATGCTTAATGAACAATCCATACCTCAAAAGTTTTGGTGTAATTCCGTTGATACTTCAACTTACATACTCAATCGAGTATTAATAAGACCAATCTTAGGTAAAACTCCATATGAGTTACTCCGAGGCAAAAAGCCTACGTTAAATCACCTTAGAGTCTTTGGAAGCAAATGTTTTATTCTTAACACTAAAGATTACCTTACAAAATTTGATCCTAAATCAACCGAATGTATCTTTCTAGGTTATTCGCCAAATAGCAAAGCGTACGTCATATTAAACAAAGAAACAATGAAGGTAGAAGAGTCATTAAATATAAAATTTGATGAAAGTCCACCCAAACCCTCTCCACCTCTTGTCGATGACGAGATCATAGAAAGTGATGCTATAGTAATAAAGAAAATGATAAATGAAGAAGAAGAACCTTTAAATAATGAAATCATAAACATTAAAGAGTCCAAAGATCACCCTATAGATAAAGTCATAGGAAAGCTAAACGAACGAACATTAAGGTCTCAAGTTCAAAACCAAAGTAGCTTGTTTTGTTTCGTTTCAACCATAGAACCTAGGAATACACAAGAAGCCATAAAAGATGAGAGTTGGGTAATGGCTATGCAAGAAGAACTAAATCAATTCGTTTCTAATGATGTTTGGACACTTGTCCCTCCACCTAGTAATCAAACCATAATAGGAACCAAATGGGTTTATAAAAACAAATTAGATGCAAACGGAGTAGTGTCTAGGAACAAGGCTAGACTCGTTGCCCAAGGGTATAACCAACAAGAAGGAATAGACTTTGATGAGACCTATGCCCCCGTGGCTAGATTAGAGTCTATAAGAATACTTCTTGCATATGCTTGTGCTAATGATCTAAAGCTTTATCAAATGGATGTCAAAAGCGCTTTTCTAAATGGTGTCATTAATGAAGAAGTATACGTAGCTCAACCTCCGGGCTTCATCGATTTTGAAAAACCCAAACATGTATATAAATTAAAGAAAGCCCTTTACGGTCTTAAACAAGCTCCAAAAGCTTGGTATGATAGACTCAAGTCATTTTTAATTAAACACAACTATACCATGAGGTTAGTTGACAACACAATTTTTACTAAGAAAAGAGAGTCACATATAATTATAGTACAAATATATGTAGATGATATTATATTCGGATCCACTTGTCAAGACATGTGTGATGATTTCTCTAAAATCATGCATGACGAGTTCGAGATGAGTATGATGGGAGAACTTAGTTTCTTTCTTGGTCTACAAATTAAACAAGTAGAAGATGGTATCTTCTTTAATCAATCTAAATACATAAAGGAGATGTTAAAGAAATTCGGTCTAGAAGAGTCGAAACCAATTAGGACACCAATGTCATCCGACACCAAACTCACAAAAGATGAAGACGGCGAATCCGTAGATAATACTAAATATCATGGCATGATAGGTAGTCTTCTCTACCTCACGGCAAGTAGGCCGGATATCATGTTTAGTGTTTGCTTATGTGCTAGAGTTCAAGAAGACCCTAAAACATCACACCTAGAAGCCGTAAAAAGGATATTTAGATATATTAAGGGTAAAACACAATTAGGATTATGGTATCCTAAGGACACGGGAGTAGAAACAATTGTATATGCAGATTCTGACCATGCAGGTGATTACGTTGATAGAAAAAGTACAAGTGGGGTGTGTACTTTCATGGGATGTTGTTTAACGTCTTGGTTTTCTAAGAAACAAACGGCACTAGCTATATCAACAACCGAAGCCGAGTACGTCTCCGCCGGCAAAGCATGCCAACAAGCACTATGGATGAAACAAGCGTTAGTCGACTACGACATTCATCTAAGCGACATAGCCATCCTATGTGACAACAAAGGTGCCATCGACTTAAGCAAGAATCCGGTATTGCATTCTCGCACAAAGCATATAGAGATTCGACATCACTTCTTAAGAGACGATGTTCAAAAGGGGAACATCTCTATTGAGAAGATAGCATCCGAAGACAAAATAGCCGACGTCCTCACCAAACCGTTGAAGCGGGAACAATTCAACCTACTTCGTCTTGGTTTTGGTCTAATGGAATAAACGTCATAACTTATTTGACTCTACAAGGTATGTAAACACTAGCCTTCTTCTTTCTGAGTCTAGGATCTCTATTTCACGCACAACTCACAAACAATACGGGAATTTTCAAAACCCAAGATAAGTTTTCGACTTATAGCTTTCTTATTTTTTTACACATACACATTTTCAAAGAAAAACTCTTTTCAAAATGTTTTCTAAAAGAATGATACCTTCCCGTATCAATTTCACAAAAGCAATTTCTCACGTCTAGGACAAATCGCTTTTTCATTATTAATACAAAGTAAAAAAAACCCGTTTTCATTGCATCTCATATCTTTTGAATGCTAAAGGGGACACATAACTAATATGTGTTTTCGGGTACATTCATTTAAGCAACAATGAATTAGGAGCATTGATAACACTCAATTACGTACTTATGTACTAAATATGTGTTTTCGGGTTATCTCAATAGGATGCTTTTTCTACTTCTAGTTTATTTTTCATTTTCCTTTTAAAGGTCGAGATAACCGCAACTCCAAATAGTTTGCATATAGGCACACAATAGGCAAAAATGTTTCCAAAAGGAAAATTTTGTGCTGCCTGAATCACCAGACCCACGGATCCCAGCCTTCATGCTGGACGGATCCCTCAAGGGAAGGATCCGTGGGATCCGTGAGACAGAAGCTGTTTTTTACCTTCTATTTTTCTCACTTTGGATGAAAAATCCACATTTGTTTTTTTTGAGTATGCTCTTTAATGCTTGTGTTTTCATGATCACATGCCTTAAATTCATATCTGATCATTAGATTTTAATCCACATATTGGGTCAAGCATTCATTACAATGCTTTATTTTTCTATATATAGAACTCCCAAAATGCTTGCATAATCCATCTCATCCTCACAAACACAATACACCATGTCATCCACAAACCCTTTAGATGAATCACCTAGTACAAACAATCATCTTCATGATACCCAAACCTTTGTACTACCACCATCCAAAATACCACAATCAAACTCTAGGATATCCGCACGGATTAGTATCCGATCTTGTTGCTTAGCAAAACCAACCTCAAATGGTTCTTCCTCAACTAACAACTCACCACAAGATGCTTCCTTTATAGCACCTCCCTCATCACCAACAAGTACACCAACTTCATCACCACCTAAAGTCACTCTTTTGGAACTCCTTAAGACTCCAACAAGATCTAAACAACCTAAACAAAAAGAAATAGTCTTTTCAACACCCCCCACATCTCCAAATACTATCTTTGTTAGGAATTAGAAAATTCAGTCGTTAAAGAGTCGGTCACCTCAAGTATAAGCATTCAATAGAAAGCTCGTAGTCGTAGTTATGATATGTTAGTTAGTAGTTTGTTAAGTAACACCGTGGAGGACGGACGGGTCTTTACCCACTGTATGCATGATCCACAGCCCGTAGGTGGCGTTTATTTGTAAGACACTATAAATACCCTCTACCTCCCAAGGTAGAGGGTTGGAGCTTCAATACTATTTTTCTTTGTTTCACATAGTTCCCAACTCTCTTCCATTTCTCTCTCTAACACTTTTATACGCCAACTTGGATTATGGTTTAGTGTGTTTATGAAATCCTATATATTACAATTGGTATCAAGAGCCATGGTTTGATCACTCATCTTTCATGCTCTTTGTTTTGGTGGATTTCATAAGGTTTTTGGGGTATTAAGTGTTTAGAAGAGTTGGATTCACTTGGATAAATTCTAGTGTTAAAGTTTGAATTTTGCTTGTACTTTTGTGTTTAGGATCATCATATGTGTTTATGTTTTGAATTGGAAGGCTTAAATCATTGTGGTTTGGTTGTTTTTGATTGATAAAGTGGTTATTTGTGAAGATAGGACGAAGCGAGTTGAGTCTCGGACTTGTTTTTCTTCAAAGCGAGTTGCTTTGTTTCTGTATGCGAGTTAGTATATGCGACTTGGCTATTTAGCGAGTTGATTTTCATGCGACTTTGGTTCTAAGCGAGTTGTGTGTCTTGCGAGTTGATACTAAAGCGAGTTAGCTATTTAGCGACTTGTTCCATTAAGCGTGTTGACAGTGTTGCGAGTTGATGCTAATGCGACTTAGCTATTTAGCGAGTTGATTCCTTAAGCGAGTTGTCTCCTTGAGCGAGTTGGTTGTTTAGCGAGTTGATAACTAAGCGAGTTGTGTGTTTTGCTACTTGTCACTTCTTCGTGATACATTCTTACGGTTGTTATTTTGGTTTAGTAAAATCCCGTAGAACTTGTAATCATGGCAAACATCGTTCCTACTATTGTTTCTTCCGTAGCTGAGGACGTTCAAGCAGCAGGGTCAGATACTCGTCCACCTATGCTTGACAGAACTGATTATGATTCATGGGCTCAAAGAATCAGACTGTACTGTCTTGGAAAGGAAAATGGGATCAACATTCTCAAGTCAATCGATGAAGGACCTTATCGGGTTGAGACTACTAGAGACTTAATTGATACAGCTGCAGATGGAACAATGATATATGGAATAGACAGACCAAAGACATATGATGAGCTCGATGATAAGGAGAAAAAGAGATTCGATGCTGATATCAGGGCTTCTAACATCATACTTCAAGGTCTTCCAAAGGATATCTACAAGCTGATCAATCACAACACCGAAGCCAAGGCAGTGTGGGATAATGTCAAGATGCTTCTCTCAGGTTCTGAATTAACTGTTGAAGACAGAGAATCACAACTATATGATGACTTTGAGCACTTCAAGATGAGACCAGATGAGAGTGTCTATGAGTACTATGTGAGATTCCATAAGCTTGTGAACGATATGAGGAACATCAAAATGACCATGCCAAACATTCAGCTGAACTCAAAGTTTGTGAACAACATGAATCCCGAATGGCACAAGTTTGTCACATCGGTGAAGCTCACTAAAGGATTGAAGAATACAAACTATGAGCAACTGTATGCCTTCCTTCTCCAGAATGAGAGACATGCTATGTTTGAAAAAAGGATTCTGGAACAGTTCAAAACCAATCAGGGAGAAACAAGTTCATCAAATGATTCAACTGCATTTTTCACCAATGATGGAACCACTACCAAAGCATCTCAAGTCATTCAAGATCCATACTTCAAACAGCCTGATGCCAATGCTGTCATGGAACACTTTATCAATAAGCTGGATTATATGGTCAAACAAAACTTAACCTTCTCTCCACATACCAACAAACTTCACACTAACAATGAAATCAGGACTGCATCCAATCTACACAACCATGCTTTGGTCAGAGATGGAAAGGTTACAGTACAACCAGCTCAAGGAAGACAATATGAACAAAGAAAAGGTGGAGTAGGAGGAGGGTATGTGGAAAATCAGAATAGAGGAAGGAATGGAAATCAAGGACAAGTAAAGCCGATCAAGTGTTACAACTGTGGAGGTGAGGGACACATTGCAAGGAACTGCACATCGCCAAAATGCCCTCAGAATGCAGAATTCTTCAGGGATAAGATGTTGCTTGTGCAAGCTCAGGATAATGGTGCAGCTTTGGATGAAGAGGAGTTGTTGTTTTTGGCTGAAGGAAATGCTAAGACATATGATGCAGATGTGGATGAGCAACCAATTCAGGAGATAGGCCACAATCATCAGAATGCCTTTCAAGTAGCTGATTGTGATGCATACGACTCTGATGTTGATGAAGAACCTACTGCACAAACCACTTTCATGGCTAGCATTTCTCCAATGGTCTCTACTAAGGTCTCATCTTCACCACAAGCTGGCCCATCCAAAGACAAACTCATCTCAGAGGTATTAAAACTATACGATGATGCTGATGTGCAAAAGATGCATGACAAAGTACAAACAACTGAAACTATTGAATCAAATATTGAAAATATGGGTAATATCAATGTTGTCCCATATGATCAATATGTGAAACAAAGTGAAAGTGAAGTTGTACCAAGTGATGCATCTTCTGCAGTCAACAATGACTATGTTTTTTATGAATACACTGCATGTGCCCCTGATGATTCTGTTATCTCTGAACTTAATGCTTATAAAGAACGTGTTGCTATTTATGAACAACGAGCTAAGTTTGAGTTAACCACTCGTGAGCAGGAGATGGATGACCAAATGCGTACAACTATTAGACAAAGTAAGTTTAGAGAAGAAGTATTAAAACAAGAGTTAACCTCCTTACAAGAAAAGCTTTCTAAAACTGCTAAGCAAAAACAAGAACTTCAAGAAAATGTTAAAATGCTTAAGCAAGAATTCTGTGCTAAGGAATCAAAACTTTTGAATGATTTTTTTAATCTAAAAACCTTGAAAAACAAGCTTGAAAATAAGTTGTACGTACAAGGGAATACCATTCAAACTGCTCACATGGTCACTAAGCATAGAGTTTTAAGCGATAAGCATAGTGTTCCCATCATAGATAAACCCAACCCTGAGTACGGAAAGATAGCTAAGGCAGCTCAAAATATAATTTATGATGGTAATGAAATCCTTAAGCCTAGACAGAAACCTAGTTGCATTGAGTGCACTGAGGAAGATAGAAAATTAGATGATGCATCTAGAGAGAAAATGAATAAGAAGCTAGATGATCCTGAATGTAAAAAGAATAACATAATGATCAAACCCCATGATTACAAAAAGGAAAATTGGATTTCCTTAAACAAGTTTAAGCCTCAAACTTTGTTAACACCTGAACAAGTGTTTTGGAAAAAGGACTTAGATAAGCAAAAAGCTGAAAATATTGTTGAAACAAACCCTCCCCTTAGGAGAATGCCTGCATCGACTATGTATCCTCTTAATACACCAATGCATTTAGTTCCTAGAACTATTGCCACTAAGAGCAAGACTTTAATCAGTCAATATGTGATTTTTTAATTATTTGTTGATTTTGAGAAAACTTGTAAGAAAAGAATCACACCCACTGGGATAACCGAAGGGGAAAGGGGTTTTGAACAAACAAAACAATGTTATTTAACTGAAGTCATGCCTTTCTTTAAACAATTAAAAGATCAGTTTGAGAGTCTTGAAAAGGGGATGGATACAGATATTAAAGGGATGGAAAAAGAATTTGATGCAATGATAATTGAAGTTAGTGACTATGAGCGAGCATTAAAATATAATGAAATTGAGAGGAAGAACTTGCATACCTTAAATGAGAATCTGATCTCTGAATGTATCTCTCAAGATGTGTTTTATACTGCTACTAATTGCTCTATTACTGCTTCTCAATTTCATGAATTATCTGTTGCGTTGAAAGTCTCCCATGATCGTGTCATTGAACTTGAAATCAAAAACTCTAAACTAAGTGATAAAATTGAACAGGATGATCACGATAATTTGGTAAAACATTTTTCTAAGCTAGAAGTTGAACATTTTGACTTGCAACTAAAATATCAACATCTTAAAGAAAATGTTAAAACCTCAAACATCAAGATATCCTCGGATGTTCCAGAGTTTGATGCAGTTTTTGAACTAAACAAACGTGACGAACAGATTCAAGCTCACTGTAACACGGTCAGAAAGTTGAAAGCCTAAATCTCTCAATTAAAGGGTGAAAAGAACAATATGACTGGCTCCCAAATGCCTCCTCCTTTAGATTCTCGGAATTCTCAAAATTTTCATCTTCAAAACTTGGTTAATGCCTTACAAAAGGAAAATGAAAGTTTTCTAGAAGAAAATGAAAAGGTTAAACGTCATTTCAATGAGTTATTTGAGTCAATTAAAGTCACTCGTAACAAAAATAACGAAAAAATAACCTCGTTGCAAAAGGAAATTGAGAATCTTAAGAGTCAGGTAAAAGGGAAAATGCCAATGACCAATGGGGAGAATGGTGCTTCAAAGGGGTATGTCTGTAATAAATATGCTTTGTCTGTGAAATATGTTCCTCCTCATCTTAGGAATAACAAACTGGCAATTCAAACATATTTCTCATATCTTAAGGACAGCCTAGAATGTCTCCGTGAGATTGTAGAAGAGGATAAGTTAGAGAAACCACTTGATAATGCAATGGGTCATGCATGCTTATATGCCAAACAATCTCAAGAACTTCTAGAATGCTTAATCACAATATGCCCTAAAACCTTAGGTGAGCAAGTCAATTCCTTGATACCTTGTTCAATGCCTAGTGCCAAGCATGCAAGTCATTCAATGCCAAATGTTATGAACGTGAACCTTAGTGTGCCTTCAAGTAGTTCAGATTCCAAATCTGTTAGTGCTAAGAATGTGAACTCGAGTGTGCCCTCTAGGAGTTCAAATCCCAGCACTTCTACTGTTAAGAGAGTGAACTTTAATGTGCCTTCAAATAGTTCAGATCCCAGCACATCTAAACAGGAAATGCATAAATTAGCAAAACCAACTAATGTTCCCATTCCCTCTACAGGAGTAAACAGTGACATTAAAGCGAGTAGGTCAAAGTCTCAAGACAATACAAGGAATGATAGGACCTCGCAAGCTAAGAATGTGCATTGGAAGAAAGTAGAAGATCAACCTAGGAACTTTAAGTTTGAGTCGAATAAAACGAATCGTGTTGATTCTAGTATTAGCCATAGGCGTACTGTAATTAATTCGAATTCTGATACTATTTGCAAACCTTGTAGTGATGTCTGCTTGAATTCTGTTACAAATCATGAATGTGGTGTGAATGCTTTGTCTAATGCTGTCATATCCCCAGTCAATAGTGTTAATGCAAAATATCATGCTAAGAAGGCAAAAAGGCAAAGGCGAAAGAAAGTTAGAAAACAGTGGAAGCCCACAGGAAGAACATTTAGTAAGATAGGTTATCAATGGATACCTGTTGGCCATAAGGTTAATCAGACAATGCCCTCTAAAAAATGGATGCCTACTGGTAGAAATATTCCCTTAAGAAGTGAACATACTTTGAATAGGGCAAATACGGACACTAGTACTGCATCTATTCATAATGATTCCATTGCTTCTATTTCTGATATGAATGTTTCTATTTCTGATATGAATGTTTCTATTTCTGATGTGGGTGTCCCAATAACTGTTACTAACCAAATGGAACCCATTCTTGCATGGGGATCCCAATTATCCAGTTATCCATTCTTGTCTGTGTTCAACTGCAGATCGTTCAAATCGTTCTGTGGTACCTGGACTTAGGCTGTTCCAAGCATATGACTGGAAACCAGTCGCGGCTCATGAACTTCGTGAGCAAATTCATTGGGACTGTTAGATTCGGAAACGATCATTTCAGTGCAATTATGGGCTATGGAGATTATGTTGTTGGTGAAAGTGTTATCTCCAAAGTGTATTATGTGGAAGGTCTTGGTCATAACTTGTTCTCTGTTGGTCAATTCTGCGATTCTGATCTAGAAGTAGCCTTAAGAAAACATACCTGTTTCGTTAGAGAACTTGATGGTAAGGAACTTTTAAGAGGAACACGTGGTTCAAATCTATACACCATCTCTATCGATGATATGATGAAGTCTTCTCCAATTTGCTTGTTGTCAAAGGCTTCAAAAACAAAGTCAT
Source organism: Chrysanthemum seticuspe (assembly GCA_019973895.1). Classification (NCBI taxonomy): domain Eukaryota; kingdom Viridiplantae; phylum Streptophyta; class Magnoliopsida; order Asterales; family Asteraceae; genus Chrysanthemum; species Chrysanthemum seticuspe. Next base: position 245,177,207 of record BPTQ01000008.1, read on the forward strand.
GGTTATGGCATCGTCGTCTCAATCACTTGAACTTCGGCACCATCAATGATCTCTCCAGAAAGGACTTGGTTGTAGGTTTACCTAGACTTAAGTATGAAAAGGATCATCTTTGTTCAGCATGCCAATTGGGAAAAAGCAAGAAGTATGCCCATAAACCCAAACCTACAAACTCTGTTACAGAAGTTCTTCATACAATTCACATGGACTTATGTGGACCCATGAGAGTGCTATATCTTTGGGAAGAAATATGTGTTAGTTGTGGTTGATGATTACTCTAGATTCACCTGGGTCAAGTTCTTAAGGACAAAGGATGAAACTCCAGATATCATCATCAAACTCATCAAACAGCTGCATGTTCGTCTTAACAAAACTGTCAGAATCATCCGAACAGACAATGGAATTGAGTTTGTTAACAAACAACTTAGTGAATTTTATGAAAGTGTGGGAATCAGTCATCAAAGAAGTGTTCCACGATCTCCTCAACAGAACGGTGTAGTTGAAAGACGAAATCGAACTCTTGTGAAAGCCACAAGAACAATGCTGATTTACTCAAAGGTTCCAATGTTTCTCTGGGGTGAAGCCATTGCCACTGCATGCTACACACAAAATCGATCCCTGATTCACACTGTTCATGGAAAAACTCCATATGAACTTGTTCACAACAGAAAACCTAATCTCTCATTCCTTCGTGTATTTGGTGCTTTGTGCTATCCTACGAATGATGGTCAAGATTTAGGTAAACTAAAAGCTAAGGCAGACATTGGAGTTTTTGTAGGATATGCACCTAGCAGAAAAGGATACCGAATCTACAACAAGAGGACCCGAAATATCATGGAAACTTTTCACGTTACGTTTGATGAGCTGACCGGTCAAATGGCTCCTGGACAATCTAATTCAGGACCCGCACCTCAAAACAGTCCCATTGGTTCATCTCTTGTACCAAACTCTCCTCCAGCAACTCCATATGTACCTCCATCTGAAGATGATTTGAAGAAATTGTTTGATCCTATGTTTGATGAAGACTGTGAGCCAAGTGCTATTGAATTGTCAACTCCTTCAACAGAGGCTGCTTCTATCTCTGTCAATGAAGTCAATCCTTCAGCGTCGATGTCATTAAGCCAAGAAGCGCCTGCTGCTGATCAATCTGTTTCATCAACAAATCTCCAATCATCCAATGTACATCATGGAAATGCTTCTGATTCACAGGATGAAGTTAATCCCTTTGCTAATCCCGAAGATGCTCCATTTGAAAATATATTTGCTCCTGAATCATCATCTGAACCATCTTCATCAGGAGACATCGACTCTGCTACTTCGGTTCCACACACATGAACATCTTAGAAAATGGACACATGATCACCCATTGGATAACATCATTGGAAACCCTTCTCGTCCGGTATCCACTCGTAAACAGCTTGCTACTGATGCCTTATGGTGCTTTTTTAACTTCGTACTCTCAAAGATCGAACCTAAAGATGTTAAAACTGCTATGAATGAAGACAGCTGGTTCAATGCCATGCAAGATGAAATTCATGAGTTTGATCGATTAGATGTATGGGAATTACTACCAGCTCCAGATTGTGCTATGATCATTGCTCTTAAGTGGATCTTCAAAGTGAAGCTTGATGAGCATGGTGATGTTTTGAAAAATAAGGCTAGGTTAGTGGCTAAAGGTTATCGTCAAGAAGAAGGGATAGACTTTGAGGAATCTTTTGATCCAGTTGCTCGTATCGAGGCAATCAGAATCTTCTTGGCTAATGCTGCTAGCAAGAACATGGTTGTTTATCAGATGGACGTTAAAACCGCATTTCTTAACGGAGATCTTAAAGAGGTCGTCTATGTCAGCCAACCTGAAGGCTTTGTAAATCCAGAGCATCCTACTCACGTTTATCGTTTGAAGAAGGCTCTTTATGGTTTAAAGCAAGCTCCAAGGGCATGGTATGATACGCTGTCAAAGTTTCTTCTGTCTACCGGCTTCAGCAAAGGAGCGGTTGATCCAACATTGTTCACCAGGAAGTCAGGAAAACACTTAATTCACGTTCAAATTTATGTTGATGATATCATCTTTGCCTCGACTTACCCCAATGAATGTGACCGTTTTTCAAATGAAATGGGTTCTAAATTTCGAATGTCAATGATGGGACAAATGTCATTTTTCTTGGGATTACAAATTTCACAAAGTCCCGGAGGCATTTTTATAAATCAATCTAAATATGCAAATGAGATGTTAAAGAAATTTGGATTTCATTCTAGTGACCCTGTTGACACTCCCATGATTGAGCGTACTAAACTGGATGAGGACCACTCAGGGATCATGGTAGACCAAACGAAATATCGTAGCATGATCGGATCCCTGATGTACCTCACAGCCAGTAGACCTGATATTCTGTTCTCTGTATGCATGTGTGCTAGATACCAGGATAAGCCTACCAAAAAGCACCTTGAAGCGGTTAAACGGGTCTTTCGGTACCTCCAAAGAACCATTAACATGGGACTTTGGTACCCGAAGGACACCGGTATGTCACTAACATCATATGCAGATGCAGATCATGCAGGGTGTCAAGATACTCGTCGAAGTACATCTGGAGGTGCTCAGTTTTTGGGTGATAAGCTTGTGAGCTGGTCGTCAAAGAAGCAAATGAGTACTTCTATTTCCTCTACAGAGGCTGAATACATAGCCATGTCGTCATGTTGTGCTCAAATCCTTTGGATGAGATCTCAATTAACTGACTATGGCCTTGAATTCAACAAAATCCCTCTGGACTGTGATAATAAAAATGCTATTGCTCTCTCATGCAACAATGTTCAGCACTCAAGAGCCAAGCATATCGATATTCGACATCATTTCATCAGGGAACAAGTAGAAAAAGGTGTGGTGGAACTCTACTTTGTGAGAACTGAATACCAATTAGCAGACATCTTCACCAAAGCTCTTCCTAGAGAACGTTTTGAGTTTATCCTTCCACGTCTTGGTCTAAAGAGTCTACAACCGGAAACACTCAAGCGTCTTCAAGAGGAAGACGAGGAGTAAAGGTCTTTATTCATCTATCTCTTGTATATATTTATTCAAAAAACAAAATACAAAACTTGAAAAACCCTCAAAAAGAAAATATAAAAATATAAAATTTTCAAAAATCCATAAAAATTAGAAAATCTTGAAAAATTCCAAAAATATTGTTATTATGTCATGTTTTTCCTTATTCGATATCATCTACGGACTTTGTGCTGACATTCATAGAATGTCACGGGTTTTTAGATGTTCTTCGAATGCATATAGTTTTTGTTTTAAAAAAAAGAAAAAGAATGAGGCGGAGAAAAATGGTGGTTTATTGTTATTTCAGGCAGTAACCCGTTTTCAAAGAAAGAACAGAGCCATGCTTTATCTGGTTTTTCAAATCTCATGCTCTGATTTTATAAATACAATTTCTTACTATCTAATGAAAACTAATTGCTTTGAAAAATTACTTGGACTCTATTTTTGAAAATCATCTGAACTTAACAGTTGTCATAAATATCTATCTCTCAATCAACAACTTATGTCATTGATTGAGGAGGAGAAGGATTTTTCAATTAAATTAAAAAGTGTATTTTTCAAACAATGGTACCAGACCGTGGTTATTATTAAGTTTTCAAAAGATATTCATGCATGTTTAATCTTTGGAGTCTAAAGTCTCAAAATTCGATCCTTATCAGTTAAAACGTTTTCATAATCAAGTCACAATTCTCCTTAAAATATTTCAAAATCAATTTAAATCTACAAGAGATCACAAATCTCAAATGATTTGAAAATTGTGATTGGGGGAGAATTTGTTATTTAAATTAGATTTAAACTGATATTTTGATAAATGGTTTTATAAGGGTGTACAAGCTCTCCTCCCCACATGTGACAAACGATTTCAAATTTTCCATGCACATGTTGAGGGGGAGCATCTATTTTAAACCTCAAATTATTGAATCGTGACTGAATTGTCTCTAAGTGCAGGTTCTCTCTAATATGTGCAAACTCTTTCATATTTTAAGGCACATATTAAGGGGGAGCAAACCTTTGAAAACCTCAGCCTTCCTCAAAATGTTGTATCTAAAGTAAATTGATTGGGAAGTGATGATGATCATTTTAGAAAATGTTAATCAAAAGATTGGACCTGTCATTCTTAATCTAACGATTTCAAAGATCTCTTGCCTCCATATGCTAAAACAATTTCTGAATTATATGCATATGTTGAGGGGGAGCATTTCTAAAATTATCAAACAATTGAGATACAAAATGCTTTGATTTTAGATCACAAGTATCTTGATTGATTTTCAAATGGTTTTCAATTGGTTTCAAGGCGGAAGAACTATACCAAAAGACCGACCAATCCTACTTTGTGCATGGTGATATAAGGATGATAAGGTTAGGTTATGGTCCCATGATCCGCCAGAACCGGAGGGATCTACCCAGGGACAATCCACTAGTTAGTGTAGAAGTCCTTAGGTATGATGATAAAAGGAGAAAAATGAGATATGGGAAGAGTGCTAATACATCAATCTCAGTCTTTAAATTGGTTGCAAATCTCATTAAAGTCAAACTTGCATAACTGCTCAAAAAGTCAAAATGTTGAAAATGTCAGTTTGTACCCAACTAGAGAGATTTATCATAGCTTCATTCTTGGACCAAATCAAATGAAACTCTGTTTTTTTAAACTTCACTTGGTCTATTTGCTTATTATGATTTTTGTAGAATTTTATAAATTTTGTATAAGCCTCAAATTGGCTTGTCAAGTTGGGCTTGTTTGCCCTGTGCACTGACTCAGTTAACACTGAGTCTGCACAGGGTTCTTGCAGTCCTTGCACCAAGCTCACAAGAGCTTGTTTAGGTCTTGTTTTTGGATTATAAGATCTTAGCCAGGTCTCCTTCAAGTTCCAATTTCTGTTTTTCAGTTTCAGCCTATGGAGTAGCTTGTGCTTAAGCTCAAAGTAGGTTCCTTAAAACTGTTTTTAAGCAATAAGCTCAAATCATCAAATCTGATCAATTTGAAATATAGAGGTTTAAAGCAGTTGAGATTAGTTGCAATTGGGTAGTTTTAGCATATTTTAGCTTCTGTGTTCAGTTGGGTGTCTTTGGTAGCCATTTGCTTATTTCAAGTGCTTATTTATAAGCACTTGGCATAGCAGTTGCATAATCTCACACATAAGCACCTGTTTTTATATTTTTCCTAGAATCATAATATTATTTTAGACTTTCCCTGAATTTTTCATATTTTTCCAGTACTGTTTGGTATTTTTCTCCATTTAAATCAATTTTTAAGTTTTTTTAATTAGCATTTAATACAATTAATTAAGAAAAGTTTCAAAAAAATAAGTTTTCATTTTTCTTAAGTTAAGATAAATATAAAAAGTCAAAAAAATATTTTTCTAGATTTTTCTTAGTTAAATTTGTATTTTTAAGGAATTTAAGTAGTTTTAAATAGTTTTTAATTCATAGAAAATACAAAAATAATCAGAAAAATATAAAAATAGTTTTGAAAATTCTTTTTAGTTATTTTAGATTTTTCTAAGTCATAGTTTCATTTTTCTAGCTTTATTTCATATTTTCTTGTATTTTAGGTTATTATTAAATAGTTAAAAATAGTTTTTAATTAATAATAATTAGATAAATAGTTTTAAAAATAATTTTCTTTTTCTAATTTTTTTTTTATCATTAGGTTTGTAAAAATGTCATTTTCATATTTTTAGGATTTATATTGTTTAAGTTTCACATTTTCTTTTGTACGTCGCGTAGTTTTTAAATTAAGTTTTATAAAAACATAAAATCAAAAACGTCATTTTGCAAATAGTGATAGCGTTTATTTAATATTTTTTATCTTTTTAATTTTCTTTAATTTGCATTTAAGCCCCTGTAGTTTATAAATTCTTTCTTTTAGTATAATCAATCATATCTCCTTATCCGTTCAAATCTCTCGATCACTACACGTTTGACTATTCTCGCACAGCTCGTTGGGACATAACGACCTGGGGAAACACTAT
>BPTQ01000008.1:245218696-245497460 GCA_019973895.1 Chrysanthemum seticuspe
AGCACCGAGATCTGAGTTAAACACGTATAAACCTAGGACACGGCCTCTGATCCCTCTCCCAGAGGAAAAAGTTATAGTTGTTAGAGATTCTCTTTCAGCTATCTATTAAAGCCAAGGGGCACTCTTACTTTGTTCAGGAAAATTCTCCTTGAACTCACCAAACCTTTCAACTTCACGTCACGCAGTGACCCAGGTACTGCAGAACAGAAGTTATGGCTACAATGGTAGTCATCGTATACTTCACTTGGGCCAAAGACGGGATTCCAACTTAATTACCTCCGATAAACAAAAGTGGGAAAAGAGTAAGTTAAGAAAAATTAAGAAGTTGGGGAAGTCACGAATGGCTCTGAAGTATCGATCTTGGAACAACCCAAATAAGGTCATGATCGAGTCAGAATCAGGCGTGAGAAGGGTATAGAGTAAAAAGAGGAAAATAGTAGTCCAGGGACAATCCACTAGTTAGTGTAGAAGTCCTTAGGTATGATGATAAAAGGAGAAAAATGAGATATGGGAAGAGTGCGGACTAAGACTGAGCTAGTACTGGAATAAACCCAACAAGGTTCTAGCTATGAAGTCTCGGTAAGCACTGAAGGGGTTGAAGAATTAAAAAGAATTGAATGAGAAAAGGGTGAAAACAAATAGCCTCCATTAATTCAACCTTAGGGCAGAAACCGGGTTCACTTCATATGCTACTGATGGTAACATCGGTATTGAAGACAAGACGTCATGGACCCAGTGACGCACTGCACTTCAACTTTCCAAACCACTCAAGTTCCTCTTAAAAGGACTTGTTTCATTCTCACGGGGAACCGAAATTATCTATCGACTTTCTCTTAGAGATTGTTGATATTGAAAAAGGAGACCCTCTCCCTAGTCTCCGGCACAGGATCCAAATATGCACAAATTGAGTCTAGAGCCACGAGATCATCAATAAATCTCATTAGGACACTTTCAATGAAGACTCTCTGTTTCACACAATGTGGAAAGAGAGATTATATCATGAGTCCTACGCATTACCCTTGTGGTATTGCCAGAACATCTGAGTGATGTGTTTACACACTCACAATGAAGATGGAAAGCCTTCTGGAGCCAACATCAAACAAGCTCCTGGTAGGTGGCATGTGTGATCTATTTTATGGATCAACCATGTGACAACTGAACAGAAACAATGGGGAGATTCAATTTCTTGAATCAATCCTGGTTCAGGTTAGGGATTGACGGATACCTTTGAAAAACCGGTCTTTGTGCTTATAAACTCTTTTCTTTAGCACATCGACCGTGTACTCATTTTTCAAACCAAAAGGTATTTTTATGATTGATAATTGATTTTCAATAAAAACTTCGTTGTATTGCAAAAAACAATTTCTATTGAGCAATACACGATTGTTTTTCAAATCTCTTTTCATCAATCAGTGGACTTAAAATTCGCTGGTTCACTCACTCCGTGTTGTCTTCTTTGAGACGTTCCGGTTTGAGAACAGTTAGAACAGCTGCGAAACCCTGTCAAGGAGATTCTTAGGAATCCTACCTGATCACAGGCAGTACTTGTACTGATCAACGGGGAACCGTGGGCCGTGTACCTCAATTCATCGAAAGTGATCAAAGACACTTTCGTGCGATTTGTTGCTAACTGTTGTATGCAGGTACGCCCGACGTTTGCAGCTGATCAGAATGAAGCGGTCAATTTATAGCCGCATGCTCACTTAACACATTCATCTCAAAAGAAATCATGATTAGTGCATCAATGACTCTGATATTTTCACTCCATGCTTCTGCTACGCTGCTGCCAATATCATGAATCAACTAAAGCTTCCGCTACTCTGATGAGAAGATATCATGATCCAGAATGTGAGCATGTCGGTCCCAAAGTCACAACACCACAATGGATGTCTCAGAGATTTTTGATAGCTGATGATCTCCAAAGATGGCTCAAACTCATCATCACGTGGATCAGTAAAAGACCTCCACTTGAAGTTACCAAACATGCATTGTGAAGTATCAATGACTACGAGCTTAAGAGCAAAGGACTACATCAAGAATGCAAGATCAATTGTTAAATGTTATATCTATTTGTATTCAATGTAATTTTGGTACATAATTGAGGTGACCTCCCTTAGGGGGAGATTGTTAGGAATTAGAAATTCCCGGTATTAAAGAGTCGGTCACCTCAAGTATATGTAATCGTTAGAAAGCTCGTAGTCGTAGTTCTTTTAAGTTAAGTAGTATTTTAGTTAAGTAACACCGTGGAGGACGGACGGGTCTTTACCCACTGTATGCCTGATCCACAGCCCAAAGTGTGGCGAGTTATGTAAGACTATAAATACTCTCTACCTTCCAAGGTAGAGAGTTGGAGCTCATAATAATATCTTTCACTTTCTCTCACTAAGTTCCCTAAACCTCTAACTTTCTCTCTCTAGAATTCCATCTATATGCTACTTTGTGTTATGGTTTGATGTGTAAGTGAAAAGTTATATCTAACAGAACTTCTAATCATATGTGTGATTCTCTTTCCCCTCTTGTCTTCCCAAAAGATCACGTTGAGATGTTCTCCGATTCTAATGATGATGATTCGTTATCTTGTGGAGACATCGTTTATGTGGAAGATTTACCTTCTGAGCTTGTTAGCTTAGAAGAAGAGAATGATGGAGTTACTGACACTGAAATCAAAGATGAAGCACTTCGTGCAACATTACTGAATGTCAGTCTTCTCATTTCTAAAATCGAGGCTTTCAAAGAGAAACCTATTTCATCTCCTATCCCCATTAAGGGTAGTGACATTCTTTCCGATGATTCTAATCCGGAAATGAAAGCCTTCTGTTCTGATAATATGGGAGAGAAGATTAGTGGCAGTACCACTTTTCATTCTTATAATTCTCTCCCCGATTATGAATCATTTACATTGGAGGAGTTCACCAATGAACCCACTCATATCAATTCTGAATATGATTCATTCACCTTCATGGAGTTCTCAGATGAACTCACTCATATCATATCTCCGCCGGAGTATGATAACTTCTACTTTGATCTAGACACACCCGGGATATGTCTAGACCAATTGAGCTTAAAAGATGAAATTCATGCTATTATGAATTCTCCTTCTGATGATGATGAGTTAGTCAAGATTATTATCATGACTTTCTTTCTCTTCTTCACCTATCCCGTGGCTTCTCCTGTTCTTCAATCCTTCGGGAATGAAGACATTATCTTTGACCCCGGCATTTCCATGTACCATTTGTGAGCCGGGTCTGTCTGTATATCTCGTCGGTGTGGAACTTTCACGTACTTCAATGTTTATCCAAACATCTTGAATGAAAGTCCGATGGAGATTGTCTCTTTCACTTACTTCCCCATGAACAAATTAATTCGGGGTCGAGTCAAGCTAGCGACTCGGTAATCAAAAACAGTAGTTAAACATGGGTTTTCACCCGTGTGTACCACCCTAGTGTGGGCGAGATGCCCCACATGTTGTATATAGATCTAAAAAATGAATGAAAATTGTAAATATTAAAAAAGAGAATAATTGTTGTGTTTCCACACTTAGCTAGTAATGTTATCTTTTTACGTTCTAAGTTTCGGCATAACAGCCGGTACTTTGAATATTGAGGACAATATTCATTTCTAAGTGTGGGGGGGAAATTCTGGCGAATTTGATCATAAATGTACCCTTTTAGTCCCTTTTTCCCCCAAAATGGCCAAATTTAAAAAAAAAAAAAATTAGTGGAAGTACTATGTACTAAACACAACAAATGGTAATCAGTCCACCATGTCTAACCCACATAAGGATTGGCTAATCCAGGAGCAAACGGCTCTTGGTAAAGATATCTCAAATCCGTTGACGGCTTGCAATTTGCCCAAAATTGTATGGTATTCAGCTCACCATATCCTTAAAAGTGAAGAGTTGGCTAGCCCGCAAGTTTATGGCTTGTGGTAAAGGCAGTTGGAAAACCATAATTGGTAATCAGCTCGCCAAAGATGTTTTATCTAAGAGTTGGCTAGTCCAGAAGCAAACGGCTTCTGGTAAAGACAAATCAAATCCGTTGAAAGCTGATGATTTGCTCAAAATCATTTGGTTATCGGTGTACCAAGGTTCTTACTTGAACTGAAACATTTGGCTACTCCAGAAGTAATGGCTTTTGGTAAAGAGATTGAAATCCATTAATTTTTCTCAAAACATTGCTAGGGACTAGCAATATCTTATTATACTGAAATAAGCTTAATGCTAGTTATATCTATGTATTACAAACACAAAACAAACTTTTGATTTTCCAAATTCACAACAGTAAAGTAATTAAGGCAAATTCAATAAGACTTTGACTTTTGTTGTTTGCAGATGCAAAATTAAGACTAGAATGAGTTTATTATGACTTAATAAGACTGAGTGGACAGAGTTTAAACATAAACCAAAGCTAAAGCTCAATCAGCCCCACTGTTCCAAACACTAGTTTTCACAACTGTTTCACTACTGATTTTACTCAAATGATAAACTGACTTAGGCTACTGTTGAAACTTATTAAATATGACTTAATGACAGTGAAATGAACATATATAAACTAAAGCTACTAGTGAATCAAGACAGATAAAGGTTATGCAAAATTACATTAATATTGAAACTGAGTAAAACACTCACAAGTGTTCCAGCTTGTATTGCAGCTTAAACCAGACCCACACTGTGCTATTCTATAACAAACCAATCCAAATCAAGCACTGCAACACCCACTATCCAATTCCAAACTGCTTGAACCAAAATTTCACCAAGATTGACTTTTGTTGACCAGGAATGAAAATTGCTTGAAACTGATATATGAGCTTAACAAAAGCTATAAAAAGCTTAACTAAGCTTGTCTGAATTTAAACTTAAGCTACTGGAAACTTGAATTCAAGAACTTGAAGCTAAAATTTGCAACAGTAGACTAAAATTTTGAAATATGAATGAAACCTTGAATTAAGACTTGAAATGGATTAAAATGACTAAGTAGCTTATTTTGAATACAATAAAAGCTTAAGATTACATTTTAAGATACTAATTGAGAGAATTTAAGAAAAACGACATACAATGAAATTAAACTACTAACTACTGTCTTCTCTCTTCTCCACTTTCTTCTTTTTATATGCAAAAGGCTTCCACGTGTCCTTCTGAGCACATCCCACCACTTTTGTGAGCCAATGGATGAGTTTTGAGTGATATTGGCCATCCATGTTTTTTGGCGGGAAAGGGTAATTTGACCTCTGTGGACTCTGAACTGCAACTAGGGGGGTGGAGTAGGTATGATGATGAGGGTGAGAGATAAGGTGATAAGGTGATAAGGTGATGGGAGAGGAGTTGCAGGCAGGCAGGCAAGTGGAGGGGATAAACAGTGGTGGAGGGAAAGGTGGGAAAAGGAGTTTGGTTGACTGGATTTGACCAGGGGGTCAAAAAGGTGATATTGACTGGGGGGTCATAATGCTAAATGGCAGGGGTCCAAAACAGTTTTATGGTTTGGTTTAATATTTAATGATAAGGACCAAATTTGTAAATCTACCAAACTAGAGGGACCAAACCTGTAATTTTCCAAAGTTGTTTCAAGGGACCAAAATTGACAAGTTTCAATAGTACAAGGACCAGTTTTGACATTTTCAATTTTCCAAGGACTATTTTTGCCAAATTTCAAAGTTTAGGGACCTAAGTTGTAAATTTGCAATTTTTAAATCTCAAGGACTAATTTTGACAACTCATGAATCCCTAGGGACTTGAAATGATATTTTTCTTTATTTTGTTTTACCAGGGACTGTTTTTGACAACTTTTGAAACTTGGGGGACTAAAACTGCCAATTATGCAAACTTGATACGTTTTTCACCAGATTTTGATATTTTTGCATTTAAAACACATAAAACACTTATTTGTGATATTTTTATCATTTTGATGCATTTCTGAGTGTTTTCAGATGTTTTTGCAGTTTAAATGGTACAAAAATGATGAGTATTTAGACACTCATCAAGTGCGGACTGAGACAGAGCTAGTACTGGAACAAACCCAACAAGGTTCTAGCTATGAAGTCTCGGTAAGCACTGAAGGGGTTGAAGAATGAAAAAGAATTGAATGAGAAAAGGGTGAAAAGAAATAGCCCTCCATTTATTCAACCATAGGGCAGAAACCGGGTACAATTCATATGCTACTGATGGTAACATCGGTATTGAAGACAAGACGTCATGGACCCAGTGACGCTCTGCACTACAACTTCCCAAACCACTCAAGTTCCTCTTAAAAGGGCTTGTTTCATTCTCACGGGGAACCTACATAATCTATCGACTTTCTCTTAGAGATTGTTGATATTGAAGAAGGAGACCCTCTCCCTAGTCTCCGGCACAGGAACCAAATATGCACAAATTGAGTCTAAAGCCTCGAGATCATCAATAAATCTCATTAGGACATTTTTAATGAAGACTCTCTGTTTCACACAATGTGGAAAGAGAGATTATATCTTGAGTCCTACGCATTATCCTTGTGGTATTGCCAGAATATCCGAGTGATATGCAAAAATATTCACAATGAAGATGGAAAGCCTTCTGGAGCCAACATCTAACAAGCTCCTGGTAGGTGGCATGTGAGGTCTATTCAATAGATCAATCATGTGACAACTGAACAGAAACAATGGGGCGATTCAATCTTTTGAATCAATCCTGGTTCAGGTTATGGATTGACGGATACCTTTGAAAAACCGGTCGTTGTGCCTAAAATTTTTTTCTTTAGCACGTCGACTGTGTACTTATTTCTCAAAATAAAAGGTGTTTTGATTGATAATTGATTTTCATTAAAACCTTCGTTGTATTGCAAAAACAATTTCTATTGAGCAATACACGATTGTTTCTCAAATCTCTTTTCATCAATCAGTGAATCTCATTTCGCTGGTTCACTCACTCCGTGTTGTCTTCTTTGAGATGTTCCGGTTTGAGAACAACTAGAGCAGCTGCGAAACCCTGTCAAGGAAATTCTTCAAAATTATACCTGATCACAGGCAGTACTTGTACTGATCAACGGGGAACCGTGGGCCGTGTACCTCAATTCATCGAAAGTGATCAAAGACACTTTCGTGCGCTTTATTGCTAACTGTTGTATGCAGGTACTCCCTACGTTTGCAGCTGATCAGAATGAAGCGGTCAATCCATAGCCGCATGCTCACACAACACATTCATCTCTAAAAGAAATCATGATTAGTGCATCAATGACTCTGATATTTTCACTCCATGCTTCTGCTACGCTGCTGCCAATATCATGAATCAACGAAAGCTTCCGCTTCTCTGATAAGAAGAAATCATGATCCAGAACGTGAGCATGTCGGTCCAAAAGTTACAACATCAGATAATACCAACATCACAAAGGAAGAGTCAGAGATTTAATATGACTGATGATCTCAAAGCAGGCTCAACAATCATTCTCACGTGGATCAGTTAAAGACCTCCACTTGGAATTCCCAAACATGCAATAATGAAGATTCAAAGACTACGAGCTACTGAGCAAAGGACTTAATCAAGAATCCTAGAACAATCTAATGTAATATCTGTTTGTAATCATTGTAAATTGAGGTGACCTCCCTTAGGGGGAGATTGTTAGGAATTAGAAAATTCAGTCGTTAAAGAGTCGGTCACCTCAAGTATAAGCATTCAATAGAAAGCTCGTAGTCGTAGTTATGATATGTTAGTTAGTAGTTTGTTAAGTAACACCGTGGAGGACGGACGGGTCTTTACCCACTGTATACCTGATCCACAGCCCGTAGGTGGCGTTTATTTGTAAGACACTATAAATACCCTCTACCTCCCAAGGTAGAGGGTTGGAGCTTCAATACTATTTTTCTTTGTTTTACATAGTTCCCAACTCTCTTCCATTTCTCTCTCTAGAACTTTCTCTCTCTAACACTTTTATACGCCAACTTGGATTATGGTTTAGTGTGTTTATGAAATCCTATATATTACAATCTTTCAAGATCTTGAAACATCACCACCATTAGCTCCCATCACATTACAAGAACATCTAGGTTCTTTTCCACCACCATTTACAAACATTCCGGATGTTGATCCATATTTTCCTATTTTTCCACCACATCTTCCGCATAACTCAAATCAAAACAACCCGGAAAACTTCCGCACTCATTACCCACATCACTTACATTGTGAACATTGCAAATCCACTAGGGAAATCGCAATAGAAGTTAGGGAAGAAATGCGTTTCATACTCAACCTCATCCTTGATCGTATCAATACCGTCACTCATCAAAACCTCCATCCATAACCTTATGCAAGCATGGAAGGAATCACTACTACTATTTTCCATTTTTAGTATTTTTTTTCTTTTGAAGTCATTTTCAAGAACAAGTATTGTTCTTATTTTTACATGCTTGTACGTGGCATAAATACCACTACAATTTGTTGTTTTATTACAAGGCCTTGTTTACATACCTTGGCTCCCAATCTTGATTCTCGGCAATCACAAGATTATTTAAGCATGTTACTAACCTTTCTTTTTGTAGGATTTTTATTTTTTCTTCACTTGACGCCCCAAACAAGGGGGAGCTACCGTCAAGGGGGAGTTAGCGTTTACTTCTTCCAAGGGTTAACTTTTTGTTTCGACAAAAAGGGGGAGAAGAAGTAAAACTTAGGAGCTTTCAAAAATTACATCTATTCTTAAGTTTTACTCATCATAACATTATGTTTTGTCATCAACAAAAAGAGGGAGATTGTTAATACAAATAAACTGTAAAAATGTTTATTAATATTTTGCGATCTCTATGTGTTTTGTTGATAACAAATATAATGTTATCTTAAGTATAATTTTAAGGATACATGTTATTTTTGTACAGAATTTACATATAGCCATTTAAATACAAAAATGTAGTAATTAAGCATTTGTTGTAATAGTTTATTAGGATGGGTAAAAACCATAACCCATGGATCTTAACCCATACCCAAGTTGGCTAGATACAATGTATACTTAGATACATTGAATCTAAAGAAAACCCATGGACCAACCTATAACCCATGACCCATAACCAAAAAACCCATGGGCAAAGAGGAGCGTTCCACGGATCCCTAGGATTACACTAGACAGATCCCAAGTGGAAGGGATCCGGGGAACAGTGAAGATTTTTGCCTATAAATAGAGAGCCATTTCTTCATTCTAACTCACCCCTCTTCTTACTAAATCTCTCAAACACTCTCTTTCTCTTCTAACATATAGATCACTTGATCTAGAGAGTTGTTCTTCTTTCTTTCTATTGTGATCCTCATATAGGTCCTTCTCTAAGGCGAGATCACAAGCATTCTACAAGTCATCCAAGCAAGGGGTCCTTGATTGATTTGTCACTCCGCAAGATTTCTGTAGCGAAGATCTTGTATTTGATATTTCACATATTTGTTGTGTAATAGTCGTGTTGGTTTAGTCCACCGTGTTACGGACTCGGTATCTAGCTTTGTACCGGAAAAAGTGTAAGCAACGTTGTGAAGGCTTCTCTGCCAAGTGAAGGAGTTTGTTGACATAGTGCTTGAACTCTCGAGTAGGTGACTCGGGGAGTGGAGTAGGGCAAGGAAGGTGTCCTTGTAGCCGAACCACTATACATCGGTTGTGTCTTTTCTTTCCCTTCGCTTTACTTTATTTACTTGCTTTATCATTAGATCTATACTTTCTCTACATCCATAAGATCTCACATATTAACGAATCTAAAGTTTTTGAAACTAACGTAAAATCAGCAAAACTATTCAACCCCCCCCTTCTAGTTTTCCACAACCTCACCTCAAATAGTGCAGAGTCCGTAAATTCATTAAGTCGAAAAGCTCGTAAACTACCAGTTACAATGCTGATGGAATTTTTCAGAGACCGTTTGCAAAGGTAGTATTACGAAAGGAGGTATACTGGAGGTATATGTTTAAATCCTATATGTTTTCCATTACATTATTGTTAAAAAAATAAATTTAGTATTTTCACATATAACTGTTGATTAATTTGAAAATGTAGATGTGGTGTTCACGAACTTACACCTTGGGCTGCGGCAAAAGTGCATGACAGGATTCGAAAGAGTTATGGTTTAAATGTGCATGGAATCAATATTAACGAATACCAAGTTGTGGATAGAAATATAAGCTTTTTGTTAATCTGACAAAAGTGCATGGCAGGATTCGAAAGAGTTATGGTTTAAATGTGCATGGAATCAATATTAACGAATACCAAGTTGTGGATAGACATATAAGCTATGTTGTTAATCTTACTAATTGTTTGTGCACTTGCAAAAAATGGCAGCTCTCAGGTTTGCCTTGCTGTCATGTAAAAGCAGTGTCAAGGTTCCTGAAAATTAAAGATGTGGGTGTTTGGGCAAAAGTATGGTTCAAGAAAACAACATACAAAGCGACATATGAAGAATCAGTTTATCCAGTTGGAGATGTTCAGTCTTGGAACACTCAATGTAATGTCACACATGTTCTTCCACCTAACACAGAAATACGTGGTGCTCGGAGACCGAAAAATAAGGACCGTATTCCATCTAAAGGAGAGATACCAAGGGCAGCATATAGTAAACGATGCAATTCTGTTGGACATACAAGTGACAGATGTAAACAGCCTACGAATTCTCAAAGAAAAACATACGATTGGGGGGAACATTCTTAAGAGTGGGAGGTACCGTGGTGCAAAAAAAATTTTGAATGTTTGAAGAAAGTCACATGTTTGGCAACAGTAATAATACCATTTGGAGAAAATAAAGAGCAAAAAAATTATTTAAAATTCGTATTGTAACTTTTATTTAATTTTCATATTGTAACTTTTATTTAAATTTGATATTACCTAGCAAAACAGAGTAACTGTTAATACAAATAAGCCGTAAAAATGTTTATTTATATTTTATGATCTTCTAATGTTTTGTCGATAACAAACGTAAAATCATTTTAACGAAACAAATAAAATACGTAAATAGTTTGAGCCAATAGTTTTCTAACACACCTACGTTTTCACATAAAACACTAAAACAAGTATAAGTGATTTTATGATTTAGTAATACATATGTACAACAACTAGTGTTTACATATTTGGGCAAATATATACTTAATTAGTATGTATTATAAATGGGTAAAAACTACAACCCATGGTATTGACCCATACCCATTTGACTAGGTACATTGCACTCATTAGATACATTGTATCTAATAAAATACCCATGGATCAACCCATAACCCATGACCCACAACCAAAATACCCATGGGCAAAGAGGAGCGTCCTACGGATCCCTAGCTTTGCACTAGACGGATCCCATGTGGGAGGGATCCGTGGGATCCGGGGAACAGTAAGCATTTCTCCTCTATAAATAGTGAGCCATTTCTTCCTTTTGGCTTGCCACTCTCACAAATACTTCCCCCAAGTATTGTAACGCTCTAACCACTGATCCTAAGGGATCTTTCTATGTAGTTTGTCTTTTGTTTTTGTGTGATTCTCTAGGTTTCTCTTAAAGGCGAGATCACCACTTCTTGAAGTCAAGCAAGCTCAAGTCCATGAGTTGCCATGCTTCGTTATCATCAAGACTACTAAGGTTCTCTTGTTGATAGTTCTCTCTTTCTCCATAGAAGTGTTGTGTCGAAGGCATTAGTGAAGGATGCCGAAAGAGTCAAGATGAAAGCATTAGTGAAAGATGCTTAACGTCCATGTCAAGAGCATTAGTGAAGAATGCAAAAGGTGTCAAGACGAAGGCATTAGTGAAAGGTGCCAAGCGTTGTGTCAAGGGCATTGGTTAAGGATGCCTATAAAACAAATCAAGTGGCATTTGTGAAGAATACCTATGTCGTATAATCGATGAGGTGCATCGTTATACATATAGTGATTTTTTATATTCAAGGATGTTGATATCCTTGATGGTGTTGTAATAAGGAGTTGGTCTCCTTTGGGATTAGGTGTTGTGTAGTGTTGGGTAGTAGTTCCTCCATCGTAATGGAACTCGGTACTTAGCCTAGCACCGGATAAAGGGTAGACGACGTTGTGGTTGGTGTGGTTCACCTTGGTGTGAAAGAACCCAGTGGTTAGCCTAGTACCAGAAAAAGAGTAGGCAACATTGTGAAGGCTTCTCTGCCATAAGGAGTTGGTGTTGTGTAGTGATTACGAACTCTCGAGTAGGTGACTCGGGGGGTGGAGTAGGGCAAGGAAGGTGTCCTTGTAGCCGAACCACTATAAATACTCGTGTCGTGGTATGTGCTTCTTACTCTTTATATTTCATTACATTTTTATATATCTATCTATCAATGTCCAACAAACACATCTAAGTAGATTGACATAAGTCGATCTAAATATTTTAAAACGAAGTTTTAATTGGTAAAACTATTCAACCCCCCTTCTAGTTTTCCACAATTGGCATCAGAGCTTCGTTACCAAGTTTCTTAGAGTATGTTGTACTTTAAAAACTTGATACGATCAGTGTATGTTTGAAAACTACAAAGAAGGAAATATTTCAAAACATTTTTTTTTCTCTTTCAAGTTGGACATTGATAGATCATTCTAACATATTTGTTTCAAGAAATCTTCATGCTAGGATCTCTTCAAAACCTTCATTTCTATTCAAAGAATAATGAAGTCAATCTTCAAGAAAGGATCTAAAAGTAATCACAACCTACTTATTCTAAGTACAAAGGATTACTTTAAGAGCTCATGAAGTATTTTTGGTATTATGTCTTCATAAGCCAAACCAAGATGGATAAAGGTATGTTTACTTTTCATTAGCTAGCTTACATGATTATGTTGATATCATAGTTTTGTTTGTTCAATAATTGCTAGTCTTTTAAAAGTCTCTCTTTCGTCACTTTCCCGACTTACTCATCATCGGGAATAGTATTCCTCTTGATTTCATCAAACTAACGTCGTCGTCACAAATGGATCCTTGATAATTAACTTATCAAATACCGTCGACCAAAACATCTTTTCATTTGAAACCTATAAACTATTTTTGTTCCATAAGCTAGTTTATAGCCTACTACAAAAATAATGCCAAACAACCCTTTTCCTGTCCACATTAGCCGGATCCCTCTAGTTGTACTAGCCGGATCCCAAATACAAGGGATCCGGGGGAACCGTGGGACAGAAAACAGCTATACACATTTGAAAACCATCACTGATCTTTTTTTTCCCTCTCCCCACATAACACAAAAATGACTCAAGAACTGATTTCATCCTCATAGGACTCCATACCCTAAAGTATTCTTCTCTAGAACACCATTGTAAGTAATTACACTAACTTGTTCTAATTTTCATCATCCTCATCCTAGGGTTTATGGTTTCTCAATTTCTAATCAATTAATTTAATTAGGGTTTTCAAAATTAATCATTAAAAGGGGCTTTTAACACAATTAGGATTACATTGTGTTCACAACATTGTTAATACAAATCAAAACCATAAACCCATCTCAACTAATTTTACCTAATTGGAATACTTGTGTTTCTAGGACCAATCATGCCTAAAGCTACTCAACAAGATCACCATGATACCGTCCATTACCTCACCCATTACTATCGAAAAGAGGGATTGACAAAAACCGACCGCAAAGTCTTCAAAAGACTTGAAAAACGACTTATCCACGAAGGTCGTGTAGTCAAGGAATGTTTCCTTGAAAATACCGACATTCGTCAAGTCTTCTCGGCAATCAACTTTGATTGTCTTCTTGACATAGATGAACAAATTTGTCCGGTTTTCGTTTTTGAATTTTACAAAAGCATTAGGATCATTCGAAACACCGATGATAGCATTTCAATCGCCTTCATCATCAACAAACAAAACTTCACGCTACCTCTCAACACATTCGCTCAAATTCTTTGCATTCCTTGTGAAGGAATTTGTATGTACTCTCAAGATTGGGCGATATCTTGTCAATCCTTTGCTCTTGATCCCAACCCAATATACCATACTCCTCTTGATGAACCCGAAACCGTCCGAGACACCATTTTCAAAGTAAGAGCCGACCAATCCTGTTTCAACCGAAACAAGAAGCTCATTCACCGTGATCCCTTTCAAATGGAACTTTTCGAAATGCACCCCATGTTTAGAAAATAGGAAGAAATTCTTAGGGAAAACGTCATTAGCCTAGTTGGTAACAAGGATCATCCAAATGCATGTGTCGTGCAAATGATCTATTGTCTTATCCACCAAAAGCCATTTAATCTCACCTATTACATGGTGAAGAGAATGGCTGGGGTATTCAAAGTTTCCAACATGGTACTTCCATATGGTATGCTCATAACACGACTTTGTAAGTATGTTAGTGCATTGCAACCATCTCCCATCAATGATGATCATTTCCTTTCCGATCACGTCATGGTACCTCTTACCAAACAACCCCCTAAACGGTTCACGGTCAATGGAAGAAAAACTAAAGCTCTCTCGAATTCCTCGGATGGTGAAGTAGAAGAAGATGAAGAAGAAGAAGATGCCGACCCCATAGCTAACATCAAATTGGAACCCTTTGATTACTATCGACAACTTCCAACTATTCCAAACGAGACTGCGGAATTCAAACAATTGAGGGGTATGATTCAAAACCTAGCTTATCACTTCACAAAGTCGGGAAAGAGGAAAAGAAAGGATTGACGAAAGAGACTATAGGACTATGTTTAATTTGAGACATTTGATTAATATGTGAATGACTATGTTTTAGCACTCTTGTTTGTGTTAACTTGGATATTGTTATTTCTACCATTATCTATGAGATGTTTTATGTGATGACATGTTTATATATTTGTTTAGTTTAATGGTTATTATGTTGCTAGGTGCAAAATATGCACTTGATTATGTGATGGTTCTGATCTGCAGATGCCGGATCCCTAGGATTAGCCTAGACGGATCCCTCCCTTGAGGGAACCGTGGGATCCGTGACAATAGATCAGCAATACAGTATCCCATACATCAAAATAGTTTACTAGATCACTTCACACTAGCTAAACATAAGATTTTAGAACTCAACTAAGTCTTCTTCAAGGATGAGAAAGCCTTAAACCCACTCATAGCTTACATAAGATCTTATTCAAAGTCCCTTTTGATTTATCAACTCATCAAAACTCACCACATTTCCACTTCAATACTCACAAATTGCTTTTCATTTTTCAAAACACATAGGTGGACATATTGAACAATTTTAGGAAATTGTTTCTAGTCATCGTTATCTCAAAACGGGTCAAAAATCAGTTTTTCAATTCTTTTGATTTTTGAGGATTTTTTCAAACTTCATCTCAAGCTCACATTTGATCTCTAGGATCATTTATTATAACTTGACACCATCAAAATTCTTAGTGTCATCCTTGATCACTCAAGTACACTTTCATTTAAAGATGCTTAGGAGAACTGAAACACTCAAAATGGTATAGGCTTTAGACCTTAGAAACATCATTTTTACTCTTTCATAGCTGCTGAGAGCCGGATCCCTAGGATTAGCCTAGACGGATCCCTCAAAGGAGGGAACCGGGGGATCCGGGTGACAGATTATGTCAACTCTAGCCAAAACATTCATTTCAAGCTCATCTTGCTAACTTGAACACTCCACCTCATCTTTATTAAATCCCTAGATCAGTGAAACTCTAAACTTGAAACTTGTGCATGTTAATCATCACATTCCTATGAATCTTAGAGGCTTAAGTCTTAAATGCACTTGCCAAATTCCTCCCTTTATAAGTCATATTGCTAGAACTCATTAGTCATCGAACACAACATAATTCTCAGCAATTAGAAACATCTTCCTTAGTCATTTCATCATGAGAAAAGCTCCTAGTGCTAACTTATCCACCCAAGAACCACCCAAGAAACTTGCTAGGGTCATACACGAAGTTTCCTCAACCGAATCATCTCCGGTTAAGTCCATAAATACTAGGATTTCCCCTACACCAAATAAACCAATCAAACTAATTCCCAATAGGATTGTTCCCACAAGGATATCATCACCAAATTCTACTAAACCAAACACATCCTTTTCAACCCAACCAACATCATTGGTGCCTAGAGCCACATCATTTAACACCTCCCAATCATCTTCACATTCCCACAACTTAGAGGAATTACCCCTTAGGCCATCTCTCCTCCACCATTACCAACACATTCACTAGAAAAGGTTGTACAACAAAACCAAAGTGTTGAATCAACACTTGCACCAATGTCAATTTCTCCATTTCCCTCCAATGGTCCTTTTTGGATTATGAGGAGACATCAAAGTCAACCACCCGACCACATGGAATTTGACACTTCTCTACCTCCACCCTCAAACATTGTTGAGCCACCACTTAATGAGCCTCCACCAATTCCTCCTTTATTTGAGGATCCTCAACCAACTTCACTTGAACCTCTGCTTCAAGAAACTCAAAACCATGACAAGGATTGCTATCATTGTCAACATGTTGAAAGGTTGATACATGAACTACGTGAAGAGCAACGTTTCATGTTTTATCACCTCCTCAAACATTTCGAAGAGGTAAAACCTAAACAACCATGAGCACAAAATGGTGTCTTAGTCTCAAGCACAACTTAGAACATTTAGGAATCCTACTTCATGATTGATCATCCTTAAGCACGTTGTTGCTTCTTAAAGTTTAGGTCACTCATTAGTACTAAGTGAAATATGTATTTCATGGCTAAATCATTCTCTTAGTTTTTAGAGATCTCTTGGTTATCTCTTTGTTTTATTGAATGATAACTTATTTGCCATATGGCTTTGAGTATATGTTCGTTGTTTGTATACATATCTCACCTTCATATTCAGCATTGTTTAGTATATCACCTTTGTTGAATCATGTGTCACCAGACAGACGGATCCCTGGAAATTTCCTAGATGGATCCCACAAAGGAGGGATCCGTGGCACATAAGAATAAAATTCTACTAACTTGAATCTTATTTGCAGGAAATTATGCACTATACTCTTGTATTCTAACCTTTATTTTGTAGATTTTCAAAATACATACGAAGAACTTGACACCCTAAGCTAGGGGAGCTTTGTGTCAAACCATACATTGCAAAACCATTTGTAACTTAATCCTTATTTGGATTACACTTCATGACACCCTATTGCAAAGCTGCAATCTTCAAAGGGGAGCATTTTCGTCACAAGGACGAAACCATTTGCAAACAAAATTGCAATTCGTTAGCTTGTTAGTTTATATTTAATTGACGCCCTCACAAAGGGATGGACTCGTCAAGGGGGAGTTAAGACGAGAACCATTCCCGTCACTTGCTCTCTTTACATCTTTTCTTTTTACATGTTTTTCTTAAAAAATGTGTTAGTTTCTTTTCGACACTCTTTTTGTTTCGATAAAAAGGGGGAGAAGAGAGTAAAAACTCCAATTCGAACTTTTACGAGTTTTAAGTTTTTTCCTTAAAATAATTTTATGTTTTGTCATAAAAAAGGGTGAGATTGTTAATACAAATAAGCCGTAAAAACGTTTATTTATATTTTACGATCTTCTAATGTTTTGTCGATAACAAACATAAAATCATTTTAACAAAACAAATAAAATACGTAAATAGTTTGAGCCAATACTTTTCTAACACACCTACGTTTTCACATAAAACACTAAAACAAGTATAAGTGATTTTATGATTTAGTAATACATATGTACAACAACTAGTGTTTACATAATTGGGCAAATATATACTTAATTAGTATGTATTATAAATGGGTAAAAACTACAACCCATGGTATTGACCCATACCCATTTGACTAGGTACATTGCACTCATTAGATACATTGTATCTAATAAAATACCCATGGATCAACCCATAACCCATGAACCATGACCCACAACCAAAATACCCATGGGCAAAGAGGAGCGTCCCACGGATCCCTAGCTTTGCACTAGACGGATCCCTTGTGGGAGGGATCCGTGGGATCCGGGGAACAATAAGCATTTCTCCTCTATAAATAGTGAGCCATTTATTCCTTTTGGCTTGCCACTCTCACAAATACTTTTCTCAAGTATTGTAACTCTCTAACCAATGATCCTAAGGGATCTTTCTATGTAGTTTGTCTTTTGTTTTTGTATGATTTTCTAGGTTCCTCTTAAAGGCGAGATCACCACTTCTTGAAGTCAAGCAAGCTCAAGTCCATGAGTTGCCATGCTTAGTCATCATCAAGACTACTAAGGTTCTCTTGTTGATAATTCTCTCTTTCTCCATAGAAGTGTTGTGTCGAAGGCATTAGTGAAGGATGCCGAAAGAGTCAAGACGAAAGCATTAGTGAAAGATGCTTAACGTCCGTGTCAAGAGCATTAGTGAAGAATGCTAAAGGTGTCAAGAAGAAGGCATTAGTGAAAGGTGCCAAGCGTTGTGTCAAGGGCATTGGTGAAGGATGCCTATAAAACAAATCAAGTGGCATTTGTGAAGAATGCCTAGGTCGTATAATCGATGAGGTGCATCGTTATACATATAGTGATTGTTTATATTCAAGGATGTTGATATCCTTGATGGTGTTGTAATAAGGAGTTGGTCTCCTTTGGGATTAGGTGTTGTGTAGTGTTGGGTAGTAGTTCCTCCATTGTAATGGAACTCGGTACTTAGCCTAACACCGGATAAAGGGTAGGAGACATTGTGGTAGGTGTGGTTCACCTTGGTGTGAAAGAACCCGGTGGTTAGCCTAGTACCGGAAAAAGAGTAAGAAACGTTGTGAAGGCTTCTCTACCATAGGAGTTGGTGTTGTGTAGTGATTACGAACTCTCGAGTAGGTGACTCGGGGAGTGGAGTAGGGCAAGGAAGGTGTCCTTGTAGCTGAACCACTATAAATACTCGTGTCGTGGTTATGTGCTTCTTACTCTTTATCTTTCATTACATTTTTATATATCTATCTATCAATGTCCAACAAACACATCTATGTAGATTGACATAAGTCGATCTAAATATTTTAAAACGAAGTTTTAATTGGTAAAACTATTCAACCCCCCTTCTAGTTTTTCACAGTAACTTTTATTGAAATGAAAATACATTAAACAGAGTATGAATTACAAACTATATCTTCAGCTCTTATTTCGAACAATAAAAAAACCAACACAATGTTACATTCAAGTAGAATTACATTCAAATAGAATAGACCGATTACATTGAAATTAAAACAAACAAACAAAAATCACATTCAGGCTAAGCATTCCTATCTAAATTTCATTAGGAGTAAATTCAACACGCGTAGCAAAAACATCAATTAGCTTATCATCAAGTGTGATGCATGGAAACATATCACAACGGACATCAGTATCAGTGAGTAAACGTACTATACCTTCATCCAAACTATGGTTTGGTTTTCGGAAATAAAAGTATTTAGATGTAGCTTCATCATAACCTAAATCCTTCATAAGCTGATGCATTTCATTCAGGCAAAAAGTGGACCTACTTAGAAAGTACATGTAAGTAGATACACCTTCGTCGAAAGTGATACAACCAAATTTTCTAGAAAATGTACCATAATGATGTAGTCTAATTGAAAAAAGCAACTCATCTTCATCACCAGATTCACCATATATTGCATCAGTAATATCGAGTTCCCCCTCACTTCTCCATTCGTGAATAACCATCTTTTGATTTGAAAATCAGTAAAACCATCTTTATATACACATTTTAGCATGGCGAGGAAAATTCGAGTTGTCACATCCAAACTGACATAAAGCTGACGCGGAGCGCAAAAGTCGAGTTGTCACCTAACAAAATGACATAAAGCTGACACGGAGCACAAAAGTCGAGTTGTCACATCCAAACTGAGATAAAGCTGACATGGAGCACAAAAGTCGAGTTGTCACCTAAAAAATGACATAAAGCTGAAACGAAGCAGAAAAATCGATTTATCACCTAAAAAAATGAAATAAAGCTGACATGGAGCGCAAAAGTCGAATTGTCACAACCAAACTGACATAAATGCTCCAATAACTATTTTTCCCTTATAAATACCCACTTATCATCATGCATTTTGTCACACAACTTCTTGTCACACTCTCTCAAGTATCACTCATTTTCACACAAACACTATGGCTCAAGACCCAAGTGAGGTGCAAAAGGCTATCCTTAGATGATTACGCACCGAACAAGAAAAAGAAATGTATCCGATTAATAATTTGTTAGGTGAAATAACTCGTATTATGTTACATATGCATGAACGTGGTCCAGAGGTTGAAAGGTTGCGTGGGTTGCCTCAAGACCATCCAGTTATCAGCGTCAGTCTACAAACTCTACTAAGAACTGAGGAAACAGATATGCATCTCTCAATTGCCTTGAAGGAACTTAGGCAACAAGCGATGAAAGTCTGGAAGGAGAAGGCAAATCTCATCAACTATTACAAATCATTATAAAAGCTTGATGAGAACTGTTTGATGATTTGTCAGGGGCGAGTTGCTATATTGTTTTACACCACCTTGCCAACCATGTGTGTTGTTTGTTTTAGCTTTTATGTTGTGAAGTCATCTAAATAAGGTTGCCCATGTAGTCTAGTGAAGTGGTGGTTTCTTTGTTGTAATGCTTGACTTGTATTGTAATGCTTTTACTCTTTTATTAGTCTTCTTTTATAACATTAGTCTACATTTTCACCCAATTCATTGCGGATAAAAGTAATAAAACATAATCAAAATGAAAACTTTAAAAGGTCTATAAAAACTATAAATTATTTGAACTACAGAAATTAAAAACATAACCAAACGAAACACCAAAGGTTTATACTCTAGAAATTCGAACTACAGAAAAGGTTGCTTAGTTTTAAAAACTACAGAAAATATAAACATAACCAAACGAAACACAAAAGGTTTATACTCTAGAAATTTGAACTACAGAAAAGGTTGCTTCATTTTAACAACTGCTCCAAAAGGCAAAGGTGCAAAATGTTGCCTATACTCTAAAAATTCTTCAACAATGGACTCCCTCGAACAACGCGCCAAATGCATGGTATCAAAATTTTGTGGAAGAGCCAAACTATTCACAATATATCTCATATTTAGGAACATCAGTGGACCACAATCACCAAATGCACCAGACTGTTGAGGGACCCCGGTCAGGAAAGTTACATTGATGGCATATGCAAAGTGATCAATGTTTTGCGCCTAAAAAACCTGTAATATATGCATAAAAGAAGGCATGAGTCTAGAAAACATAGCACACATGTTACGAAACCTCTCTATGTCACGGATATGTAACGCCTCATAGCTATCAAAAAATGCAAGCTGCCCGGATGGTATGTGAAACACGGCTAGATACCAGTGCGCATAGGTAGCATCATGGACAAGGATGAAAACATAAAGTAAGAAATATACATAATATATGAGTTCAAATAAAAAAAAAAAAAAACTATCTAGCTAAAAAAATATAAATAAATAAGTATACCATATATATAAATATAGAATAGACAATATTTGATAACATGTTATATACTTACAGATTCACAATCTTTCCAGTGTTTGCCATACCACCTACTATTGGCATATTTTTTGTTTAAGGCCTTATCTCTAACCATCATCTGCATGAATCGACTATCAACGCATGCCCAACGAGAATTCCTCCCAAACTTAAACAAACACAACCTTACATACGCTTCAATATGCTACAAAAAAAATTAACAAATACACATTAAAAGAAACCACAAAATAAAATAACTAAAACATTAAACCAAAAAGAACCAAACACATACCGAGTCGGTCAAATATCCGGTACCCCGCGGAGGATCCAAACATAAAATAGTCATCCACCAATTTTCATATATTCGGTCGGAAATGAGAAAGGGAAAACTGCTATCATCACATTCCTCTAAATTGTAAAATTCAATAAACTTAGGACTCCAGGAAGGTCTTTGTTGCTCCTTTGCAACAAACTGAGGAGGAAGATAAACCTTACCAACATGGATAGGTATTTGGTTTGTTGTTTTCTTTCTGGCTTTTGGTTGTGGCTCAGTTGTTTCAGGTAGTGTTGTATAGGGATATTTACACATTAGACCAGGCATACGTAACCTATTAGGTCTCCCCTGATTGTGGTGTTGCTAAAAAAACAATAAAAATAAGTATTAAAAATATTTGGTGGGAATATAATAAGAAGAATAGTTAAAATAAAAAGAATACCGATTGGAAAACAATTGGTGAAGAAAATGTGGGATCCAGGGCATGAGAATTAATAATTGAGATCTTTTGGACGTTGTGTGCCTGTAAATATAAACAATAAATTACGTTAACAAAGATATAATATATTTTTAAAATAAATATAAATCAGCAATAGCTACAATACAAAAACATACCGCTAGTTGAGTGATTTGTGAACCAAAAACAAGATGTTTCACGACGGGGGAGCAAAATGTGAACTCCTAGGGTGGCTGTAAATGTAAAAAATAGATTAAAAATATATTACGTTATGAATAATAGATTAAAAATTTAATATATTACCATATGAGACGTTGGTACATCTCCTCCAAAATCAGCCATTTGCACAAGGGTGTGATGAGAATTCATCCATGGCCCATTGGAATAATGGAATGAATGATCTGCATAACCTTTAGACATATTTAAAGATGACTTTAAATGTGAGTCTCCTCCAATAGTATCATTCTCAACTTCCTGGCGAGTATCCATCGGCACATCATCATTTGTATGATTTCGAGTACCAAATAGTTGTTCGTTAATTGCTTTAACACGTTGATTCATTTCTCGAACCTCTTTAACAAATTGAGGTATATCGCCGAATTGCTGTATTATAAACATGAAAAATATAGGTACATTAAGAATGCAAAAAATAATTCATTTTACAGTCATTGAATACATTGTGAAAAAATTATACATATTTATTTCTAATTATTAGTATACATTGTATTATAATAATAAAACAAAAACAAAAAAATATATGACAAATAATGAAACTAAGAATAACACAAATTACCTCATATGTCTTAATCTTGGCATTCAAGTCTCGCAACTCACACTCAATGGCATTCAATCGACTACTATCGCCATGGGAGGGCTTAGATGCTTTGGGCCATGGTAGTTTAATTCTATGATTCCTATTCCTGTTAGTGACAGGTTTGGGAATACCAATTGATCGCGGATCACTAAAATAACTACTGCTTTGTACCAAAAAATAACATTGATTCTCTCGTTCTGTTGGAGCAAAGGGGAGCTCAATTAGTTGAAACTACAAATTAAAACAATTATTAATAAAAATATATGCGAAAAAAAGAAAACAATCATTATATATAGCTTACGTCAGGATCAAAATCTGGAAATAGAGTCCTACAATGACGTTTCTCAAACCTCTTTTGGACCGACCAACCAATGCCTCTAGGAATAGTATCAGGCTCCTTTATCCATTACTCACTAGTGCCTGGTAAAGTCTCTTGTATCCACGTCTAAAAATACATACAAGAAAATTAAAAATGGCTAACAATATATGAATTGAAGTATATTAGTTTATATAAAACATACCTTAAAACCTCATACAAATCCATAAAGGTTGTACGCAGGTAATTCGCCACATTTCTCAGAAACCGCCTTGCCTTTATTTTTACTAATAACCTTATTGGCCATCTTACCCAACTTACCCTTAACTTGATTGTCAACAACATCTTTGGTTTTGTCTGGCGCAACATCTTAGTATTTGTCTGGCTCACGTCTAAAAGCAGCATTCTTAATAGTAGTATAAACGACAGGCCAACACCAAGAACCCCACAGAAAATCATTAAATCTATTCAAATCGACATCCAAACTCAAAACAATCTCACTAGCGAAAAACTTACCTTCCCGGCCGGCTAATTTAAATTCAGCAAAAATAATCAAACAAACACGTAACACATCTTCGTCGGTAATTGTATCCCACGTGTCACCATCTAATATCTCCTTAATTTGCCATAGGAAAACACCATTTCTACCATATTGCAATCCTAAACGATGTAATATTGGTAGATAATCTATCTGTGATATTTCCTTTACATTAAAATGACCAAACTTTAAACCAGTACATAAACAAAACTCTTCGCGACCAAATTTGCAATAGTGCTCACTATCAATATTATATCGAAATTGGTCAGATTTAGTGTGTTGCTTTGGGTCTACATATTCTTGCCTAATGAGCATTCCATGAAGTAAAGATGGCTTGTGGTCAATATAGGGAACATTAAACCAATCACCAAAAAAAACTTTGTAAAAACAATTGATATTCGTGGAGTACTTGTAGAACTTTCAACTCCGGATAATAGTTCATGCATATCATTTATAAGTGTCATCTGGCTACGTACAATAACTTTTGCATCATAAATCTACAAAATATATATACATGGTCAACAAAAAACTTTTAAATAATACATATGTATTTCATTATTTATTTAATTACATCTGTGTGAAAAATAATTTTACAATCCTAAATTTACAGTGCTAATTGTATGTTCCATCACATGAATACATATGTATTTAATTAACTAATATATGTTCAATCTGGTGAGTTCTTTTAACTAATATACATATGTATTCAAAAAAATCTACTTTTTAACTAATGTATGTTCAATCTGGTGAGTAATAATTAATTAATGTATTTCACATGAATACATATGTATTCCATCAGGTGGTCTTTTGAAATAAATATATGTTGAATACTAAAAGTACACTGCTAATTCATGTATACGTTCAATCCTAAAATTACACTAATTAATACATGAATACATGTAAAAACATTATCAAAAAATGAACAAGTAAATACCTTACAAGGCCTTTGGGTATCATCATCTATTTTTAAACAAAGAAAAGAATCGGAGTGTGTTTTGAATGGGGACCAAACCAAGATATCTAAATGGGGACCATTCCACTCATCTCATTAACCCAACATTCTCCAACAATAAAAACACAAATCGAATAGGGAACCAACTAAACATATGGGGACCAATATGGGACAACTAATTTGAGGATTTTGCTCTCAAGAAGGGGACCGGATTGGAACTTTATCAAAAATTGGGGACTGGATGAATTTGCTCTCATGCGCTCATCAAAAACTGGGGACCAGAATTTTGGAGTCAAGTTTAAAGAAGATGGGTAGATGATGAGGTAGATGAAAATTAAATAGGTATATTTACTACATTTAAGATGAATAGGTAAAAAAACACGGTTTTCACTTTTTTCTTTTGGGAACGCAAATAAAGGGGGAGAGCAAAATTTCTTTGCGCTATGTGTACTTTATAATTAATGTCAGATGGTTCCCTACGCGCTCAAAGTAGTTTTTTGTAATTCTATTTTAAAAAGTAGTTTTTTTTGTAATTCTATTCTAAAAAGTGACGTTTTGGTAATTTGTTTATAATATAATGTTTACTGAACCTTGTGCTATTTTAATATATATATATATATATATTTATTTCTTTTAGAAATTGAACGAGTGGTTTCTTCTCTAAAAAATTGGCTTTTAAGTGAGATAACATAAGACTAAAAAATTAGTCTCTTGGGATTTTTCATTTTTTTCATGTATCGCAAATTATGGTAAATGAGTAATTATTGCAACTAATGGATTTTCCATTAGTTGCGCAGGTACGAATCCAAGCCGGCCCCGGTTTTCATCCGGTCGTTACTCCAGCGAATTATATCGTGTGGAGGTGGTACGGTTTCCGGGCGGACGCCACCAATAATCCTCACTGCGCCAGCGTGGACCCGGTTCAGACAACATAGCTGGGTATGTGGTGGATGAGGGCCTACCGTGTGGTAGGTGTGACTCTAGCCCAAAAAATGAAAGTCACCGTCCAAAAAAAAATATGTACTTTTTAAAATGCACATACACACTTGAGTATACAACTACCAATAGAAAATATCTCAAACATTCTCAAAACACATACCTATACCACTTAATTTCTTTCTGATATGTGTTTTATCATCTCTATAGTGCAAAAAAAATGGAGAAAGTAAAAAAGAAGACATGCAAACACCACAAGTAAAACAATATCACAACCTCTATCGCCTTCCTCTACCTTAAACCACCTCGGATCCATTCTTGTATCACTTCACCACCGCCACACATTACTAACTAACACCACAAATAATCTGAATGAACCATCATATATCCCACCAATCGCATATTGGAATTCCTTAAGCTATAAACACTAACGGTTCAAACACAACCACCTTAGCCCCGACCATAACAAATGATGACGTATAGCACGTATAGCAGTGTAAGATATTGGTTTTCATAAACACATAATCATACAAATCAATGGGACGTATGGCTGAGAGTTTAGAGAGAGAAAGTGGAGGATGGGAGCCTTTCTAGAGAGAGAAAGTAAACAAAAGAAAGAAGGTTAGATTAAGTGAAAGGTCCAACCCTCTACCTTGGGAGGTAGAGGGTATTTATAGTTACATACTACACGTCCTCCTTCGGACTGTGGATCAGGCATACAGTGGGTAAAGACCCGTCCTTCCTCCACGGTGTTGCTCTAAACTAAACTATGCTAATAACTAACTAATAACTACTAAATAACGTAAAATCTACGAGCTAAGATATGCTAAACAACAATTGGGGTGACCGACATTTTCTTATGGAATTTCCAATTCCTAACAATCTCCCCCTAAGGGAGGTCACCCCATGATTTACATTTTGAATCCTAACATTCTATCTTTGTCTTTATGCTCGAGCTTGTAGATTTCAATTCTTCAATGTCCGCATTTTTTGTGCTTTAGCAGTGATTCTTCAAAGTCCAACTGCTTTGTACTTTTAGTGGAGGTCTTTGAACTGATCCACATCTTGATGATCTTCGATCTTTCTTTGAGATCATCAGCCACAGTAAATCTCTGGATCACCCTTTATTGTGTTGCCTTCATGTGATGTTGTGACTTTTGGACCGACATGCTCACACTTTCTGGATCATGACATCTTTTCATCAGAGTAGCGGAAGCATCTTTGTATATCTTTGATTTTCATGATTTTCTTCAATTAAGTGTGAATGCTGTAAACATGCGGTTGTGAATTGACTTCTCAACTCTGATAAGCTGCAACCGTCAACAGTTCCTGCAAACAACAATTAGCAATAAAACACACGAAAATGTTTTTGTTCACTTTCGTTGAATATAGTTGCAAGAACCACAGTTCCCCGTTGATCAGTATAAATACTGCCTGTGAACAGGTAGAATTCTGAAGAATCTCCTTGATAGGGTTTCGAAACTTGATCTAGCCGTTCTCAAACCGGAGCGTCCCAAAGTAGACAACACGGAGTGAGTGAACCAGAGAATTGAGATTCACTGATTGATGAAAAATTGATTTGAAAAACAATCGCGTATTGTTTGAAGAAAGAGTTTTTGCAATACGACGAAGGTTTTATGAGAAAGATCAATTTTCAATCATAAATACTTTTTGTATTTTGAAAAGAATACACATTCGATGTGCTAGAGAAAAGAAGAGATTTGCACATCGAACGGTTTTTCCAAAAGTATTTTTTTTCAATCAGAGATACTTTTTGTGTTTGAAAACATGAATACACATTCGATGTGCTATAGAAAAGAAGATTTGCACATCGAACGGTTTTTTCAAAAGTATTCGCCAATTCATTTCCTAGACCATGGTTGATTCAAGAGTGAATCGCCCCATTGTTTCTATCCAGTTGTCACAAGCTTGATCTTATGTAAGATCTCACATGTCACCCACCAAGAGCTTGTTTGATGTTGGCTCTAAAAGGATTTCCATCTTCATCGTGAATACTTTTACATATCACTCGGATGTTCTGGCAATACCACAAGGATAATGCGTAGGACTCTTAAAATATACTTACTTTCTACATTGTGTGAAACAGCAAGTCTTCATTAATTTTGTGTCCTAATGAGATTTTGTGGATGATCTCTTGGCTCTAGACTCAATAGTGCACTTTGGTTTCCAATGCCGGAGACTAGGGAGAAGGTCTCCTTCTTCAATATCAACAATCTCTAAGAGAAAGTTGATAGATAATGTAGGTTCCCCGTGGGAATGAAACAAGTCCTTTTAAGAGGAGCTTGAGTAGCTTGGGAAGTTAGGTGCAGTGCGTCACTGGGTCCATGACGTCTTGTCTTCAATACCAGTGTTACCTTAGTAAACACTAGTAGCATATGTATTGAACCCGGTTTCTGCCCTAAGGATGAATTAATGGAGGGCTATTTCTTTTCACCCTTTTTCACATTCAATTCTTTTTCATTCTTCAACCCCTTCAGTGCTTACCGAGACTTCGTTACTAGAACCTTGTTGGGTTTATTCCAGTTCTAGCTCTATCTCAGTCCGCACTCTTCCCATATTCTCATTTTTCTCCTTTTTTCATCATACCTAAGGACTCTACACTATCTAGTGGATTGTCCCTGGGTAGATCCCTCCGGCTCTGGCGGGATCGTGGGAACGAATACCTAACCTAACCATCCTTATAACACCATGCATAAAGTAAATTGGCCGGTCTTTTGGTATTGTTCATTCCTTTATGAAACCAATTGAAAAATCATTTGGAAAATCAATCAAGGTACTTGTGATATAAAATCAAAGCATTTTGTACCTTAATTGTTTTGATCATTTTAGAAATGCTCCCCCTCAACATGTGCATATGATTTTGAAATTTTTTAGCACATGAAGGCAAGAGTTCTTTGAAATATATTCTTGATCACAATTTTCGTGGAAAAAGCCATTTGATTTTCTTGGTAAATTCTCCCCCTCAAAATGTGCGATGGATATTTTCACAATTATTTCAGCACAAAGAGGAAAGAGTTCTTTTAAAGTATATCCACGATCACAATAGCCATTAAGAAACCATTTAGAAAATCAATCAAGGTACTTATGTTGAAACATAGAAATCATTGTACCTTGAAAGTTTATTTTCTTTTGAAATGCTCCCCCTCAATATGTGCTTCGATATTCGAAAGCGTTTAGCACATATGGGAGAGCAGCTTGCACAATTGAATCAAATGATCACTTTTTATCAGATTTCATAATTAAATCACAAATTCTCCCCCGATCAAAAATATCAAACCCTTTGAGATTTTGGATCCCAAGTGATTTAATAAGGTTTAGAAAACATGGGAGAAAATGTGGCCTGGTTTAAATACTCATCTTGTTTTTGGATAAATGATCATCCTTAATCATGTGCATCATGTATATGAAATCATTTGGCACATGGAGGCAGGAGTGCCATTAAAGGACTAAAACAGATTTGAGATTTAAATCACGATCTCTCCCCCGATCAAAAATTTCAAATCTTTTGAGATTTGTGATCTCAACTGATTTAAATCATTTAGACAAGTTTGGGGAAAGACGTGGCCTGATTTAAATTTGAAAAATGACGGATAATGACCAATTTTAGACATTAAAGATTGTTAGTGTCAGGTATGATAGTTTTAAGAGATCTTTAAGTAAAATAAAACAATTTCACAATCAAACAAGAACAGAAAAAATTTCATTTTGAAAGATCTTGATTCAAAAAAAATCATACCATGAAATAACATTAAATCTTTAGATCACCACTTTATATTGTACAAATTGGACTTGATTGATGAAATATCGTTTGAAAATATTTAGTTTGAAATCACTCTCCCCCTCAATCAATGACCGTAGTCGTTGATTGAGTGACTAAAGTTTTGATAAAGTGAAGTCCGGTGATTTTTACAAATTAAGTCCAATTTATTTTCAAAACCAATATTTTTCCATTTTCAAAAACAATATTTTAAAATTGTTTAAAAAAAATGGTATCATCCACTACTTGTCCTGCACAAAGATACGTTAGGTGGTTGAGCTGCTTCTGTAGTTGCTGTAAGGCTCAAAGAAAAACCATCTGCTGATGCAGTGAGACCTATGAAGTTGCATCTATTGTGCCAACTATCCATAGAGATCTAATTAAGCTCCGTTTCTTCATTTGTCGACCCAAGAGATAGTTGCCCTTTCCTTTCGACATCCAATCATCATTTGTGGGATCTGGATCGGGAACATTCTTATAATCCATGATATCTGCATACGTTAGTCAACACAAACAAATATATGGTGGTCGACAACACCCAAACATCAATCGACTAATAAAAGTCAATTCAACATATCAATCAGATCATGTAAAGGCATGGGAATAATGTGTTCATGAAACTCTAATCATCTAATCCTAACAATCGTATCCTAGGCACCTAGTCCTTCAACGTAGGTTAACATCATTTTCAGTTAAGCATATAGGATAATTAGATAAGCCCGATAGATGATATAAATTTGAAAAACATTCTCCCCCTCAATCATTGACTCTTTCTCTTGAAAAGTTTTAAAAGCGCTGAAGTCATTGATTGAGTTTTTGCAATTTTATGAAAAATTGATTCTGATTGATTTTCAAGCAACTCATTTACCACCATTTTGTTCAAACAAATATTTTTCTGAAGAATTTTAGACGAAAATTTATTTGAGTAGGAACAACAGTCCTTCGACATACTTTCCTCATATTGTTTAAGGATAAGTGCACGAAATATTTGAGAATTTTGGTTTAGCGCAACACTTTCCTTTCTTGAAGAGCGGGTTGCTATCTGAAATAATAGCAAACCATAGTTTTGAAGAACGGGTTACAGTCTGAAGTAACTGCAAGCCATATTTTGAGACATGTTTTGGAAAAGAATATTTACACGTCCTGCTCGAACTTCATCTATGGTCCTGTGCCATTATTGAATGACATTTCTAAGACCGTAGATGTTATCGATACCAGACGACATGTCTTGAGAAAACATATTTTTTGTCGTTTTCAAATTTTCTGATTTTTATGGGTTTTTGTTGGTTTTATATTTTTCTAATTTCTTTTTCTGGTTTTATATTTATGTATTTTGTTTTGATAAATATTTACAAAGATAGTATAGATGATATAGTTTAAGAAGATGATGATACGAGTACCGAGATAAGGATATCGAACAACCCCATTGTAAAAGATAGAACTCATCATCTCTTAAACTTTCACCACCAAAGCTTTCGAGGCTCCTGAATTGAGAGAAATTGGACCATCTGAAAGTGAGACTTTGGCAGCTTCCCCCCGAACCGTAAATCCTTTTGTTGAGCAGATTCGAAGCTCTATTTCAAGCTTGCTTTAGCCAGGTGCACACAGAAGCACACCATTATCATCGATCTTGCTGCTCCTTTTTAAGAATGATCTTTGTGATTCTTCGTTCGGGGTTATATCATCAAGTAGAACAGCAACGTATCATCCCACACATGAAACAATCTTCTCATATTTCTTTTCTACTGACGTCTGAAGCGATCCATACCAACAGGTGTCAAGAGACAAATTTTCCCCAAGTAGTTGAATTGATGGCGCCAGTCTCATAGAAATAGACCTCATGAACCCGAATACACATATCCCCAAAGACAGAGAACCTTATAACATCGAAGTAGCAGATTAAGTCCGATATCCAAAGAATAACCCCGAAGTATACTTTTCTCTCCCCTGAAGAAAGTGTATGAAGCTCAAGAACCCGAAGTACCCGAATGCCCAAAGAGAGAATAACCGATAACATTGAAGTAGCATGCTGAATCACTGATTATCTCTACGGAAGTCAACTCCGGAATAAGTGATTATATCTCTGAATCACTGATTAAGCTCTCAAGTGAAACAACTGAGCGTCCCCAATGTACACAATCTCTCTCCCCTGATGATTGCGATAGCATCAAAATCATCACACACTTGTGTACCTCTTTTATCACCAGAAACTAACTTTTCCATCTCTTCCCCCACATAGTTGGAATAATAACACTAAACGCCATGAGTCAAACCTTGAGTTTCTTTGTGGTAATGACATTTTTCTTCTCAGGATATCTTAAATCACTTAGAAGTATTAAGTTCATCAAGTTTACTCGAGTTTAGATGTGTGTCTCCTTCCCCCTTGCTGGTTTCGATACTTCAGAATCAGCAACTCATAATAAGACCAAATACTTGAAATCTGTTGAGAAGAATACTTAGAAGTCTTTGTGAGAATCAACTTGCTGAAGTAGAATGTGAGCAAGTCTAATTGGGGATTAAATCAGGCTTTTCACTCTCCCCCAATTAGTGCTCTCCCCTAAACCGACAATCTATTTGATAAATACCCGAAATAAGAAGAAGTCTTTAGATCGTTAAATGCAATTCGTCTTTTAGTCTTCTAACATGTAGCAGAAAATGTAGAACAGACTGTAGACTCGACCTTCTTCAAGATTGTCCAGTTAGGGATCAAAAAGCTAACATCTTCTTCTCACCAAAGGCATTCCCGTTAACTAACATATACAAATCCCCTTAACTAAAATCCCTCCCAATCAAACAAGAACAGAAAGATGTTCATCAAGGAAATTAGCAATCAGCCCGCAACGAACACACTAAATGGTAACACCAAACTACCAATCACATCAAACAAGAACAAATAGATTGTTCGGAATCATCATGTTGATGTGTACGTGAAGCATTAACCGGAAGCACTTTGTCGATAAACTCATCAGTCCGTGACAAGATGTCAACCAACGACTCTTAGAAGAAACATCATGTGAAGATGACCCGATAAGAAGAAGCTCGGTTCTTACATGAGTTTGGAGCCTTTTGACCATTTATTCTCAGATATTAATCAACATGCAGAATTATCACACTTCTTCTCCCCCTCAAGAATTGCATACGGAGATGCCATTCTTAATTAAACAAGTGATTATCATCCAAATGTAGTCTATTCACACTTCTCCCCCTCAAAGGTTGCATATGATGTCACCATCGACATTTTAATTGAGCAAGTGGAATAAGACACAATTTCCGATAAGCAGATCCATTTGATGTTTGAACGCGCATGGAAAAAGCATGAAGCATGTTGATGAAAATGGTCATAAATGAGAAGATTTCTCTTCTTCGGAAGATAAAGCGCACTGAAGCGTACACTTTTCTTTTCTTTAGAGTACGAGGCTTGAACTGTTGTGTTCAAACGTCATAAGAAGATTTCTCTTCTTCAGAAGATAAAGCGCACTAAAACGTACACTTTTCTTTTCTTTAGAGAACGAGGCTTGAACTATTGTGTTCAAACGTCATAGCTGATTGAATATCAAGGTTGAGTTACTAGAACCCGTGAGTTATGATATATCAATCATTTTGTTATCCATACTTTAAGTCAGTCCATGTATTGAAGGATCGAAGTATCTGCAACAAGGTAAGGACTACCTGCACTAACATTACAAGCTTGATTCATATATATATATATGGGTTAGTGACATTAGTATCCAAACCCTTTGGGGTTTCATGGTCAACCTTGATTTTGCTATCGGTAAACAGCTTTCTGGTAGGTATCCACCTAAGTCTAGCATCCTTAAACATTCTAACAGACGGTATCCACTTATGGCAAGGTCTAGGATTGTTGATATTCTTATGCACAGTGGAAGACTTATCGTTATTCCTAGACTCCAAAGATTTAGCAGTTGGGATCCATCTAGGTGAAGTTTTATGTTTGTTTTGCTTCATAACATGTTGAACCTTAGCCATGTTAGTAGCCTTAGTGGATTGTTCCTTAGCATGTGAATTAGGAAAATGTTTCTTATTCGGAAAAGACTCAGAATTTCTAGTTTTATTTTCTACATGCTTAGCATTCTTCTTCATATAACTACTCTTAGATGCAAGCCAACCCCTAGTCTTTTGAGTGTTCCTAGGTAATGGTTTACAACTACTAGTAGTGCCTTGAAATCTCGTGGAATGCATCACCCTAGGTCTTGCACCTAAAATTCTGTCTTTTCGAATCTGTGCCTTTTTCCTAGCTTCTTCTAGATAATAGTTCTTCCACAAGTCATTCATATCATATGAATTTTGGGTTTTAATGCTTGGTTTTGACACTATTTTCGAACTATTCCTAGAGGTGCTGGGAGTAGAAGTAGCTACTTGTTGAGGGTTAACAGAGCTAGAAGCATTATTCTTAGGTAACTCAGGTGAAGTGACTGGTTTTGACAAAACTTGTATCGCATCAACTTAGGAGGCAAGCCATGTCTTTAAAGATTTTGTTCTTTCAGATATAAATGCAGTAGGCTGCCTAACAACGGACCGGTCTCTAGTGGGATGAGAAACTGGCTTCCCCAAGGTTGATGGTTTTGTAAACTTAGTGTTCACACTTTTCCCTACGGTTTTTCTAAGCTCATTCTTTAAGGCAACAATAGCGAAACTCTTTTCCTGAAGTTGAGCTTTGAGATCATCAATTTTTGCTATCAAAGAGTTTGTTTGTTCCATTGACTTAGTTCTAGATTCTTTGACAGAGTCACTTAGTTCTATGTGATGCTTTCTCAAAGTCTCATTTTCCTTTAGTAATTTAGCCACATAAATGGACAGTTCATTATTTCTTGTTATAATAGAATCAATGTCTTGTGCAGTCTTGACTGAATTACTTTTCACATGCATACCAGAAATATGTTTCTTCAAAATGTTGATTGTCGAGTTTTTGGCTTGAAGCTGAGCTTTTAAATCGTTTATTTCAAAAAATTCACGAAATTAAGGAAATTCCGGATTTTTACATGGTTTCATAGATTGAAAACTTTCCTCCTTTCTTTGTACTGCAATTTTAGGTGAAATGCAATGTTTTTCAAGTTTTGAGAATTTGTTTGAAAGTTCATCAAAAGCCTTTTTATCAACCATATTAGCTATTTTGAAATTATTAGTCTCAGCCTCAACCAATGAACATTTATCAGAATCATGTTCAACATTTAGATCAGTTTGTTTAGGTACATTTGCAGATGCATTATGTTGAACAGTTAAGGGTAGCTCATTACATGACACCTGTTCAATAGTCGGTCTGATATCTGCATCCACATCATGTGTAACAAGAGTCACTGGACCGCTGGCTGTGTCAAGCTTATCTATCTCCGAGCCTCTGTATTCAGTGTCAACTGATCCATCATCTGGTGCTTTACTCGACTCAACACTACAATCTTTTGATTGTGCCTGACATTCATTCCCCTTTCTGATTACTGCATCTACTTCTTGTGTGTTAGGAGTAACTGAACAGCTGGTTACATCATTATTTGTTGTCTCTGACATTCTGCATTCAGCAACACCTGATTCTTCAACTGATACATTACCCAACTCATCACAACTATCTCTCAACTGCACCAGACTCTCATTCACTTTTTCATCTTTCTGAGTAACTTCCTCAATATACTTCTCCACATTATCCATGAGATGGATAAGTGTCTCTATGAACACGCTAATTTCCATTCTAGTGTGTCTCTTGAAAGACATTTCAGTCATGTCTTGATCATAATCTGATGTAAATTCCCTTCTAATGAATGACTGAAATTGTTTGTAGATCACTTGAAGTGCAGCACTGGAACTATCCTTTTGAACCTTCTTTTTGTCAAGTTGTAGCTCCAATTGTTCTAAGTTTAAGAATAATGTGCTCGTGAATGTTGATAATTCTTGACGAAAAAGTGCAGTAAATGTTCGTTCAATTCCCATAGATAGAAGTAACGTGAGGTGTGAATGAAGTTGTTGATAAGGTTCAATGCAACTTTCCATATCCTTTGCACAAGCATTTTGTATCATTGACTGGTGCATTTATGTCTTTTCAGAGTCTGAACCCGGAGATATCACATCCTCATTGATTGATTCAATCATCTTTAACCGTTCAGTGTAGCAAATATTCTCATGATTGTCTACAACATCATACAATTTAAGTACTTCTGAAATCACTGGATCAAGAGTGTAAGACATGATGTGATTGAGAACGGGATTTTACAAGTCTGTGATTTAAACCGAGAAATAGAATCTTTCGCGGGATTTTACAAAATCAAGATGAAACCGTAAGATAGTGAGAAGTATAATGTTGTAAAGGAACTAGAAGATGATAAGGAAGTGAAAATATGTTGGTGTTATGGTTGAGTTTGTGATATTACCTAATTCTTTATATGTATACCCCCTGTTCCGCGGATCGAAAACACAGGTTTTGTATGTTAGGTTTAGAGACAAATCGCAGGAATTGACAAATCGCTTAGCAGACAACTCGCTTAGCAGACACCTCGCATTGTAGACAAATCGCATAGGCAGACAAGTCGCTTAAGCAGACAACTCGCTTAGCAGACAACTCGCTTAACAGACAACTCGCTTAACAGACAACTCGCATAATGGACAACTCGCATAACAGACAACTCGCTTCAATAAGCAAGCTCAGAATAGACAAGTCGCATCACACATAGGACAACTCACATCCAAGAAATGCATAACGTGTCTGATGCAGGTTTTACTGACCAGGTTTTAATATTTATAAAGTCTCGTTATACCTATGGTCTACCCTAATGCACTAACGGGCAGTGTACCCGGTTGTGTGTAGTGTAGTAATAGGTAAAGCCGAGGTCGTCCCAAGAGCTATGTGTTTTGGATTATTACCAAGTCTAGGTGTCACAGATTTAATAATAGTTTTGATAGGGAATTAATTAATTAAACTACTAAAACAGAATATAGCAAAAGTAGATAAATGGTAAAGGGAAATCAATAGAGGAGAGTGGTGCTATCCTAGTTAATCCTCCTAGCTAGTTATGTCTATGTATACTTACTTCCAATTACTTCAGGTGGGGTCAAAGTCGAGAGGACAACATTTGGTCAATTCGCCCTAACCTATCAGCAAAGATGCCACCACAGGAGAAGTCAGGTGTCCCCTCATAAGTCCTGTTGTTCCTGGTCCCCTGAGCCAAGTCATTAAGTACCGCTACATGCTAGATTTATAATAGTGAGTGCCCGGCCGTTAGGAACTTAGACACTCACCCCCTAATTCTTAAGTTCATCCAAACGATAGGTGATCAGTTGGTCAAATCGCACAAGTAGAAAGGGTCGTCACTTGGTCATATCTTACCCTTCCCGTCTCAGTCCGCTCACCTAGGGTCAGTTGGTCATATCTCCTAGGCAATTGGCCTCTACCGCCATTCAAAACTACCGAACCAAGGGTGGCTACCAATAAACTATGCATGCATACACTTAGAAATAATTGTACGGAAGTAAAGTAAACGCAAACAAAACAATTAAGGAATCATAACTA
Source organism: Chrysanthemum seticuspe (assembly GCA_019973895.1). NCBI lineage: Eukaryota > Viridiplantae > Streptophyta > Magnoliopsida > Asterales > Asteraceae > Chrysanthemum > Chrysanthemum seticuspe. The sequence continues at coordinate 245,255,606 of BPTQ01000008.1, forward strand.
GGCCAGCACCAAGAGGTGCTTAGCCGCTCGTATTAATCATACAAACCAATTCAATATTCAAAGGTACGAAATACATGAATTGAAAGTAAAAGAAATATAAAATGCTAATGCTTATCGTAGGGGAGTGATTTCTCCCTTGGAGACAGCTCCGTATGCTCCTCTAGACCTGCCTTGAGCTTTTTCCCACGTTCTCTGAGTGTTGTGTGTGGAATGGGATGATTAGAAATACTGGAATTTGTGGGGTATTTATAGGCCAGATCTGGGTTACGGCGTAACTAATATAGGAGTTACGCTGTAACCTTCTATTTCTTCGTATTTTGCATTAAATCTGCTGGTTGCGGCATAACCTTATGAATGGTTATGCCGTAGTCTTCAATAAAACTTAGTTACGTCGTAGTTGATGGAGTAGTTACGGCGTAAGTATCAGCGGCGTGGAACCTCATTTGACCTAATATAGTTACGTCATAACCTTTGGGAAGAGTTATGCCGTAACCTTATGATAAGTTGGTTTTCTGAGTCACGCAATAGTTATGGTGTAATGTGAGAGACGAGTTACGCCGTAACTTCTTCAAAATCAGCATACTATGATAAATCTTTAGATAATTCTCCAATTTCGCGTCTCTTTAGCTCCAATGCTCATAATTTACCTGAAAGTGGAAAACAATGGAAAACAAGCGTAAATCCATATAAATGATATAAATTACAAGCATTATCGGGGGAAATTGACACTTAATAATCAGGACTATTTGATGTTATCAGTGTCTCAACTCGCATCCAATAAACATTCAAAAAACACCACTTTTCAATCCAAAAACAACCCAACAACGATGATTCAAGCCTTCCAAATCAAAACCTAAACACTTATAATGATTCTAAACACAAAAGTACAATCAAAATCCAAACTTCAACACAAAAAATGATCCAAATGATGTAAGCTACTCTAAACTCATTCAAACCCAAAAAACCTTATGAAAGCCACTAGAAATCTAAGAATATGAAAGATGAGTGATCAAACCATGGCTCTGATACCAATTGTAAGATATTGGTTTTCATAAACACATAATCACACAAATCAATGGGACATATGGCTTAGAGTTTAGAGAGAGAAAGTGAAAGATGGGAGCCTTTCTAGAGAGAGAAAGTAAACAAAAGAAAGAAGGTTAGATTAAGTGAAAGGTCTGTTAATACAAATAAGCCGTAAAAACGTTTATTTATATTTTACGATCTTCTAATGTTTTGTCGATAACAAACGTAAAATCATTTTAACAAAACAAATAAAATACGTAAATGGTTTGAATTAACAGTTTCTAACATATTCACATAAAACACTAAAACAAGTATAAGTGACTTTATGATTTAATATTACATATGTACAACAACTAGTGTTTACATATTTAGGTAAAATATACACATAACTAGTATGTAGTATATTGGGTAATATAAATGGGTAGAAACTTAAGTATCATAACCCATTGGGCAAATACATTGAATATAGTTGGGTACAACCCAAAGCCCATGACCCATGGAGCTTGACCCATAACCCATTGCATGACACCATGCTTATATCATACATGGATAATATCCATAACCCATGGTTTTGACCTATACCCATGTGACTAGGTGCATTGCACTCAAGAGATACATTGTATCTAGCTAAAGACCCATTGATAAACCCATAACCCATTACCCATAACCAAAAATACCCATGGGTAAAGCGGAGTGTCCCACGGATCCCTAGCTTTACGCTAGACGGATCCCTTGTGGGAGGGATCCGTGGGATCCGGGGAACAGTAGATTTTTTCTTCTATAAATAGTGAGCTATTTCTTCATTGTTGCTCACCCCTTTCTAAAATACTTTCCCCTAGAGTTGAAAACTCTCTAACCTCATATCCAAGAAATCTATGTTTGTAGTTTTGTTTTTGTGTGATCTTCTAGGTTCCTCTTAAAAGCGAGATCACCACCTTTGAAGCCAAGCAAGCTCAAGTCCATGAGTTGCCATGCTTCCTCATCATCAAGACTACTGAAGTCTTCTTGTTGATGATTGTTTATCTTTTCCTAAGAAGTGTTGAAGACATTTGTGAAAGGTGTCTCAAGTGTCAAGAAGAATATATTAGTGAAGGGTGTCTATCATCCACATCATTAGCACTTGTGGTAGGTGCTTAGAAGTCAAGACTAGAAGCATTATTGAAGGGTGCTTAGAAGTCAAGACACAAGACATTAGTGAAGGGTGTCTTGAAGATCTAGTTAAAGGCATTAGTGAAAGGTGCCTTAGATGTACATTCGATATGGTGTGTTTCGATGTACAAGATAGATTAGTACTAGATCCAAGGATATTGATATCCTTGATGATGTTGTAAAAAGGAGTGGATCTCCTTTGGGATTAGTCATTGGTGTAGTGTTGGGTAGTAGTTCCTCCATTGCAATGGAACTAGGTGCTTAGCCTAGTACCTAATAAAGGGTAGGCGACGTTGTGTAGGTGTGGTTCACCTTGGTGTGAAAGAACTAGGTACTTAGCCTAGTACCTTATAAAGGGTAGGCGACGTTGTGTAGGTGTGGTTCACCTTGGAGTGAAAGAACCCGGTGGTTAGCCTAGCACCGGAAAAAGGGTAGGCGACGTTGTGAAGGCTTCTCCGCCATAAGGATATTGGTGTAGTGTTTACGAACTCTCGAGTAGGTGACTCGGGGAATGGAGTAGGGCAAGGAATGTGTCCTTGTAGCCGAACCACTATAAATACTCGCGTTGTGGTTTTATGCTTCTTACTCTTATCTTTTCATTACATACTTTTATATGCTTGTTTATCAACATCCAACACACACGTCCAAATAGATTGACATAAGTCGATCTAAATAGTTTAAAAGGAAGTTTTAATTGGCAAAACTATTCAACCCCCCTTTCTAGTTTTCCACATTAGTTGTGTCATTTGTAAAGACATTCCTAAGTGCATTCGAGGTATGACTTTCCAATTATCTCTAAATGACATTAGCTTGATAAACAAGTATGCTTACCTAGGTATTTATTTGATTACTTTTTGTGCATATACATGCTTTACATGTAGCTTAATTAGGAAGCTTTTTCTCACATACGTGTCACTCTTTCGTCTATAGTCGTGGTTTATAAAACTTGTGTATTATTTTAAAAATATATCTTTCTAATAATAAAACAAAAACACAAACATCAAAAATTCCTCCTTCCCCATAAAAACTCCCACCGTCCTTCATTCCAACAAATCCTCACTTTTTCAAATCTTCCAATTTTAAAAATTTCCTCTCATTCAAAACTTCATCTTCCTCTCCATTTCATCCCAACCGAAACCAAGAAGGATCATCTTCAACATGGTTTACATCGCCCTCGTGCTCATCGTCTTAACACTCATCGCACTTGTGTTCCCTATGATGAAGTTCACATACGGAGACATTTACTTTGTGTTGTTAATCTACATTGGGGTTATATACCCAATCCTTTGTATCATTCTAAGCATTGAAATGAAATATTATTAATAGTCTAGTTTATCTAGGTTATTATCATAATGTGTTTGTCATTTCTTTTGTTTCATATGTTTCGTACTCTTTCGTGATACATTAGAAGTCATGTATGCATGCTAAAAGAAAATGTAGGCTAAAACACATATCTTGGGAATAAAATTGTAAAACCTATGTTTTTGTAAAATCTGTTTCTGTAACTACAGATCTACGGATCCCGGAAGATATACTAGCCGGATCCTTTTTGTAAAGGAACCGTGGGATCCGTCCTACTGGAAAACAATTTTCATGCAAAATAAAAACCACTTTCTCTCTAAAAGAAATATTCCACTAGAATGTCCAAACCATAAGTGAGTTAAGTGTCATTGTTGTTAAAAACCATTGTTAATAAAAATCTAGTAAAAACATTAGATAATCATAGGTTGATCACAAACATCACTTTCTATTAACTCTTCATTTCTATAGGTTCAACTATGACGCATGAATATGAGTTTGACTTTTCACTCACTAGCGTCTACTCTCCGAACATCTCCCTTGAACCCAACACACCTGGCATTCATGTCCGTGGGTTCAATAACCTCGAAAACCGTCACTTCCACGAAGGACGTATTGTAGACACCTCTCTACAATTCGAAGAATGTATCAATACCTCCTTCCGAGCCATAGGACTAGAATATCTTCTTGAAATCAACGAGAAGATATGTCCAAGGTTCATAATGGAATTCTTCCGTCAAGTTGAACTTGTTCGTAACGAGGATCGCTCTCTATCTCTTTGGTTTTATATCAAAAACCAAAAGTTTACTTTAACCCTTGGGCATTTTGCTCACATCCTCCGAATTCCAAATCATGGACAATGTGCCTTTACCAAAGATTGGTCACTTGATTCTCTCTTCAACTTTCGTGAAGAAAATAGTCCATATTGTTCTCACATACCCTCCCCGAAAGATTTACATCGCATAGTATGCAAACCTCGACCATATTAATCCGACCCAAACATTATCTTCACATGGGACATCCGAGAAGAGTACAAGCCCCTTGCACTCATCCTAGGTGAAAATGTTTGGAGTCTTAGGGGAAATCGAGAAATCCTTCCTCCTTGTTGTGCTCACATATTGTATTGTTTGCTAACACAACAACCATACAATCTCGCCTACTTCTTCGCAAGGCGAATTGTAAATCTTCAAGGCTCCAAGAATAAACTCATCCCTTATGGAATGTTCTTGACGCGCCTCTATCATAACGTTATGCACTTTCATCCTCAATTTCAAAGTCTGTTGTACGTACTTGTGAACAAGATGATGGAACCGCTAAACATATCTCTCATGAAGACTTTCTTCATTCTTGATTCCACCAACACTCATCAACAACATGATGATCCTCCTAGCGAAAACACTCAAGGAACCTAGTAGTATTTCAAATAGGATCAATCCTCTTGTACTCGTGCTTTATCAATGTAATCCTATTTCCTTCATGAAATAAAACATCTTACATTTGATATCTTAGTGTTAGAACCTCTTTAAACTAACCTTGGAATATAATGCATTGTCAAGATCATTGCATACCTTTAGTAAAGGTTCTGCTGAGCAGATGGACGGATCCCAAAGTTTGTGCTAGATGGATCCCTACATCTAGGGAACCGTGGGATCCGGCAAACAGAAAATGCAATTGCAAGCATTGTATTTCAAACATATCCTTAGAACACCTCACACTAAAATAAACATAGTGTCTTAAGGCAAATTAAGTCCTTATCAAGTTAAGTAGATTCTTCCCACTCACACATAAACTCACCTAGATCACACCCAAAGATGCTTGTAGATCTATCATTTCATTTTAATCCATTACTCTTCCGCTCTTAAGCTCACACATCATTTTTCACAATGATCCCTCATATCTAAACATTGGAAACCTTTTATAGCAAAATCGATCATAATCATCCTTACGACATAATTGGTCAAAATTGATCAAAACCTAGTTTTTCCATCTTAAGCCTCTAGGATAATTTCCAAAGGATTTATCTAAGTCACTATCTGATCTCTAGGATCATTTAGCTTCACTTGACACTCTAAAAATCTTTAGTGTCATCCTTGTTCATTTATTGGTACTCATGAAAGTTCCAATTCCTTCCATTAAAGGAAATCATTAAGCTACATCACTCATTACCTTCAAGTACTTAAGCACCCCTTCATTTAAGACACTTAGGAGGACTGAAATACTCAAGATGATATAGATCTTAGACTTTAGAAACATCATTTCTACTCTTTCATAGTTGCTGAGAGCCGGATCCCTAGGATTAGCCTAGACGGATCCCTTTGAGAAGGGAACCGTGGGAGGGATGACATTTTATGTCAACTCTAGCTAAATCAGTCATTTTAAGATCATCCTTCTAAACTCAAACACTCCATCTCATCTTAAATGAGTTCCTAGATCAGTACAAACTCTGTAGTTGACTCTTGTGCATGTTAATCATCATATTCCAATGAATTTTAGTGGCTTAAGGTTTAAATGCACTTGCCAAATCTCTTGCCTTATAAACCACATTGTTAGGACTTCCATAGTCATCACCTTCATCCTAATTTTCAGCACTTAAAACTTCTTGAAATCATCTCATCATGAGGAAAACTCCAACTAGTAACTTATCCACCAAAGAACCACCTAAGAAAATTTCTCGTGTTGTACACGAAATCTCTTCAACCGAATCATCTCCGGTCAAGCCAACAAATGCAAGGATTGCTCCTTAACCAACCAAACCAATCCCTAGAAGGATAGTACCCACAAAACTACCTATGCCAAACACCACCATACCTCCTAGGCCAAACAATATAATCTCCACTAAACCATCACCATTGGTTCCTAGAGCTATATCTTTTACATCTCCACTATCATCACCACACCTCTACAATTTAGAGGATGTGCCTCCTAGGCCGTCTCATCCTCCTCCACCGACAACATTCTCCTCATTAGGAGGAATAATGATACAAAATCAAGGTGTTGAGTCAACATTAGCTCTGGCTTCCTTTTCGCCGTTTCCATCATATAATCTAATTTGGATTATGAGAAATCATCAAAGTCAACCACCCGACCATATGGAAGTTGACACTTCTCTACCACCACCATCATTCTTGGTCGAGCCATTCTCAAATGCGCCTCCACCAATCCCTCCGTCATTTGAGGCTCCACAAGCTGCTTCACTTGATCCTTCGCATCAAGCCATTTCATTTCTTCCACCACCACTATCTAGGCATGACAAAGATTGTTATCATTGTCAACATGTTGAAAGTTTGATACATGAAGTATGAGAAGACCAATGTTTCATATTCTATCACCTCCTCGAATGTTTCGACGAGATTAAACCTAAACAAACTTGAGCTAGAAGATTTTAGTGGTGTCCTAATATCAAGCGTTAGTTGGTTTAGAAATTCCTAGTCATGTAATTTTAGAGTCATGTATATCATAACTCTAGTTTTATTAAATGAAATTACGTGATACTTGTTATATGATTATGTTGTATTATACATATCTCACTTTGGTCATAACATTATTTGTTATTCCACCATTTGCTGAATTTATTTCATCAGCCAGACGGATCCCTTTAATTTGCCTAGACGGATCCCTACTAGGAGGGAACCGTGGGATCCGTGAGACAGAAAACTATTTTCTACTAACTTGGATCACGTATGCAGGAAATTGTGCATTATACTTGTTTTCTAATCTTTGTTTTGTAGTTATTCAATTTACACATGAAGACTTTGACACCCTAAAGCTAGGGGGAGCTTTGTGTCAAAGCAATACATTGCAAATCACTTGCAATATTAGGATTACATTTCTTGACATCCCTTTGCATAATTGCAATCATCAAAGGGGAGCACATTCGTCACTTAGACGAAACCTTTTGCAAACTTAGTTGCAAACAAACTAGCTTAGTATTACTTTCTTGACGCCCTTACATAGGGATGGACTCGTCAAGGGGGAGTAAAGACGAGACCCTTTCCCGTTACTTGCTCTCTATTTCTTTTTATTTATTTTTCATGTTTTTCCTAAAACAATGTGTTAGTTTCCTTTCGAAGCTCTTTTTGTTTCGACAAAAAGGGGGAGAAGAAAGTAAAAACTACAAATTCAAACTATTATGAATTTTAGCTTTTCCTTAAAATAATTTTATGTTTTGTCATAAAAAAAGGGGGAGATTGTTAATACAAATAAGCCGTAAAAACGTTTATTTATATTTTACGATCTTCTAATGTTTTGTCGATAACAAACGTAAAATCATTTTAACGAAACAAATAAAATACGTAAATGGTTTGAACTAATAGTTTCTAACATATCCACATTTTCACATAAAACACTAAAACAAGTATAAGTGACTTTATGATTTAATATTACATATGTACAACAACTAGTGTTTACATATTTGGGTAAAATATACACATAACTAGTATGTAGTATATTGGGTAATATAAATGGGTAGAAACTTAAGTATCATAACCCATTGGGCAAATACATTGAATGTAGTTGGGTACAACCCAAAGCCCATGACCCATGGAGCTTGACCCATAACCCATTGCATGACATCATGCTTATATCATACATGGATAATATCCATAACCCATGGTTTTGACCCATACCCATGTGACTAGGTGCATTGCACTCAAGAGATACATTGTATCTAGCTAAAAACCCATGGATCAACCCATGACCCATGACCCATAACCAAAAATACCCATGGGTAAAGAGGAGCGTCCCACGGATCCCTAGCTTTACGCTAGACGGATCCCTTGTGGGAGGGATCCGGGGAACAGTAGATTTTTTCTTTTATAAATAGTGAGATATTTCTTCATTGTTGCTTACCCCTTTCTAACATACTTTCCCCTAGAGTTGAAAACTCTCTAACCTCAGATTCAAGAGATCTATGTTTGTAGTTTTGTTTTTGTGTGATCTTCTAGGTTCCTCTTAAAGGCGAGATCACCACCTTTGAAGCCGAGCAAGCTCAAGTCCATGACTTGCCATGCTTCCTCATCATCAAGACTACTGAAGTCTTCTTGTTGATGATTGTTTATCTTTTCCTAAGAAGTGTTGAAGACATTTGTAAAAGATGTCTCAAGTGTCAAGACGAAGATATTAGTGAAGGGTATCTATCGTCCACATCATTAGCACTTGTGGTAGGTGCTTAGAAGTCAAGACTAGAAGCATTATTAAAGGGTGCTTAGAAGTTAAGACACAAGACATTAGTGAAGGGTGTCTTGAAGATCTAGTTAAAGGCATTAGTGAAAGGTGCCTTAGATGTACATTCTATATGGTGTGTTTCGATGTACAAGATAGACTAGTACTAGATCCAAGGATATTGATATCCTTGATGATGTTGTAGAAAGGAGTGGATCTCCTTTGGGATTAGTCGTTGGTGTAGTGTTGGGTAGTAGTTCCTCCATTGCAATGGAACTAGGTGCTTAGCCTAGTACCTAATAAAGGGTAGGCGACGTTGTGTAGGTGTGGTTCACCTTGGTGTGAAAGTACTAGGTACTTAGCCTAGTACCTTATAAAGGGTAGGCGACGTTGTGTAGGTGTGGTTCACATTGGTGTGAAAGAACTAGGTACTAAGCCTAGTACCTTATAAAGGGTAGGCGACGTTGTGTAGGTGTGGTTTACCTTGGAGTGAAAGAACCCGGTGGTTAGCGTAGCACCGGAAAAAGGGTAGGCGACGTTGTGAAGGCTTCTCCGCCATAAGGAGATTAGTGTAGTGTTTACGAACTCTCGAGTAGGTAACTCGGGGAGTAGAGTAGGGCAAGGAAGGTGTCCTTGTAGCCGAACCACTATAAATACTCGCGTTGTGATTTTATGCTTCTTACTCTTATCTTTTCATTACATACTTTTATATGCTTGTTTATCAACATCCAACACACACGTCCAAATAGATTGACATAAGCCGATCTAAATAGTTTAAAAGGAAGTTTTAATTGGCAAAACTATTCAACCCCCCCTTCTAGTTTTCCACAAGGTCCAACCCTCTACCTTGGGAGGTAGAGGGTATTTATAGTTACATACTACACGTCCTCCTTCGGACTGTGGATCAGGCATACAGTGGGTAAAGACCCGTCCTTCCTCCACGGTGTTGCTCTAAACTAAACTATGCTAATAACTACTAAATAACGTAAAGTCTACGAGCTAAGATATGCTAAACAACAATTGGGGTGACCGACAATTTCTTATGGAATTTGCAATTCCTAACAAGCAGGCCTATTGGGCTTAGCTCGTACTATACACATTCTACGCCCAGGCTCAACAACGAAACAACCAGGAGTACTGGATCAATAATAAGCCCAATAACTTGGCTACGGTCCAGACTCAAGGACGCACGCAGAATTCCTATCGGACAAAACCTCTGGCCGCGGAAAGTATTATGTGTCCGCATCCGCGACTATTACGGAACCTTGCCCGACAAGGGTCCCACTCCGGCCACTAACTTTTATATGCGAGTTGTTAGGAAACCCTAGCAGTGAGCCTCACCTATAAAAAGGGTTTCAGCCCTCTCAAAAGGTACAACTTTCTCTCTCATAATAACACACACACTCTTATTATCTCTGACAAGAATGTATACTTACTCTCAAGACGGAGCTTAATCGTGGGGTCTGTCCCCACGGTAAGCCTAACGGTTTACTCTCAGTTAGAGGTGCACAAAAACCGGTTTTTACCGGTTTTCGGTTTTTGAAAAACCGGTTTTAAAAAAACCGGTTTTTCCAAAAACCAGTTTCGGTTTTTTTCGGTTGTTCCGGAATCGGTTTTTTTCGGTTTTAAAAGTTCGGAATCGGTTTTTTTCGGTTTCAAATTTTCGGTATCGGTTTTTTATCGGTTTTTTACCGGTTCGGTATTTTTCGGTTTTAAATGTTCGGATCCATTTTTTTATCGGTATTTTACCGGTTCGGTTTTTTTCGGAATTTAAAACATTTAATACTAATACATTTCGAATACACTCATAACTTTTATTTAAACAATACAATTATACAACTATAAAATACTAATACATTTCGAATACAATAATAACTTTTATTTAAACAATACAATAAGAACTAAAAATAAATAAATACTAATACATTTCGAGCTTCGGCATGACCATCACCCAAAAACATATTAGTATACTCAAGTATATCGAGCTTCGGCATTGCCATCACCCGTGTATAGTCAAGAAATTAAATCATCCAAAAATTCTTCTACATCTAACTCTTCAACATCAAATGGTTCAAATTCACCTTCATCTAATTCGGTAGGCGGAGGTGATATATCCATTTCATCTTCTTCTTCTGCTATAGTTTCTTCAACTTCTTCAATCGAACCTTCCAACGATCTTTCATGTTGTACCCTATCTACTCCGTCCATATAATCTTTGAAACTCACTTGTTGGGGTCGATGATCGTTAACGCTTTGTAGCGTCTTCACGTAAAGTATTATAAAGGTTTATGTTAATGTCCCTTGTCATTCGAGACGAACCGGCCCGCATTGGGTCGAGAATTGGGTTTGGTTTTTGACCATATTTTGTTGCATAAAAACACCCGATACTATAGTTGTTGCCTCTTTAAAAACTTGTAAAAGAATAGTTAAAGAATTTAGTCGATCCCAATCTTGGTCATCTATCGAAGTGGAACGGTTTTTTTCAACAAGTAATTCATTAAATCTCTTTTTAATAACTTTAACCATTTTTCTTAAACATAATTAATAGCTAAATTAGTCTATTAGTAATCATCTAAATTAGTCTAAATTAGTCTATTAGTACCCCGATGACTATTTTGTAGCGAACAAATGTTTTTTATTTTTACGTCTAATTCAAGTAAGTTTTTCATTTTTACGTCTATTTTGATTGAAAAAATGATTCTAAGATCAATGGCGTAACTTTCGTGATTTTTCGACAATGTTTGAGGGTTGAAACGAGCTCGAGAAGCGTTATCGTGAAAGATTGAGCAATTGACGCAACCGGCCCCTCTATTTTAATACCAAACGCACCCTTAACTTTGAGAATTGACATCCTTGGTCCCTCTTGGGGTATAAAAACTCTCCACCTCACTCATTCTCACACTTTTACACATACAAATTCTCTCTCTTCTCTCTCTCTTAATATCTGGTCACCGGAATTATTTTCCGTTTACCTTCTCCGGCGACTATTCCGGCCACGCCGCCGCTATACTACACCTCCTATACCATTTAATAGATCAGTGTATTGTGATTCTAATGGTACGTAGCACGCGCCGTGAAACTCATTCACGCGTGCTAGATCGGAGTTTTTAACTTTTTGGCTACGAGTTATTTGTATAAATGTAATAGAATTTTACCAATAAAAGCTTTGTTGACTAAATAAAAAACTTTGCTATTGAAAGAGACAAAAGAAGGAAGAAAGTTGATCTGTTGATACCACGAGAACCATAATGGATAAAAAAAAATAAATAAAAAAAAAAAAAAAAAAAAAAAAAAAAAAAAAAAACCGGTTTTAACCGGTTTTTTGAAAAAACCGGTTTTAACCGGTTTTTTGAAAAAACCGGTTTTAACCGGTTTTTTGAAAAAACCGGTTTAACCCAGTTTTAAAACCGGTAAAAACCGGTATTCTAGAAAAACTTAAAACCGGTGCAACCGGTTCGGTTTTACAAAACCGGTTTCGGTTTAGTAAAAACCGGTTTTTGCTAAAACCGGTTCCGGTTTTTTTTAAAACCGGTTCTTGTGTGCATGTCTACTCTCAGTTGTGTAGAGATTCAATCAATCACTTGGATTAGTACAAGATTAGCCCATCAACAGCTTGTTGGTCCAGTCCAACAAGCATCATACACACTCATTATTACCCGTCACACATTTTGTACTAACAATATTGTGTATTAGAGCCACTTTTGTAGGGATTCAATCAATCACTTGGATTAGTACAAGATTAGCCCATCAAAAACTTGTCGGTCCAGTCCAACAAACATCATACACACTCATTATTACCCGTCACACTTTTTGTATTAACAATAGATTTCCCTATTAGACATGTATTAGCCCAATAGATTACTTACTGGCTTAGCCCAAATGCTTTAGCTTACTTTTCAATCATTGTAAAATTATATGTGTTAGAGTGCGGCTAATAATGAGTATACGGGGAAATTTACAATTATAACATGACGTTTGAGCCAAATCCATTTCCTAAACTGTCTTTAATAACCTAAAGTAAATTTGCCCTATTTTCTTTCTTACCATGCAATTTATTTTACGCCGCGATTATTTCTCCAACCGACTTTAGTTTCCTACTAAATTGTTAGCGCTGAACTTTTATTGGCTAACTGGTTGATTGTTGATATTATGTGTTAGACACTTATACACAAATTATTTCAATGGTTGTTGGATTCTAAAATTTTAGCTTATCATACCTCCACCTGCCAAATTACGACCGATAGTATGACGACATACCATCTAGTAACTTTGCTTCAACCTAAATAAGTCCACTTGCGCAACAAAATATGGTTTATGGTCACTTTGCTAGTAAACTGCAATAACAATTTCCTTAGACAAACATTATTATCACCTCATTTTCTCTTCCCTCTCGTGATGATGATTCCGATCGCACTTTTCAAATCACCATATTTCGGTCACATTCTCCAATTTAATGTGGGTTAACAATGATATAACTAAATATCACATTTGATAACTACAACTGTGGTTGTAAACTCTTACAAAAATCCCTAACCGATCTCTCTCTTTGGCGAAAATTTTAAACCCTAACATCCCTTAATCGCTTTTCTTCAATTCGCCTATTCCTTGGGATTCTTTGCTTCTAACTGATTTTGATATCGATTAACATCATAGTTAATTGGTTCTTGATTGGTTTTAGGTCTTTTTGTAGAATCGTTGTTTTAGGGTTTATATATTCGTTTTTTTCTGGTTATTTGTGGTTGGATTGTTACTCGGCCTGTTCCATCCTATCATTCTCTAAAACGTTGTGTATTATGGGATAGGATCGAATTCTTTGTGGTTTAAACCCTAACGTTCAGTTAGGGTTTTCTTGTTTCTGTTCGATTTGCTTATGCGCTGGTTGTGTCGTGTACTTGAATTGGTTGTGGGGTTTTGAGAGAGATGGAACGAGGGTTCTTAAACATGGATGGGTCTTCGCTGAATACAGCATCCAACGTGGCCGATCAAGTTGGTGATAATACGGAACCTAATCCTTATGCTTCTTTGGACATTAACGTTTTGGATGCTAGGCTTAAACGTTTAAAAGGTCTTAATGATGGTACCACTGTTCCTGAGATACGCAAGGCTGCTAGGGTTGTCCGAAACCTTAGTAATAATGAGGGTAATCTGTTTGGGGACGTTTCGGTTGATACGGTTTGGGGCACGTCTAACATGGACCAAACTGACCCATGGGCGGAACCTAGGGTGGGGATTGCAAGTAATAATTCTGGTACTTCTATGAGTGGGGTGGATCGTAGCACTAAAGGGACTTCGTCTAATGCCTATGGCCAAGATGTGCCTAACGTGGTGAATTCTGGTCCTAACGTGGTGTATTCTTCTACTTCAGGTCCTAACGTGATTGGTAGTGAAACTAATGAAGTGAGGTCATTTGCTAATGTATTAAACCCGGAACGTGTCTCTAGGAAAGTTAATTTTCGTGCCTTGGTGAATGAGACGCGCATTGATAATCATGATACGGTGCTTCCGAAGGCTGCTATGGAGGGTGTATTCAACCGGTATGAAAATACACTTGTTGGCTTCTTTGTTGGCAAGAATGTTGCTTTTCCTTTGGTTAAGAACTACGTCTCCAACACGTGGGGTAAGTTTGGTTTTAAGAAACTAATGAAGAATGATGATGATGTTTTTCTCTTTAAATTCGATTCTAAAGAGGGTGTTGAGAATGTTCTTCAACTAGGCCCTTGGATTATTCGCAATTCTCCTCTCATTCTCACTAAATGGACTCCTGATGTGCTATTGTCTAAAAGTGAGGTAACTAGAGTTCCCGTTTGGATTAAATTGCATAATGTGCCATTACTTGCATATTCGGAAGATGGGTTGAGCTTAATTGCTACTCAAGTGGGTAAGCCGATTATGTTAGATGCTTTTACTAGCTCCATGTGTGTTGATTCATGGGGTCGCATTAGTTTTGCACGTGCTCTTGTGGAATTATCATCTGAATTTGAGCTTAAACATGTGGTGACTATGGCGATCCCTAATAAGGATGATAGTGGTTTTACTACGGCAAGTATAAAAGTGGAATATGAATGGAAGCCGCCACACTGTGCGGAATGTAAAGTGTTTGGGCATGATACTGCTTGTTTTCCTAAGAGTATTAAGGAGAATAATGATGTTCCCCCCACCTCTAATGAGGATGAACCTGATGATGGCTTTAAGGTGGTGCAGAATCGGAAAGCCAAACCTAAAGGTACGAAGATGACTGGTGGTATTAATATGGGTAAGGGTCCTAGATTTGCACCTAGGAAGCAGGTATATGTTGCAAAGACGAAGACACCGGCAGCTGCTAGTGGTAATGCTAAAGATACACCGATTACTACGTCTAACTCTTTTGGGACTCTTGAGATGGAAGATGATTCGGGCATCCCAAGTACTGTGGCTGATTCTTCTACTAACAAGGTCAAGACTGGGAAGTCTTCTGATACTACTAAGGAAGCAGGTATTGATGGATCTCGGGGGAAGGACTCTCGTATTGATATTGGTGAGGCGTCTAAGCCTCCGGAGACTGGGACTTCTTCTGCTGCCAAGCTTGTGAGTGATTCAATGGGAACAATGGATGTTGGTTCTACTCCCATAGCTGAGAAAATTGGTAAGCTTGAAAAGCTAATTATTGATGGGAAAGCTACTCTTGTGGATGATGATGGTCAACCTATTCCGTCTACCTCTTCTACTAAGAGAGTTAACCCTTTTTCTAAAGTGGGAGAGATTGAGGTGTCTGATTCTGAAGATGAGGTTGTTGCTAACCCATTTGATGAATCTGCTAATATATTTGGTGGTGGCCAAGAGTTTGAAGATGAGTATGATGACTATGACTTCGATGACTATGCGAAACAGGTTCGTGATCTTCCAGGGAATTTGGATTCCTTTAATGCCATGTATGGCACAAAGTTTCAAGGTCCTAGGAAGTAATTTTATTTCGTTGTGTCATATGTTATCATTTGAGTAGTGGTTTGTTTTCTTGTTTAGAGAATAGGAAGCATCTTGTTATGTAAGCTTTATGCCTATGTAACGGGCTGAGATATGGGATTTCACTCATATCCATTGTACTTAAACGTTTATTTGGTTAATACATTTACCAGGGTGCAGGATTACTCCCCTTTACCCAAAAAAAACAATGATATAACTAGGGATGAGCATGGTACCGGTCTCGTACTGATTCCGTACTGAATTAGTGGTATCAATTTTTTCCTGAGCATAAATTAGTGGTACTGGTACCGTACCAAACGGGATTCGGATACCGGTACCGGTACAGGGAAATCGGGCTTTCCTCGCTTTTTTTCAGGAATTTCCTGATTTAGTACCGGTCCCGTACCGAATTAGTGGTCCTGATTTTTTTTCACCCTATTTTGTAGTCCTGGTACCGTGCCGTATTTCAAGAATCGGTACGGTATCGGTACGGTTCCAGGATTCGGTTCAAAATGCTCATCCCTACATAAACTTAATATTTTGTAATATTCATTTCCTCCCAAAAGATTAGTTTGTTGTAAATGTGTAGTAGTTCCTGTAAATATGTAATATCTTGTAAAATTAAAAAAAAATGTGGCAGGTATTGAATGTAATATTTTGGTTGAAAAAAAATAAGATATTTTGGATGAAAATTCTTTAATATGGCATCAACGGTATACTAGTAATTTTGATGTGTTGAATTTTCAACAAATTTAACAATGTCTTTATACATTCTATGTAGTATATAGATGAATGCGCAAAACTCTAAATAAAACATTTAAGTAAAGTAAAATCATATAACTACCTCTAGTTTAAGGTAATTCACATTATTTAAATATTTAGTAAGTAATAAAAAAAATTAAATATTTAGTAGGTAATAAAAAACCCAACTAAAATGCTATTCTTTAATTAATTTAAGCCCAATATAATTAAAATAAGGGAAAATGATGCAAATAGACTGCGCTCCCTGAGGTTTATCACTTTCCGGACAACGATTTTTTGCATTATGAAAATAGACCGGTTGCCCAACGATTTTCTTGGAGCCAATAAGTGGATGCCATGTGTCCGACAACCTATGACAAAAGTACATAAGTTGAAAGTATATGTCATGTATTGTAAGCTATTGTTTTTTGGGCAAATTGTATTGTTTTTTGGGCAACTTTATATTTTTGGGCAACTTGTATTTGTACACAAGGATATTTTCATCATTTTACATTTTCATTTAAAAAAAGAAGAAAAAAAATCACACACCCACACAAAACACAGACCACATAACTCACACCTCTTCTCCTCCACATAAACCATCACAACTCACACCACCGCAACCACCCAACAACCCGACGCCACCACCATCTGACGCTTTGTGAGTTAATCGCTATGTGTTACCGTTGTTTATTTCTCTCCCCTCTTGGTCTTCTCTAATGCACAACACTGCCGCTCCACCACAACCTAACCCCGACCATAGCCCTACTCATGAATGTCAAAGATGTAACCATCAGTATAACCACCATCTCCGCTGCTCACATCACCAACAAACCCCAAAAGTCACCACTAAACCACTATTATATATGGTATAAGTTTTGTTCTTATTATTAGCAATTTTATTGTTCACTTGTCGTTTTATATTCAATTGTTACTTTTCCTATACTAGCTTATGATTTGATTTGGTCAATACGTGTATTCTAGTAATAATTTGGGGCTTTTGCGATTGTATGAGACTTCAGTACGACTTACCTATGTCTTTTCCTTTTCACCTTTGCAGTGATGGACAATTACAAGAATGTTCCTCAATCTCTCTACGGTCTTAGTCCTTCACAGATGGACATGTTTATGACGGAAGATAATCCCGTAAGGCGGCAAGCTGAAAGTGTTACAGAGGTATTTTCACTTTGCAGCTCCTTTTCATAAATTAAATCATAGATTTAATGTGTACATGCCGCTATAATTATTCCCCCAAAGTCACAGTAAATGTTTTGGCATGATTTTTTTCCTGGAATCGTGTCGAGAAGTCACAGCATGTGTAACTGTATAAGGAATTTGAAGAACTAGCAAGGCTTACACTTAGTGCTTTACCTTATTCGCAGGACACTATCTCATCCTCTCATAATTACTTGAATCATGGAGGAATGTGGAGTCTATCTGGAATGAATGACATGCCTTCCGCGAAATACAGTATGAGCGTTAGCATGTATCGTGGAGGAGGCAGAGCTGCCGAAAGACCTAGAAGTGCTCCTCCAGATTTGCCATCATTGCTTTTAGATGCTCAAATTTGCTACCTAGGAATGCCCGTAAGACAGTCTACCTCAATTTATTACTACATTCTTTTGTTTATACTGTTACATTATGCTAAAATAATCGTTTTGCTCCAGATTGTTCCGGCTGTAACCGAGCTTCTTGTTGCTCAATTTATGTGGCTGGACTATGACAATCCTACGTGTTCCAGACTAGAGGGTGTCTGAGATCTCTTGTTTAAGTGCTTATCTGCTTGTTTGTACACAAATAAGCACGTTTGATTTATGGACAAATCGGCTTATTTGCTTACTTGATATTGAAATAAGAGCTACTTGCTTACTTTTAAGCACATAAGCACTTTAAAATAAGCAATATAAAACACACCCCTAGTTTTATTTATCTGAAGTCAATGGATTGAAGAAAGAAGTCCAAAAGCTTTTGTGGAAGAACAAAATTTCCCTAAGGCAGATGCTAAACTTAAAGCTCTTGGTCTAATGGTAAGAACGGATAACACCCTTCATATTTTTATTTGTTAAATAGTGGTGAATATCATAAAACATATTTTAATCCGAGTACGCGTGTGTGTCTCTGTGATTTAATAAATACTGCATGGAAGAAATGACAATTCGTGTGAACTTCATTTCGTTCAAACGCAGGGACCAAAATCGAAGAAGACGGCGGAGGCTGATAAAGACGAAACTGAAACTGTTTCAAATGCTCCTGTCACAAATGAAAATGGTGGTGGTGAAATTGGACAAAATGAGTGTTGTTTAGACGTTCTGGAGAAAGTAGAAGGCCAAAATGGAGTTGATGATCCTAGACCTCTTAAAAGAGGAAAACCGTCAAGTGATGCAACATGTGATTCAATTGGAGAGACTAATGGTTTTTTCTTTATCTATAGTTGTTTGTTGTGAAATTACTCAAAGTATTTAATATGTATAACCTCATAGATTTATCGTTTCCCTTTCATCTTGTGACAAGTGTAAGTGTCGAGGAGAAAGATCTTGATACAAGCGGTGCACAATTAGAATCACTTCCAACTAATGACCATATAGAAACCGAAAAAAGCTTAAATTTACACCCACGTGAGAAGAAGCTAATTGATTTTAGAGATAAGCTATATCTTGCACCTCTAACCACAGTTGGGAACCTTCCTTACTGAAGGGTTTGCAAGGTGTTAGGTGCATACGTAACATGTGGTGAAATGGCAATGTGTACAAATCTTTTATAGGTTTGGGATTCTTTTTTGCAAGCGCGCTTGCTGAATCTCTAATTGCTTCAAATACATCTTATAGGACTTATTTGTGAATTGATATATACCTGTGAAAGTGTGGATATGTTACAATGGTAAATCATGCATTTAGCCATTAAATAGTAAATAATTGCAATTTCCTAAACTGTAAGTGGACACTTCTTTTGGGACGGGTAGAGTACCATTAATCCAGCGGATCTGGTTGTGGTAAAATACGGGGTTTCCTTAGGAACTAAAGTTTATCACGGAACTCTTTCAAGTGAAAATGTATTTTTGTCATGCTTTTCTCCCAAACCCATTTTCTTATGTCTTGGATTGAATGTTTAGTTTTGTGTGAACAGGGTCAGGCAGCAGAATGGGCATTGTTAAGGTGCCATGTATCCGAGGATCTGTTTACAGTACAGATATGTGGGGAATTTCCTGATACAGTTGCTCGAGCTACTAAACTTATTGAGTAGGAATGTACTGTGGATTTCATTGATATCAATATGGGCTGTCCAATTGATCTTGTGGTTAATAAAGGGGCTGGGTCAGCTCTCCTTTCAAAACCAATGCGGATGAAAAATGTGATCCGAGCAGTTTCTAGCACAGTGGACATTCCAGTTACTATAAAGGTATTAAGAACACAAAATTAATTGAAGCATATTATATAACATCTGTTTGGTATGGTATTTGAATAACCTGGGTTAATATATAATGAAGGTTTTCTTTGGTGTTTAGCTAATTATTCTGTTTGAATTTAATTTGTTTGCTGGTTTCAGGCACGAACAAGTTATTTTGAAGGTAGAAGCCGCATTGATTCTTTAATCGCAGATATTGGGCAATGGGGAGCAAGTGCTGTAACTATACATGGCAGGTCTCGTCAACAGCGGTACACCAAGCAATCTGATTGGGATTTTGTATACCAGTGTACAAGAAAGGCCCCGGATTTGCAAGTTCTTGGAAATGGGGACATCTTTTCTTTTGCAAACTGGAAAAACATAAATCCGATTGCCCTGAACTTTCATCATGCATGATTGCTCGAGGGGATTTAGTTAAGGTTTATAACTAGAACACTATCTTGTTCATTGACCACTGCTGAACTAATTATACAACTGCTGTTTTGTATGCCTAAAACCTTGGCTTTTCAATGAAATAAAGGAGCAGAGGGACTGGGACATCAGTTCTGGAGAACGGTTAAATATATTCAAATATTATGTGCGTTTTGGACTTAAACATTGGGGTTCGGACACAAAAGGTATGCATCTTGTGCTAATTATTTTCATGTTACTTAAATAAGCGTATAGGAACGGTTCTACGTAATATTTTTCTAAAGAGCTGCTATCGTGGGACGCTTTGTGCAATAAATTCATGCATCCATTTTACAAACCCAGGATTACTTTTTTACAGTTGTATTAGGTTTTTGAAAAGCTTCACATATGCAAAAATAAATTATTTGTTATTCCTGTGAACAACGTGAACGCTTGAAGAAGCAACTGGAGAAAACCAATAATCAAAAAGAAAAGCTTGAATCATTATGCAGATCACTCCAAGCAGAAAGGAAGCAGAATCTAATTGGGCAAAGCAATCCTGATTCGGTCCCTACAGTTTAGATCCAACAACAGACCGAGACACTAGATCATATTTGAGATTTCATTTTCTTAATCCAATTTTTTGTGTTGGTGCTAAGTTTTTGGCTTTTTGTACTAAAATGTCTGGTCAAACATGTCTGATCAGAAACAGCTAAGATGGTTGAGCCCAAGCATTTTTGCTTTGTAATGAATCTTAAGATATTGGCGTGATCACGAAGTAACAAGTTTAATATGTTCATCATTTGTGCTTAGATGTGTGCCTGTTGGAAACTTCTGAAATCATGAGTGCGTTGTGGACTTGTGGGTTGATTTTATTGCTCTTGTGTATATTGTTGAATGAAAATTCATAGGTATTCTTTCTCATGTGCTTCTTTGATACTTTGTTCGTCGTAACAAAAAGACTATACTTTGTTCGGCGTAACAAAAAGACTTTGTATTTTGTTGACCTTAAAGCAGTTAGATATTTATTGGCTTGAATAGTCAACTTCATGACAGCTTACCCGGTGGTTGTAACACTCAACTACCCTTTTGTTATATGTTGCATCATGTGGATGTTGATTTGTATAACGGCTTCCCCGAGTCCAAAAGCTTTGATGTGAAAGGTTGCTAAAATATAGAGATTGTGGTGGAATTTATAAAAAAAACAGCATTGTGTTTTACTGTAACTTGAACTCCCATTTATCCCTTTGTTATTTGAGACTGTAACAGTGCAACCCCTAAGAATTTGGAAGGATTCTGCACAATCCAGTAAAGAATGTTTGGGAAGATGCAGATGATAACCATCTGTACTTGAACATCTTTGACTGCTCTTCTTAAAAGAAAGTCTGGATGATACATCATCCTGGCTAACAGTCCTCCTCTTTGGAATAACACTAGGATCTTGAGGAAACAAATTCGATGCCACCAAACCATTAACTGGCTCCTGAGTGGACATGTTCTCTAAAGATTCATTCAAGTCCATACCGTTTCCACGATCCAGGGTTAGATCCAACGAACGACCTCTAGAGTACAAAGAAGTAGAATTCAAGTCCTCAATAGCATTGCCATTACAGCTGCTCCCGTTTGCTAACTGATGTTCAGATTCTTCAACTTTGGCACCCGACGCAGAATCGGAACAAGTATTTTGTGGGGAAATTTCCAGGTTGGCGGCTTCAGTTGCTCACTGTCAGCAGCTCCTTCCAAATTACCATTTGAACCCCTTTCTCCAACCACCTCATCTTCAGACTTAGTATCCAATACCAGAGGCTCAGGCTCCTTATTTACTACATTCAGATCAGATTCAGAATGTTCTTCCCCTAACTCAGATGACTGAGGCTCCATCTTACAATCCATGGATGACTTATCATGAGAAATAACTGATCCATTGTCGACCATGCAAGTACCTTCATGATCATCACTCCCACCCCCATGGTTGGCACCAGTGGTACTTTCACTACCAGGTTCAAACTTGATAACATCCAATCCAAGAATGTTGGATCGATATACTCTGACCAAACTAACTATGTAGCTTGTAAGGGTTTAGCAACCTTGGATAAATCCTAAATTACTAACAATGAAACACTGATATTACTCTATTAAGTATGCAGAAACTACTTCAATAAAGCTAAGAAGAATAACTTTAAACTTCAACGATTATATTAAAACTTTGAATCTGCTTGATACACAGATTCACTAACAACCCTAATAACTCTAATAACGAACTTGCATGTAAGTCGTATCTCTAATATTCTCTAATGTTGCGTTTTTCTAATGCCAATCTAGGGATCCTTTTATAGGCATAAGGAGTACCCTAGTCGGTTTACAATTACAATCCTTGTACGACAAGTAATACTAATTCTAAACTAAGAATATTCTAGAATTACAAAGCTTTCCATAAACAATATAGCAGTCCTTTAGCTTTGCACTACTTTGACACGAGCAGTACTTTGACTTTCTTCATAAGCAGTACTTTGACTTTCTTCAGTACTTTTACTTTATATCCCAACAATCCTCCCCTAACTTGAATTCTACTTGCTTGATTTCAAGTTCCTTTGTATCTTTAACTTTAACATCTTTGTCTTCAAGGAAAGATTGTGTCTTTATCTTCAGATTTGTCTTGTACTCTTTGTGCTTGTATTATCATCATCAAAGTAGTCTTTATAAGCAATCCTTTTCAGCAATCATTATCAGCAACCTTCATCTTTTCAGCTTCTCAGTAACATATGGCAAATTGTACATCAGATCATAAAGTTTCATACTATTCTCATCACTTCCAGGTGTGTTAACTCCTATGAGAGGTGAATCATTGAAAATTTAATGGATTTTGATGTCTCTTTACCAAAGCCATTAACTCTGGAGTAGCCAATGTTTAGGGGTGTAAAACCATGGTACATTGATAACCATATGATTTTTAGCAAATCATCAGCTATCAATGGATTTGATAAGTCTTTACCAATAGCCGTTTGCTTTTGGACTAGTTAGTTCTTGCAACCATGGTGAACTAATTACCATAAAAATGGTTTTTCCACAGCCTTTACCACAAGCCATTTTCTTGTGGGCTAGCCAACACTTCACTATTACAGATATGGTGAGTTGAAAACCATACATTTTTTAGTAAATTGTCAACTAAAAACGGATTTGATAATCACATCAGAGCCGTACCCTCATGATGAGTCAAACTCTTTCTTGTTTATTAAACATGGTGAGTTGATTACCATAAGATGTTGCTCTCAAAACAATTTGTTGCTGTACATTTTGGGCTTCAAAAAGTATTTTGCACTTTACAAAAAATTGCTTATTTATTTTCATTAAAAGACTTTTACTGGTTTTAAGCTGCAAGCAGTACTTTTGGTAAAGTACTGTTTGTCCAGCAGTACTTTGAATAAAGTACTGATTTTTCAAAAATTTATATAATTAAGAACCATACCATTATTTATGCATCATCATCAGCCATAGTTGTCCATTTGATAAACAATTCAATGACCATAAGGGCTGTTTCATTCTCCTGCTCAACCTCCATACCATGATCTAGCATTCTGATCATAAGATCTCTTGTCAGTGGATATCTTCTTTCTGCTAGCATGTGAATCATAGTCCCATCTTCTAACTCCAAAACATGCACTCCTGATTCTTCAAAAAATCTCCAGCTAGTAATCTCCCAAACTTCTTGGTTGTTCCAGATTGCATCAGTGCTTGTTTCTTCTGTCTCCCAGATAGTTATAAGATCTCCCAGCAAGACTAAGCCAACTCCAGTTGATGGAATATGCTCAAAATATTCTTGCACTAGTTGATACAAGTGAAACAGATCTTCTCTATCTATCAAATGCAGTATATCCCACAGCAAATTAAATACTCTAAAGCTTTCATCTTCTCTATGGAACATAAGATAGTCTCCATCCTTTGATTCCACAACTTCAAATGTAGACATCTTAGACTTCTTTACTGCAACTTCTTTAGATTTAGGATGCTCAAAATCTACAACTCTTAAATAATTCCTCAGCTCATCAACTGGATCTGTTCTCAATTGTATCTTCTTTGATGGTTGTTCATCATCAGTTGTTCTCTTTCTCTTTAAGCTTCTTTTTCTTGCATCCTCATTTTTCTTTTCATCATCAAAAGGAATAATACCAGCCACTTCCTTTTGATAAGCTTCTCTAACAGCATCATACAAATCTTTCATCTCTATATACTTCAACTTATGTAAACCAGTATATCCTCTACCCTTCAGATAAGCCATCATGGCATTTCTTTCCTTAGCAATACTCTGAGGTCTTCTAGGTATAACCGGTTCAGGTTGCTTCTCTGGTAGAACAATCTCAACATTTAACTCTGCTTGTAACTTTCTAGCAGCTTCTTCATTTTTAGCCACTTCAATAGGTCTTAATTCTGCCAAAGTAAGCTTCTTCTTTTTCTTTGTTTCTACCAGTTTACCTTTTCCTTTATCTTGAGGATCCAAAGTAGGTTGAGAAGATTGCAAGACTTGAGGTTGTTCTTCAACTCCAGGGATACTAACACCTCTTGGTCTTGATATATTGAGCATTATCTAAGCAACAGTCTCATCATCACTAGCAGTATGTTCTACTTTAGGTGTACCAGCTTCCTCTTCATGTAGGACTGTTGAAGGACCAGCTTCTTCTTCAAAATTTAGGGTTCTTGGTGTAATTAGCTCTTGCCTATAAGTTCCTTGAAGAGCAGTACCTTGATCACCAGCACCTTGATCATCAGTACTTTGTACACCAGTACTTTGTACACCAGTACCTTGAGGCTCAGTACTTTGAAGTTCAACATCTTTATAAGGTTCAGCATTTGGTTCTTCATAATGTTCAGCATCTTCATTCAAATTCTCTTGCTCCAATATCCTCCCCAATTGGAATGAAGAATGCTTGTAAAACTTCGTGTCCTTAGAAGCCTTCTTAAACTTCTTACCTCTCTTCTTCTGAGACTTGACCCACAATCTATGATGTTGAACTAATGGCCAGAAAAATTTCTTCAATCTTCTAAATTTGTTGTTCAACTTCATAAGTTGTGCAGTTTGAGCTTCATAATCTTTCTTCAATCTCAAAAGTTCCCTTGTCAAAGCATAGTTATCCAAAACCTTACCCTCAGTAGCCATATCTCCCTCATCTCCTCCAGATGTTTGAGACCCATCTGTGGAAGTATAATCATTAGGAGATGATGGTGGGTTGACCTCTGGTTCTGAATCACCATGGGCAGTACTTTGCACAGATGCAGTACCTTCCCTTGAAGCAGTGTGTTGAGGCACTTCAGGTTCTGGGGATGGAGCAGTATGTTGAGAAGCAGTACCTTCCCTTGAAACTGAAGGCTCATGATCTTCACTTAAGGTTGCTTCATCTCTAACAGCTTGGACGACTTCCATCATGTGAGCAGTCAAAGGTGTATTCCTCCCAGAAAATTTGTCACTCTTTCTAGCCATGAAAGTGAACACCTTTGGTGGAAGTACAACAACATGTAACAAGCTTGAAGTTTTAGGGACATCCTTAAGCTGCTTGTTCAAAAATAGTTGAAAAAAATCGAGGATACATGAGGAATGGTGAACCATTGGATATGTGAGATAGCATACCATCTAGAATCATTCTTGAAAAGTTAAAGGGTTGATTGGTAGCTAATCCCACTAAGGCAGAGGCTATATTGGATCCAAATTGTTCCCATGAAGTACTCTTGGGACTTAAGCAATGAAGCAAAACATGAACTAAATACTTCCATTGTGGGCTAAATAAGGGCTTCTTAAAAGTTGTTTCAGTGAGAGACCCTTCATACCCTATATCTCTTAATGTATCCCAAAGCACTTGTTTGTCAAAACGAATAGCCCCTTCTTCATCATGAAACAGTAAATCTTCCCGAATGGTGGCTTCGGTAACTCTAACTATCTTTCCAGCAACCTTAGCCTGAATATAGGATTCATCATCTTGCATATGAGATCTAGCAGTTGCCCAAAATTGTTGAAGCCAGGGTTCAATGATATCAAGTTCGACCAAAAGAGCATAATTGGTTGATGATCCAGTGAGGAAATCAATTATGTCATGAAAAGCGACATTGGACGGTGTCTTGTCCAAGTTAGCAACCATGTTGTGCTTACTAACAGTGGTTCGATTAGCCATTCTTTGTTGTTATAAGAAAGATCGGTTCAATGAATAGTGAATGTTAATGAGAGAAGAGAGATATGGATGGATAAGTATAAAGATGAGAGGGAAAATCGGATGGTAGTTATTTATAGGTAAGATTTAAAAAATCACAGCCCAATTAATAAAGTTACCGTTGTTTGAATTTTACCCCATCTTTTGACCGTTGGAACAGTACATTGACAAGACTGCAGTGCTTTCCACGTAAGCAGTTCTTTCAAAGCAGTACTTTCAGAGCAGTACTTTCAGATAAACTCTAAGCAGTACTTTCCATCCTTTTCTTCACTATGGAAAAAACATCAAAAGGCATTGTATTGCCTCCCCTTAAACAATGCACGAGACTAACTAACTAACTAATAAGTCCTCCCCTTAATTGTAGCTTAATAATTAATCATACCAATACTCACCACTAAATGATTGAATCTTGAAACATCAAATGCCTTTGTGAGTAGATCAGCTACATTGTCATCTGTGTGGACCTTGACAACATTAATGAGCCTATGCTCTTAACAATCTCGAATAAAGTGATGCCTAATCTAAATGTGCTTGGTCTTGGAGTGATAAACTGGATTCTTTACAATGCAAATTGTACTCTCATTGTCAATGTTGATAGGAGTATTATTAAAATTGAATCCATAATACAAGAGTTGATTCTGCATCCACAGTACTTGTCCACAATAGCTTGCAGCAGCAACATATTTTGCTTCAGTGGATGATGTTGCTGCAATGGTTTGTTTCTTACATTGCCAAGAAACTAATCTTCTTCCAAGATATTGGCATCCTCCAGTGGTTGATCTTCTATCATAATTATCACTTGCATAATCACTGTCTGAAAAAGCTTCCAAGTGAAAAGGTGAATCCTTAGGATACCACAACCCTAACTTAGGTTGTTGCTTTAAATAACTAAAAATCCTCTTGATTGCATTCATATGAGAGACCTTGGGTGAGACTTGATATCTTGCACATAAACAGACAGCAAACATGATATCAGGTCTAGATGCAGTTAAGTACATAAGACAACCATTCATTGATCTGTAAAGCTTGACATCCACAGCCTGTCCATCTTCATCCTTTCCTAATGAGTTAATAGCTTTGATAGGTGTCACACCCCCAAATTACCTGTTTTGCAGCGGAATGGAATTCCTGGGGATTGACTGTCATAGCATCACAATCACAGTTATATTGAACGACCTAAAGTGTCGTTTGAAAAGAACATCGTTTGATTTAATAAAACAATCAGAGTTTACAAAGTAGGTCCCAAATGAAAATCAATTTGTGCGGAAATAAGTTTGTTACAATTCAAACGATGTTTTAAAGTACGTAAAAAGCCAAGTGAGACACGTCGTCATCGCGACTCCATGATGTGTCCAAATGCATGCCATGAAGTGAATACCTTAGATACCTGAGATAAAACATGCTAAAAAGTGTCAACACAAAGGTTGAGTGAGTTCATAGAGTTTGTTTTGAAATGTAAAGCCTTCCAAAAATCGTTTATGCAGCAAAGGCATTGTAAATCCACCCAGTTCCAAGTTCCGCCCATACAAAACTTGCAACCTGTGTATTCACAACCCACTGCCAAAATGTGTATAGTTTATGTTCAAACATATGATTTCAAATGAATTCACAATAGTACCTAACTCGACGTAGAACGATAGCACTTCATCAATAAAACTAGACCTAATGTATCAGTAGTCAACTGATTTAGAACGTTATACGACGTAGAACCATAGCACATAATCAATAGCACCTAACTCAATGTATCAGTAGTCAACTGATTTAGAACGTTATACGACGTGGAACCGTAGCACGCAAACAAGAACAATTGATATAGAATAACCTTTGATTTAGAAACAATGGTAATCATGGTAGCATTTAGCCTTAAAAATCTAAAGTACTTATGAAAAATAGTTAAGCATGTATCTCCCCCAAAACAGTACAAAACAATTGAAAGTGGGGCTATGAAAACTCACTTGATAAACTGGTATGATGACAAGAGTGAGTACACTGAGGTATAGCGTGATACGTTAATCTGGACCTATTACGAATGATGTGATATGTAATGAGTTGCAATGTAATGTTATGCATGCATTTCGTATGTTATTTATACCATTTGCGAGTTTTGAAAATATTACTCGTTGTCAAAAAAAAATACTCTTTTGACGTCTAGACCATTCAAAAATGACTTTACAAGTTTTTACGTCAAAATGTCATCCTACAATGGTTTCGTAATGATTTATGGTGAAATTGTCACTTTTCGTCGCAAAACAATGTCGTCGGAATTTTCATGAAATTAACAAAAATGGCTTTGGAAAACTAGTCGTAAAATGGTGTACGTCGATCGTTAGAGAACGAACTCGACGGTTTTAGAAAGTCTGTATCGAAATCTAGAAGTTTCAGTTCAGGAGTTTTCGTCCAAAAGGTCTCGAACATAAAGATAATAAGGGTTAAAGATAGTGATTTTGGCTAAATGTAGTGCAAAAAGTGAGTTTCGGCCAAGTTTAGACATCCATAAATAATTTATTACAACTCCGCTTTACAAACGGCTTGTCGTTTTGAAAAATATGCCCGGTGATCTTGATTTTATTAGAAGACAATTCGTTCCAAAAAGTTTCACAACCTCGTTAAAAACAGCCCTCAACATGGACGTTACAGCTACCGTAACACTTGTATCGTAAAAATAATATAGTTTTTCAGAAAATAATAGTTACGGCACTTTTATGAAAACGTGCATATCTTTGTCGTTTCAAATCCGTTTTCTACGTATAATACGTCCTTAGCTTCGTATCGAAGTATACTAATATATTTTTGATAAGTCGAAATAATTTGTGAAGCTTAAGGCTCGTTTTTGACTCGGACAAAATAAAAACAGCATGCTGAAAATTCTGAAAAGTATATTTTTCGTCGTCAAACTTGTAAAATCCATAACTTCTTCGTTATAACTCCGTTTTAATCCGTTCAAGCGGCCACGGATTCGTTTTAAAGTATATTTTCTAAATATCAAGGCCAAAATGTCGTGCCTACAGTCGGATTTTCCAGAAAACCAAAACAAGGACAGAACCTATTTTATACGTATTGAAAATAGTTTTTCGCGGACAAAACCTATTCTAATCCCTTCAAATCAACTCCAAAGCTAATCTAATCCTACCATACACCTTCTTAGGGTGTCATGGGTTCCTAGACATCATCAAGACCAATGAATACCAAGGGGATAATTATAGGATGACCATAATATATATATAACTCTAAAATCATGAAAAAATGGTATAAATCACATATGTCTTGCATGTTGCTCCAAAAATGAAAAGATACATATGAAATGAAAAGGAAACATGAAAAAATGATAGAAACATGCTTACAAGTGAATATGATGAGGTGCAAGTAACAAGGTTAAGCCTAAACACTCTTGGTTTTTATTTCAAAACCTTATAAAGAGTATAAACTAGATTGTATAAAACACTTGGACTTGAAAATAAAAAAAAATGATGATCCCTTTTGAGCTTGATGTATAACCGGTTATGGAGGAACACAAAGAAGAGAGAAAACCTTTTTAACACTTGAGAAATAACTTGTGAAGTGAATGAATGAGAAAAAGTATTAAGTGAAGACTTTTATGCATTGAGTAGAAACATACACAATTAAAAACCATACATCAATTAATGCAAGCCCTTCCCCCTTGGTCGGCCAAGGGGGGGGGGGAATGTAGATATTTTATATATATTTTTTTAAACTTTACTTGTATATAATTTTGTGTAAAATTTGACAAAAGTGCAAGTAATTGTGTAGAAATTGTACAAGTAAAGGTAAATGGAAATTTTTGGTACAAGTAAGTTTTTAATAGGTCAAAATAGAATGTAATGAGATAATAAAAATTGTAAAAATACATTCCTTGTGAAATTTGAGTGATAAAAATAATTATCGTATAATTTTTAAGAAAACGTCGTAATAATTTAACTTAACGATTTATGTACCAAATAAATTTAAAACACTAGGAAAACTAAAAATATAGTTTTTTTTTTATGACTAAATGTAAGTATAAAAAAATATATCGGGATCATTTTTGAAAGTAACGGATTAAATATTCAAAATAATAACTCACGCGATAACGTTTATTTAATATAAAAATTACGCGTTAAATGTGAAATGAAATGTTATGAATGAATTAATGTGATGCAAATGATATGAATGAAATGTAGACTAATCTTAGTCCATATGAAATGTACGTGATGATATGATCATGAATTCGCCGCTAAACCTTTAAGGTTACGCGAATTTGGAACAAGTAAACCAAGTTTACGATAAATGTTGAAATAGTGAGGCATAAATTGTGTCGAGAAGTGACCTGAAATTGCGAGTTGTCACAATAGGTGTGGTGACTGGCTTGATAGCATCGAAGTTAAACTTCTTAAGAATGTCAGTGACTTACTTATCTTGACTAATAAAGATTCCAGTACTTGATTGTTTAACTTGAAGCCCCAAAAAGAAAGTTAATTCACCCATGGAACTCATTTGAAATTCTTGTTGCATGAGCCGCTCAAATTCTTTCACCATTGATTGTTTTGTAGCTCCAAAGATAATATCATCTACATATACTTGAACAAGCATTATGTCCTTTTTGTCTCTCTTGATAAACAAAGTCTTATCAATTGCTCCTCTCTTGTAACCATGTTGCAATAAAAAAGTGGAGAGTCTTTCATACCAAGCTCTAGGTGCTTGATAAAGGCCATACAGAGCCTTAACAACTTTGTAGACTTTGTTTGGATGTGCAGGATCCTCAAAACCAGGAGGTTGTTTTACATAGACTTCCTCTGTGATCTTGCCATAAAGAAAGGCACTCTTGACATCCATTTGATAAACAGGAAAGCCCATATAAGATGCAAAAGCAAGGAATAATCTAATGGCTTCAATCCTTGCTACAGGAGCAAACACTTCATCATAGTCCACTCCTTCTTCTTGTCTATATCATTATGCAACTAATCTTGCTTTGTTCTTGATGACATTCCCTCTTTTATCTCTTTTAACTCTGAAAACCCATCTTGTACCAATGACTTTCTTTCCATCTGGTAGATCACATAGTACCCAAACGTCTTGAAGTTTGAATTGAAGAAGTTCTTCTTGCATGGCTTTAACCCAACTCTCTTTAGTTAATGCTTGAGCTACAGTCTTGGGTTCTTCTTGAGAGATAAAACAAGTGAATAAACACGTTTGTTAATCCTTATGATTCATCCTGATTTGTTTATACACAAAGCTAAGTAAAGCATTATGTGGTTTAGAGAAGCCTTTAGCTTTGGTTCTTGTGAGCACTCCAGAAGTAGAAGGTCCAATGATTTGACCAGCAGGATGATCTTTATGAACTCTTAATGTAGGAGTCTGTGGAACTTCAAGATCATCATCCAAATTTGTGAAATCAGCTCCTTCATTAGAATTTGAGAAAATACCTTCATCATCTAATTCATCATCAGTTTCTTCTAACCCAGGCATGTTAGGATCATTCAAATCATCAGAAGTACTGTCAATTGGTGCAGCAGTACTTTGATCCAAAGTGCTGTGATCCAAAGTACTGTGAGAGTAGTCTGTAGACTTACCCTTTTTCTTTGCTTCTTCATAAGCTCTTCTTTGATCATCCTCATAAGATTGTGCTATTGTTTCTTAAAAAAGCATCCTATTAAGTTCATCTTGAATAGCTTGATCTTCAGCAGACAAAGTGGATTTTGGTTCATCAGTAATTTTCTCCTTGTCAATAGATATAGGTTCTTCATCAGGAACAGCATCAGGTCTAATATTGACTCCGTGAACAATGTATTGTAAATCTTCTTCTTTGTGAACAACTTGATTTTCATCTCTGACAGGAACATAGTTCATAGAAGGAGTCAAAACATCAAGATCAAACATCCAATCAGGACCTTTACCCTTTTGATTTTCTTGATCTTCTAAAAATTCAACATGAAGACAATCTTGAACCTTTTTGGTAACCTTGTTGTACACTCTAAATCCTTTGCTATTGGTACAGTATCCCAATAAGTATCCTTCATCTGACTTGCCATCAAATTTTCCCAAAGAATCAATAGTATTGAGAATAGTCAGAGGACATCCAAAAGGTTTCATAAAACGTATGTTAGGTTCGTTTCCCATAAGCAACTCATAAGGTGTCTTCATATGAGGTTTAGTGACTGATACTCTATTCAACACATAACAAGCAGTACTTATAGCTTCAGCCCAAAATTGAATAGGTAATAGGGAATCTGCAAGCATTTTTCTGGCTGCTTCTATCAAAGTTCTGTTCTTCCTCTCTGCAACACCATTTTGCTGTGGAGTTCTAGCAATGCTAAACTCCTTCTTAATTCCTTTCTTAGCACAAAATTCATCCATAAAGTTGTTCTTGAATTCAGTCCCATTATCACATCTAATACCTCTTACTTTGAGTCTCAATTGGTTTTCAAGGGCTATTATAAGATCATGAATAGCATCAAAGGTTTCATCTTTAAATCCCAAGAAAAAGACCCAACTAAATCTACTACAATCATCTGTTACAGCTAAGCAGTACTTCTTCTTGTTTAAGCTTGCAACAGAAACAGGTCCAAACAGATCCATGTGCAACAACTCTAAAGGTTCTCTAATAGTTCTTTCCTCAATCTTCTTGCATGAAGCTTTGTGTTGTTTACCCTTCTTGCACGCCAAACATGAATGATCATTCTTGTATGTTTTGGAAGGTAAACCTCTAACTAAATTTCCTTTAACCAACTTGTTGATATTCTTGAAATTCACATGTCCTAATCTTCTATGCCATAGATGTGCTTCTTCAAGTGTTGCCTTTGCTACTAAACATGTTGCTCTTTCAGTAGAGTTAAGATTTTTCAGATCTAGAATGTACACATCATTGGTTCTTGGTACTCTCAGTGTTAGCAAGTGCTCATCAACAAGCTTGAACTCAGGGGAAAGAATAAGGCATTATGTGTCAGTGAATAACATAGGGTGCTTCTTGTCACAGATCTGAGAGACTGACAAAAGGTTGAACTTGAGCTCCTTCACATAACGAACATTCTCAAAATATATGCTTCCAGCCTTGATGGTTCCTTTTCCAGTAATTCTACCTCCACTAGGATCATTCCCAAATGCAACTCTTCCTCCAAAATAAGAACTAAAATCTGACAGAATCTCTTTGTCTCCTGTCATGCTTCCAGAGCAACCACTATCAACAATTAAATGATCTTTAAGCTCCTCTTCTGGGTTGCCCTGCACAAAGATGAAAGAGTTAGTTGATTTTAGGAACCCAAGCCATTACTGACTTGTGTTCCCCTTGTGGAGTGAAATACTTAAATTCTTTAAGTCAGTAGTCTCCACTGTTTTTGAAAACATGATCAATAATTTTCGTTTGTTCCAAAACTTGTGGTGGTTTTTCAACAAAACTCTCTTTTTCATCAAGGTTTTCTTTTTCTGTTTCAACAAAATTCTCTTTTTCACCCTTACTTGCTGAAAGTACTGTTTGTTCCCCATCAGTACTTTCTTTCTTAACCTAGTTGGTTTTAACTTTTTGTGTAGATTTATTTGATCTAGGTACTCTATTTGGGGTGTAGCGCCTTCTAGATTGATAGTAATTGGATCTCCTAGGGCTTCCATTCCAAAAAGTGCTAGCAGTACCTTGATTGGGTGAAAACCTAGCAGTACTTTGAGAAGGTACTGCTTGAGAAACTTTTGGCTTATCAGTACCTTGAAAAGTGCTTGAGGGTACTGATGATTTTGAAAAAGGTCTTTTCTGGTGAGGGTACCTATAGTCTTTTGAGAAGTTGTTGTGGTTAACCCTATGTGAATGATTCCAAACTGGTTTATTCTCCCTTGGTTTTTGGTTGGCAGTTTTAGTCTTTGAGAATTTGCTTAAATATTCTGAGTGAAAGTCACAGTCCTTAATCAAATGATCAGGACTATAACAAACAAAGCATAATTTTTTACCCATACTCCCAAAATTTCTTCCTTTAGTTCTATGACTAAAACAATCCTATCTTCTTGGTGAATGACCAAAACTATCCCAAAAAGATTTAGCAGTATTTTGAAAAGTTTTTCTTGAAGGTACTGCTGAATGTTTAGCAGTACTTTGAGTTGAAGGTACTGCTGAACTCTTAACATTATCATCCTTTGGTTTTTCAACTGTTTCTTTTGGGGTTTCAGAACTAGATGGACCTGAATTAGATTGACCAGTAAGCTTTTTCCTAAACTCTAAATTGTCTACTCCAAAACAAGAAACATCTGTCCTAAGTGGTTGAAAACTACCAGTGGGATGAGGGATTGCATTATAACCCTTTTCTTTCTTAAATTCAGGAGGTGTTTGACTAATTGATTCCTTATTACTAGATGTGTTCTCTTCTGAGCTAATGAGTTCATCATCAGTAGTGGTTATCTCCTCTGAATCAATTTGTTCCTTATCACTAGGTGGGTTTTCTTCTATTTTGCTAAAATCCATACCAAAACCTAGGCCAGTTTTAATGTGTGCTCTTTTCTGTTTTTCAACAAAACTAACATGTGAAAGGCTAGATTCTTTCCAACTAGCAAATTTCTCTAACAATTCATCCCTTTCTTTAGTCATCTTTTCAAGTTCAGAAACCTTACATCCTAACTTCCATTCACTTAATTTTAATTGATAATCCTGTTGCTCATATTTTTCTACCCAAGCCATTTCATTATTTTCATGAGTTATTATTTTGGCTTCCATTGACTCTAAAGTTATTTGATAACCAACTACTTCAGACCTAGCCCTTCTACAATTATCTCTTTCAGTTACATAATCTTTAAGCACTTTTTGATAGAAATCATGACACTTAGATCATACCTCAGAGATAGTGGGTGAACTTGGTGAAGTAGCTACCATAGCGAGCAGAACAGGTTCTTCTTCACTTTCCATGCTCCAATCAAAGCTTCCAAGACCATCTCTTGATTCCAAAGCAACAAATCATGGTTCCTCATCAAAAGCTGTGCTCCAATCAAACTCTTCCACTGCGATCATAGAGTAGGTTACTAGTTCATCATCAAATTCAGCACTCCAGTCAACCTCTGATAGATTTTCTTGAGCAACCAAATCTTTTGGTTTTGATTCAGTAATAGGAACTTCTCTAATTTCAAGCTTGGGTTTCTCAATAATCCTGTTTTCCTGATATTTAGCAAACTTGCATTCTCTTGTAAAGTGTCCAGTTCTTTGACAATTAAAGCATTCAATCTTGGACTTGTCAAATGTTATACCCTGTTTGGGTTTGAAGTCAATGCCTCTTCCTGTTTTCTTCATGAACTTCTTGATCCTTGCAGTGATCATGGCAACTTGCCATCTTATGTCAATTTCTTCTAGATCATCCTCTTCAATTTGCATCAAATCTTCTTCATAAGTAACAGGTAAGGTGGCTTGATGAGCAATTAAGGAACATATAACATCATCAGAGTTGATGGTGTTTGATGGTGACGAGGTGGTAGTAGTCATGGTTGTGCAAATATTCTGTTTTTCACCAACAGTACTTTGAATAGGATAAGCAGTACTTTTAGTGGAATTACTGCCTCTCTTTTCAGAAGACACAAAAGCAATACTGTGTGATTTTGAACTTGTTTAACCATTCATCTCATGCTCATACACCTTTAAATTGTTGTAGAGATCATCAAAGTCCATAGTATCCAAACCAGATTGTCCTCTAATCATAGTAGCAACCACATGCCATACGGATGGCAAACTTCTTAAGAACTTCAAATTTGCATCTTCAACAGATACCTTTGCTTCATATAACTCTAGCATACTAAGGAGATTTTGGAATCTGTCAGAGGCAGCATCCTTAGCATCATGAAACTTTAGCAGGTGACCATCAGGAATAGCAGACAACAGTATGTTGAGAGCCTTCTCTTGATTTCTTTTTGTAGCTGCTGGCAAGGTAGGTTGATGTGGTTTAGGTTGTCCAAGAACTTCTACAGGTTCTTCAAGAACGACATTACCATTGACAATCACATCCCACAATGCGTGGTCTGTAATAGCAATGTACTGCCTCATCTTCATGCTCCAGAGATCATATTCTCCCTTCTTGATGATAGGAATCCTGAGTGAGGTGATGGATGGGAGTGGTGCAGCTTCAGTCGACATCTTTAGGGTTTGTAGTTAAATCGGTTTTAAGGGTTTCTTCTTAATCAGAGTTTCCACACAAGCTCTGATACCACTTGTTGGATCGATATACTCTGACCAAACTAACTATGTAGCTTGTAAGGGTTTAGCAACCTTGGATAAATCCTAAATTACTAACAATGAAACACTGATATTACTCTATTAAGTATGCGGAAACTACTTCAATAAAGCTAAGAAGAATAACTTTAAACTTCAACGATTATATTAAAACTTTGAATCTGCTTGATACACAGATTCACTAACAACCCTAATAACTCTAATAACTAACTTGCATGTAAGTCGTATCTCTAATATTCTCTAATGTTGCGTTTTTCTAATGCCAATCTAGGGATCCTTTTATAGGCATAAGGAGTACCCTAGTCGGTTTACAATTACAATCCTTGTACGACAAGTAATACTAATTCTAAACTAAGAATATTCTAGAATTACAAAGCTTTTCATAAACAATATAGCAGTCCTTTAGCTTTGCAGTACTTTGACACGAGTAGTACTTTGACTTTCTTCATAAGCAGTACTTTGACTTTATATCCCAACAAAGAAGATTTCGAGCCTTGTTATAATACACTTTACATTGATTGCTCGTTTTCGTTCTTACACATCGAGAAACCATTGAAAATTTCTTGCCATACAGTTTTAATCCCTTTATGAAATTTGACTTTTCTTCATCAATCCAATTACAAGACTCCATTTCTTCGCCACAGCTGTCATCCGAACAACTGTCGTCTTCACCCACATTCTGTAATAGATAACCACCCAATTTCTGACATGTTCTGACTTGGTGACGAATATCTCCATTGTCAAGGGAACTTGTAATGAACGAACCCAAAGCCTCTGGTGAAATAGACCCCCAAATCCCGGCTAATACATCAGATGCAGCTGTTTCTTTCTCATTACACAAATTAGCAAAATCGTTTAACCGATCACCATCGCCACTTGATGTACCAACATTAGCGACCATGGCTGAAGCAGCACCAAGCATGTCAAGAGAAGTGGCTTGGCTTAGTCTTTTCCCATTGTTGAAGCAGCACCAATAAGATTTTTACATACACATATGAGATAAGCTAGATATTGAAACAGGAACTTACTGTTGGATTTTTCCTATAAGCTTTTCAAAATCCCAGTTTTCTCTGGGAGCCTCTGAGCCAATATTTGCCTACACAAACAAAAAAAAATTGTTTTTTTTAAATATTTCGTAATCCTTTCTATAGAGCGAGTAGAAAAACAAACAAGGGATAAAGTACAAGGTAGCGACCCTTTATGGGAGTACATATACAGGTTTATCAATACGAAATCCGATAAGTAAAAAAAATATATGAATGACAAATTATCTTAAATTTCCTCATCCCATATGTCTTTTTTTTTGTTGCCAGATTTAGAACAAAACGATACCAGATACATGTTTGGGTGGCGTATAAAGTAGTTTTAATAGTTAGTTGTCTAAATGAAATAAGTTGAATAGTCGGGTAGCATCATTTTACCTCTAATATGTCATCCATCGTTACCTCATGTGGGATTCCAGCTTCACGAAGTTGTTGGGACAATGCGTCACTCTGCTCAACACTAGTTGTGCCAACAAGCACCGGGCGCCTGATCTTGTTCATTCTCGAGATCTCTACAACAATTGCCTGCCATTTCCAGTTGGTTGCTCTAAACACCACATCCGACTCATCCTGTGGTTGCCATGTCATTCCTTTTCAATCTTTATTTTAGGCAAAGAGACCGTGTAGAATATTCAAAAGTTAATGCTTGTAGAATAAACCTTTCGTAGCATAGGTTTGTTTGTTGGGACAATTGTAACTTTGAGCTTGTAAATACTCTCAAACTCCGAACTCTCTGTGGCAGCAGTGCCAATCATGCCACAAAGTTTGGGGAACTGTAATATTTCCAATGGTACAACTCATGAGTTTCCATATGTATAATAAGTTTTCAACTGTTTAAAGATCATAAAGATGCTTGTGAGTTGTAAACCTGAAGAAAAAAGTTCTGGTAACTAATTGAGGCCAGAGTCACAGTCTCATTTTGAATGGGTAATCTTTCTTTGGCTTCCACTGCCTGGTGAAGTCCATCACTCCAACGCCTCCCCTATGATACACGCTTTTAAAATAAGTTAAAAAATTACAACTATTTCCATATTGTCTGTACCATGACCTGAACACTAAACTCGTGTAGTAGGACTAAAACTCAAGAAAAATTGATAAGAGTCAATTACCTGCATGACTCGACCACTAAACTCGTCCACTATGAGAACCTCTTTGCCACAAATTATATAATTCACATCTTTAAGTAAAAGTGATTTAATTCACTGTTAGGCCAATGCTTAGTTAAGTAAAAGTGATTTAATTAGCAAAACAAAGAAGTCCTTAAGAATATAATCTGAATCAATAGTCGATACCCATCAGTTTGGTTAATCTATCTAAGGTTATAAAACATACATTACAATTAAAGATAGTTTTAAAGAAGTAAGACATAGGCTGGACTAGGCCAACCGTGAGTCCAAGAAAACGAGCAACTTGACCAACCCATTCACAGTCCCTCCTTGCAAGGTAGTCGTTAACGGTAAAAATATGAACTCCTTTACCAGTTAATGCATTTAAATAAGTTGGTAAGATGGCCACAAGAGTCTTTCCCTCCCCGGTCCTCATTTCAGCTATTTCTCCTTGATGAAGTACCATGCCACCTACACGACCAAAAACAAAATTTAATTTACGTGTCACTAGCATAAGTGCAGCTACTTGTGCACAATAGCCATCGTATGCAATAGCATGCTTGCGGCGAATAACGCACTTTCATGCTGAATCCAAGTGCGGGTTTAGTGTTACTGCATCAAATCATACTATAAATAAATGTGAAATAACATAAAGTAGCGGTTTTCTAAACTTCCAGAATCATATTTTAGTTTGATGCTTTAGCATATTCAATTCAAAACACGGGATAGGCTAACAATCAATTCTTTTACCTATGAGTTGGACATCAAAAGGACGAAGACCTAGATACCTTTTTGAAGCCTCTCTGACTATAGCAAACGCCTCCTGCAAGAGACATACTTTGATCAGCTTTGGAGAATAACAATAAGAGAATAACACAGTAGTGTGAGTGTGTGACTAAGTGCTTAGCAAGGTAGAAAATGTGCAGGTTGGGTAACGGGTTTAACCGGGTATTGTATTTTGTATCCACCACTGAAAACAAAAAAAATATAACCCACTGGCTGGTAACGTACTAATCGTCAAAAAGGGCCTGAGTTGAAACGAGGAATTATTAGTACGGTTTCGTTCAATCAACATATTACGCCCCTAAAAATGTATCAGCAGATAGCATATTATCAAATTATCCCAACTTAACTTCAGCTCATTCTACTAATTAACTTGTAAAAGAATAAACATCGACGTTATATCACAATTCAAGAACATAAGCGGAAAACAATTATACCTCTTTCTTTGAGACATTTCATCAAACACTTGTTGAACCCTTCACAAAACTCCAATATTACACATGATATATGAAACTAAACATCCGTTAATTGGCTAGGGGACGCTGAGAGTTAATGGTCTCAAACGAGTTCCGAATCCTCCAACAAGAATGAGTGCCTTCATTTTGAGAAGCTTCTGCTGCAAAACAAAAACTATCAGAAACTAACAGAGAGAGTGCAATGGAAACCCATTCGGTAGAGTAGTGTGTGTGGGTGTGTGTTTTTTTGGATAATGGGTGTTTAGAATTTTATAGGATTGATGGAGTCGTGTGTGTGTGTCTTCGAATCTGTATTCAGTATTATGAAAAAGAACACAGTTTTACCCAATCTTTAGTATATAGAATAATTTACATAATTTATTTATGTAAAAAGTATGTGTACTTGACTTGACAAGTATTATGTAAAATGACCAAAAAACCCTTTTTAAAAAATATGGTTGCCCAGCGCTTTTTAGTTGCCCAAAAAACAATACCTTACACATATGGGACACTTGCCACAATTTCGATGAGTTTCCTAATAACAGCGGTTGCCCTCGGTCCATTTTCAAATTAAAAAAATAAAAAAAAAAAAAAAAAAAAAAAAAAGTGGTCCGGAATGTGACTAGCCTCAAGGCGCGCGGTCTATTTGCATCATTTTCCCTTAAAATAAAATTCAAAAGATTCCATATATATTTTTATATGATTAACACTTCATTTTATGTTTAAGAAAAAATCCTTCATTTAAACTTTTTTTTATGGGGTTTTAACTTAATTAAAATGTAAAGGTAAAAGGTATTTTACTCAACTTAACACTATACGAATAAGATTTACATAACATTATGAATAACTGGAAACCATGTTCGTCAGAAGATTAATTATCACGAAAAACGTAAAACCGAAAAATATTGTTTGTCAAAAAAATTTGTACGGTTTTGCTAATAACAAAGACCATCCATAATGGCGCAGACCCTCTCACTCCACGTGTGAAAGGAAGACAGAAGCCATGTTTTGGTGATGCAGACCATCTTTGGTGGTGCATTTTTGTGTGTGTGTAGGTGGGAGGGGGTATTGTGACGTATGTTTGAGGTATTTTATGCGTTTTATTTTATGGTAATTATTACGGTTATTTTGTGGTGGTTTGTTGATGTGCTGAATGGTGATGCGATGTTGACATGAAGATTGTTGGTTTGGTGATCATTTAGTTAGATGGTTGTGGTTAAGTTGATGTTTTTTTTAGCGTTTGATGTAATTGATTATTTTTACCAATCACAACTTAATTTAGTTGTGTATCCACTTTTTTCGAGATTATCTTCACAATTTTAGTGACTATCATACAAGCATGATGGTTCGTTGATAATAATGTAATGATCATTATTTGCTTAACCGCAAGCTGTTGTTAGCAAAATCTAAACATTAATGATGTTTTTGCCGTAAGTTTGAACCATGTAGGGGTGTTCATGGGTCGAGTAATAATCGAATAAACCGAAAACCAAACCCGAACCAAACCGAAAAAACTTGAACCAAACTTATAAGCGAACCGAATTTGTTTAAACCGGACCAAACCGAACTAAAAATTCGATTTTCGGTTTGGATATTGTTTTGGCTATCTGAACCGAAAACCGAAGTTATATATATATATATAAACACTTTATATATTTAATATATATTTTTTTTTATATGTTTATATATACAAAAAGACCATTAAATTTTATCCGAATATAAAAAACACTTTTTATGCTTGAAATAAACTTTATTTTGCCAAAAATCTATTTAATTAAATTAAAAATATATATAAATTCGGTTTTCGGTATTGACTCATAACCGAACCGAACTTCGGTTCGGTTCTCGGTTCAGTTTGATCACAGATATTTTCAGTTATACCAAAAAAAAAATTAACCTAACAAACCAAACCGAATAAACCAATTAACCTGAAAACCAAACCGATGAACTACCCCTAAAACCATGTGAACATCAATCTATTTTTTGCAAAGCCAAGTAGCGTTATTGTTTAGCCCAACAGACCCAATAAACTTCATCAAAACTATACAATAGGCATACAATACAAATCACCTCCAAGACTCCAAGATCAAGAAGAAAAATATTTAAGACAATTACTTTTTGGATACAAAGTATTAGTGTACTGTAATTGTAATGTATGACAAGTTAAACATGTCATTAGTGAAAAATCATCTTCTTAACACAACAAATATCCGTATAGCAACTAATCAGTGCAAAAAAGTTTGATCATCACCAAATCAGACAAAAGTATGTGTATATCCCACGTCATCAACACATTAAAAGTTTATGATATGTAAAAGTTTATTTATAATAAAAACTTATGGACTATAAGGATGGTCATGTTACAACGTGGTACAATTGGACACATAGCCGCCGAGGGGTAAATCATGAGAAAAAACAGATGTGTGTTGGGTATGGTAACAGGTCAACGGGCTTTTGATCTTGCTAATGACGATGATGTCATGTTGCTTGATTGGGTAACCATCCTCTCTCCACCTTCATTTTTATCTTATTACTTATGATAGATGAAGCTTAAGCGAATTGAACTCATATGAGCTCAGATACATACATAATTCGTATCAATAACATACTAGTATTATGGGTTTCCGTTTTGAAACTGATTATCATATTTTAGTCCCAAAAAACACTACTACCTGATTATCCCCTAATTTAACTTAATTTGATAGACTCATCTCAGAACACGTAATAATATCATATCCCAAGTATTATATTTTACCACAATAACCTTACCTTAATTTCTATTTCTAACACCTAATGACTTTGCATTATTAAACTAACCCTTTAATCCCAAACTTGGCAATCAAACTTTCTGTTATTCTGTCACCTTTTTCTCTCCCCTACACGAAAAGAAATGCACATTCTTTTATTTCTTACCTTCAATCTGTCTAACAAAATACTATGACTAAACCAATACAATTTTTATTCAATGACCTCTGCCATTCAAATCCCATGTCCAAATTGTGGTTGTATTTATAAAGAAAAACCAAAATGGGCTTCTTTGGTGGTATCTTTCTTGGTGTTGCATTTGGCGTCGCGTTCATGTTGTGCATTGCTCGTTACCAGATTACTCGAAATGCTAGGCGTGCTCATCTCGTATGTGTTTTTATTCATATTCATTTAAAACATTTTGTTAGTATTATTATGAAATGTTAATGGTGTAAAACATTGAGCCATATGACACGAAAGCAATGCGATACTCTAGTTGTGGAGGTTCATAACATGCTTCACTATCTCGTATATCCATATATATTGTTTTTAGGCATATATAAGAAGCTGTTCGTTAGAGCATGTTCAGCTTCCTATTATGTGAATACTTGATCTGTTGCAATGCATATAACTATATATTAATAGCGAAATAACCACTTAAGGTTGATTAAGTGGTTGAACACTTGAGAAATAATGCAATCCAAAGGAGTTGTCACTGGTTTGAATGTTCAATTTCCACTAGTTTCGATTATTAGTGGCATGGTGTAAAAAAAGTGAAATGTAGAAATTTGAGAGTTAGGGCCGGATGCTTGGGTCAACCGTGATAGGCTGCTTTTCCATATATCTGGTCCCTTGTGACGATTCAGTGGGTTGGCCACAGCCTCACAGGCTTAGTAACTCAATTAGGATCAAAGGTCAAGCTCGTTTGAAATATTTGCACTTCTGCATGCCATTTGTTATATTTAAGAATCATAAGTTGTGTTAGTTGTAAATCATGGTAGATGATCCTTTATGGTATTCAATGTATGTAAATGTGTTATTTTTAGGCTGCAACCATTGCTGCTTTTGCAAGGATGACAGTTGCGGATTCAAGAAAGCTTCTTCCAGGAGAGTATTACCCTCCGTGGGTTGTTTTTGCACAGAGACAGAAGTTGAGTTACATTTTCTGTATTATTAATCTGTTTCGTATTTAATTGATATTTGATCCAGGTGACTAATGAACTTTTTACGGTAAATTACAGTTAAATTGGCTGAATCACTTAATGAACAAGATTTGGCCATATGTTGATGAGGTACTTCAATTTATTTCGTTCTTGTTGAAAGTATTTGATCGTATAATGTGTAACTTGAAGTACATGTCTAAAGTGTTACAATTTATTTTTGGGTTTTGTTTGGATGCTAGCATAGGCAGCTTCAGATCTAATAAGAAGCTCTGTGGAGCCAATACTCGAGCAATACAAACCAATGATTTTATCGTCACTAAAGTTTTCAAAGTTAACCCTTGGTACCGTGGCTCCACAATTTACAGGTTTGTTTAATGCTTTTTGTTTGAGCAATCTACAAGTTTGTCTAATTCATTGTTAGCCATTATTAGAGTACTTTTAAATCTAGTTGATAAGAGATATGGAGTTCATGAATCATAAACTTAGTTGCTGTCATGTAGGAGTTTCTGTGGATGAAAGTGCCGCTGGAGAAATTACCATGGAATTGGAGATGCAATGGGATGGAAACCCTAATATTGTTCTCGACATTGTGACCAAAGTTGGTGTGGCTTTACCGATACAGGTTCAGTTAGCTTTGCTATAGTTTTAGTATCTCTCTTTTTCATGGTTATGCTGGATATGTATGCTTAGCATTGGATATTGACTTTTAGTAGCATTATACCTGACTGCTCAATGCAAACTAAGCATCATTCTTGAATGATTTTAAACAATAACAGGAGAAATAAGCGATTTCGGACTTTGGATATGTGAAAGAAGAAAAACCATCATACTTTTGTTAAAAATCTGCTCATACTTTAAAAGTTAACCTTTTTCCTTTTCTTTCTGCATGTTTACACCTGAGATGATTTGTTTGCCACGTAAAAACAGATTCATTTGAAAACCTAGATAAAAATCTGCGCTTTTTGTGAAACA
Organism: Chrysanthemum seticuspe; assembly: GCA_019973895.1. Classification (NCBI taxonomy): domain Eukaryota; kingdom Viridiplantae; phylum Streptophyta; class Magnoliopsida; order Asterales; family Asteraceae; genus Chrysanthemum; species Chrysanthemum seticuspe. The sequence continues at coordinate 245,300,356 of BPTQ01000008.1, forward strand.
AAGGAAAAAAAAATTGTATCTACTCATAAAAATAAATTGTATCTACTCAGGTCTGGGTTCACCACTAGTTAAAGTGGCCATCTAGTGATAGCGTCAGCAAGTCGTTTTCATCATAAAAGGTTTCCCAATAATAACTTTTTCTTTCAAACAGGTGAAAAATATCGCATTCACGGGTCTTTTCAGACTCATATTCAAACCGTTAGTTGATGAATTTCCTTGTTTTGGAGCTGTCTCATTTTCCTTGAGAGAAAAGGTATTTTTCATGAAGGCTTAGTTGCGGTACTGGTACTTTTAGCATATTAGCTTACATTCTCTTGTATTGAAGACTCTTTATACATTTATCATTCCTGTATAACACGTATAATCATTACACTGCTTTGATCAGTATGTTTTTTCATGTACAGAAACAACTAGATTTCACACTTAAAGTTATTGGTGGAGATTTATCAGCACTTCCTGGTGTATCCGAAGCCATAGAGGTTTGAGTTATCATCGTTTTCTTTATTCTTCGGTTTTATTTTAGTTATCAAGCACCCTATTAATTACGAAATTCCGCTAGTGTCAAATTTTTAGCTGAATTTTAGTATCTTTACAAGATATTAGATACTGATTTTTGTCCATAAAGATTATAAGATCGTCCTCTATTTTGTCAATCACAAAATATGTTCTAGGCCTCCTCTGGCTAACAAAAGTAATTCTTACCTAACCGAAGGCTCGTTATAACATTGCAGATCTGTGAGATAGTCTGAAAAATAGGAGACAATTCCAAAACAATGTGAAAATGGGTCAATTAAGGTTATATTATGCTAACAGATAAAGTGGCTAATTTAAAACAAAATATTAGCTAATAACAAAACGGGTCAAACAAGCTAAAAGTCTTATATGACATAGTCAATTCGTTTACAGCCTGAACCAACAACCTATGATCTGTCCGTAATGTTTATAATTACTGTAATACTTGTTTTTTCCTAATTATATTAATATCTTAATCATTCAGTAAGTTCAAGGGAAGTTTTAGTTGGACTACCTGACCTAACTAGTTCAGAACCAACCTTGATATGTATATGTTTTGATTCAAACTCACATTGACACGTAACCTGAGGTGACTGACCCATCCATTTTGCCACATATTTTTAACATTAGACCAGCTAAGGGTCCCTAAAACTATGGGACATTTTCAAGAAAAAATTTCCATTGGCATCTGTAAATGTTGATGAAGTTTGATTTTACTTATTAAAATAGCCCCCTACGTTTTCACATTTCAAGGGTATTACAGGCATCTATTACTTAAATAATTTTGTTAATAAAAATGAAATTTTATGGAATACCCAGAGTGTTCATTTATTTATGAATGGGAATACTAATGTAATAATCATAATTTCATATTTTTACAGGAAACAATCAAGGATGCTGTTGAAGATTCAGTCACGTGGCCAGTTCGAATTGTTATACCGATACTAGCAGGCGATTATAGGTACACCTGTAATCTAGAAGTTTTACCTACATTGCTTCTTCAAACATATATGAACGAATAGCCATATGAACAGAAATTATTCAAACATGTATCTTTATACGTGGCCATCGATTTGAGTAAACGTATGTCTTTTTTATAAAAGAATGCCTGTGTGCAAAGACAGCCCTCGACATCCCTACAAAGCCAAGGCTCCCTAATACCTTCATTTATATGCGTAGTTATAGAAAATACTAGTGTCTTTTCATCTGGTAATATAATTATATTTGTGCCATAGATTATTTTCATAATCTTTAGTATCTTTGTTTTAGTGACTTGGAGTTGAAGCCTACTGGAATACTAGAGGTAAAGCTTATAGAAGCGAAAGAATTGTCGAATAAAGACTTAATTGGAAAATCTGATCCTTATGCCACATTATTCGTACGTCCACTTCGTGCCAAAATGAAAAGCAGCAAGACAATTGTAAGAAAACCGCAATATCCCTTTAAGTCTTGTTTGTATTTATACCTTGGTAAATAAAGTACTGTATTTATTTAATGTTTCCGCAGAACAACCAACTAAATCCAATTTGGAATGAGCATTTTGAGTTCACTGTTGAAGATCCTAATACTCAATACTTAACAATAAGAGTATTTGATGATGAAGGAGTTCAGGCTTCTGAATTAATAGGGTGCGGTCATGTGGCCATAAAGGATCTTGAGCCTGGCAAGGTCAAAGATATTTGGATCAAACTGGTCAAAGATTTGGATATTCAGAGAGATAATAAGAAGAGGGGTCAGGTACAACAACAAAACTATTTTTTCTCTATCACTTGCACCACTCTTTAGGACTTTCTGTGTCTTTAAATGATTCATTAGTAAAGTAAGAAATTTCGACTCATGCTTTATCGACCAATCTGGGTGATAGTTTATCTCTAGGGTGCCAAGGAAAATATATTTAAGCTAACAGTGACATGGCGCAAAAGAATCTATTGTTTCATGTACGTGTAAGACTGTAAGCCAGCTGAATACGCCTCAGTAGACGGCTTTTGTAAAAGTGTCAAAATCACCTGCATACAAAGTAATCTTTTAAGTTTTAAGTTACCAAGTCTGGAACACTGTTGATATGGTTAGTTCTTTTATGATGGTTTGTCACATCTTTTATGGTCATTCTGATGGTTCTAGGTGCATTTGGAGCTCCTGTACTGTCCTTTTGGCACAGAGAGTGGATTCCTAAATCCATTCAACTCTGACTTTAGATTAACTGATTTAGAGAAAGCCCTTAAATCTGGAATTAGTGAAAATGACGTTGATCCTGCAAAACTTGCTGAACAAAAGAGAAAAGAAGTCATAAGGAGAGGTGTTCTTTCTGTAACAGTAATGTCTGCTCAAGATTTACCAGCCGTCGATCTTATGGGAAAAAGTGATCCTTATGTTGTACTAATAATGAAGAAAACGGAACAGAAATTGAAGACCAGAGTAAGTTTGTAATGTTTTTCATTTTGCTTTGCTATCTCCTTTCCAAAATCTAATGTTTACACTTGCGCTAAACTGTACCGGTAGAAATTTCACTCGTTTACTTGTGGATGGGTTGATACAGATTATGTTGTGGAAGGGGTAAACTATAAAATTACGTAGTTAAGAAGGAAACGGGTCAAATTGGTTGAAGTCGTCCAAAGTGTATTTGGTAATGCATTAAACTTCGTAAATTGGTAATTAAAATATATATTGGACTTATTTTAAAATTTTAATCATAGCTAATTACATTTATCCTCATTTTCTCAAAAATAGTGTTATGGTCACCACAACCCGTACAAATAGTACCAATTTGACCCATTACCCAGCCCAGTCATCCTACCCATTTGGCTACAACTACCAAATTGTTTAGATAATGATCCTTACATTGTTGTAATGATCTCTACCTTCAGGTTATAAATAACACTTTGAATCCCATATGGAATCAAACGTTTGACTTTGTTGTCGAAGATGGATTACGTGATATGCTAATGTGTGAAGTGTGGGATCATGATACTTTCGGAAAGGTAAACCTCAGTCTTAAGTATTCGTTATATTAGTCCATGTGCCAATTCCAGATATGAATAGATATGGATGGGACACAAAATGAAGACGTGAAGAGAACACATATAAATGTTCACACATACATATATAGAACTACTAGCTAGATATTAATCGTTCATCTCAACTTATTAAGTTTGTGCTCATTCTTCTTTCATCTGTTCTGGTCTTGTATCAGGATAAGATGGGTAAATGCATCATGACCCTTACAAGGGTCATATTAGAAGGCGAATTCACAGAGACATTCGACTTAGATGGATGCAAAACAGGAAAGCTGACTCTACATCTCAAATGGACCCCACAAACAATAGTCCGTGATTAGTGATAACTTAAAACCAAATGCAAATTCATGTGCATAAGAAGTTCCACAGCTTTCAGCGTTAAATCTCACGCAAAGAACTTACTGGTCCGACGTTATAAGAGAGAAACTAAATATGAAAAGATGGAATTCTAAAGTCATTTGCTCTCCTTCTGTTATTTTTTAACAACATATTTGCCTTCATTGAATTCATTCTTTTTTTGTTATTGTTTTTTCTTCTCAAATTTGTTGAGTTAGCTGTAAATGACATATAGATTACAACCAGTGCAACAAGTCGAAATAAAGGTTTGTTGCAATCCCATTGCGATAGAAATATCGCTCTATCCCCATGATAAGTGTATAATGCAAATATTATGCGCTCAAAATATCTACCATATATAAATAGAGTAATGTTAGACCCACAAAGAAAATCCTCACCCAGGAAGTATATTCCTGACACATAAGCATGTGGATTTTTTTTGTGTAATTCGTATGTGGGTCTGACATTCCTCATATAAATAATATGTGGGTCAGGATCGAACCCCTGACCTCTCGGTTGAGAGGCAAGGGGTTTTCCAACTGATCCAACCCTACTTACTTGTAGAACATCAAGTCTTATACAAAAAAAAACAAGTTATTAACATTAAATGAGTTATGTATTAATTGTGAAAAAAGCATTAAATGCATCAACTCATTAAAGACTTATGCAATGTAGATAAAGTGTTAAACTTTTTAAACTTAAACACTTGAGTTCTTTTCTTGAAAGAAAATTATTCAATTTAATACAAGTAACTATTCTTATCAACTATTGTAACTAGACAATCTATAGTAAGGTCATTGAGGTCTTAACTACACATATGTATAATGATCATTTAATTTATAAAATTTGAATTTTTAACTAAATATTTATATAATTATTAGTACAACTTATTATTTGCAACTTATTATCTCATGGACGATTTTACATAGCCATGTTTAAGTTTAAACTTTAAACATGGTGTATTAATAAGTTTTACGTAATTTATGAGGAACAATTACCATTGTTGTTGATTTTAATATATATTTCGTATCGAGTTACATCTTATATTCTTTTACTAGCTTCATAGCCCGCCCGGATGGGCGGGCTAGCTTCATAAGTTTACTTGATAATGATAAACAATAATGTAAACAATCATAAACCCAAAAATGATTGTTAAATGAATAATACTCAATTGTGAATCTGTTTTATGAAAGATTATAGCAACAATATAAAGTAAACATTGTTACATTCAAAGCCTATTAAGAACTTTGTACACCATGTTGGTAGTGTTGTTTATTACTCCTTTTCAATTGGAAAAAAGGTGAGCCTATATTTCTTGCGTCTTGGTGCCACCATGCCAAATGTTACCTGAATGAAGTATTGAAAGATTGCATTAACAAAAGTAAAAATAACATCTTGTGACGACAATAAATGATATTAGATAGATATATAATCAACTCAGTAGTCGGGACTTTTTTTTTTACATGCATGCATACCTGATCTTCACAACAAATTCTTACAAATTCCTACAAATCCCATTTTATACAACCTATATTTTTATTCAAAGAGACATAAAAAGTATAGTAAGAAACAGATGAATTATTGTTCTTGGGTAAAGATAACCTGAATCCACCCTTTAGAGCAAGTAATAAATTACATCTTTCACCACATCTTGTTCGTTCCCCATTACCCAACCCACCCATCTTTTCACCATTAAAATACCAATTAAGGATGGAAAATTAGAATGATCTTTTGGCCACAAATAATGCAAAGATGGATGGATAAAAATGGACAAATAGGTTTCAGCATGGTACAAACAGAACGTTCAAACCTGTAGGATTCAGGCTGGTTAATGATAATAAGGTATAGACACTCCAAGCCATGCATTCAGCAATTTGAAAGATTCTTGTAATACTCTAGTTACAGGTCTGACTGTACCATCACCAACTACACGTCCATCAATCTTTGTAACCTGGTATTGTTGAAAAACATATTGAGTTATTACAATGTAGCACACGTGGAACTAAATACTAATTCATACAAATATAATATGCATTTGCCAAATAGTAACATAGTGGGCTGAGTTCTCATAGTTCTAGTAATCCACACCTGTAGTAAATATATCGTACAGTTAAAAACTTTAAGATTTAGAATCCATGTATCTATTTGAGCATTTAGTGTGAACCAATCAGACATCATCATAAAAAAACTGTTTGAGTAATTAGACCTCGTCGACAATATGAAACTCATATGGACTGATACGTCGCTCTTCCAAAACTAAGTTTTCCTTCTTCTGTATATTCTTACTCAAACTACTGTAGAATCTTGATTGACATGAGTTGTGTATATATCAATTAAAACTATTGTAGAATCTTGATTTATTTATTATGAACTAAGAAACTATGAAATAAATAACAGAATACCTACATACTGTTGATAATCTCACTTATCCACGCGTAACCATATAATATGCTTGAACCAAACAGAAACACATACGGAAGAATTAGTAGTAACTTTAAAATTTCAACAATAAAGGGGTCCTAAACTCAAGCCGTAAAAAAAGGTAAACATATTTACTCCAATCCATCACATAACGACTTTTAAGATAGGAATTTTTTAAATATATAGAAAAGACACTTTTATTATTTTGAAAATTATATAGAATTATTAAAAGTGGTTCCAACTAACAATTTATGCCAATACTTTCATGAAGTTCCAACTTCCCCATTCGCACCAAAACCACAACTTATTTTCTCAAGTACGTAGAAAGTAGCCAGCGACTCACATATATTTTTATGATTTCGCGACCTAAAATAAAATCACAATGATCCTACCAAGATCACGTGCAACAACATTATTGGCAGTGATTATTAGACTTTTATCACCATTGATGGATAATGCAAGCCTTTCATCCATTCTAAAATAATATCACAGTGAGTTTGAAAACTATATTTTTATGATTTTGTGACCTAAAATAATAGCACAGTGATCTTACCAAGATCACGGGCAGCAACAGCAGTGGCAGTGATTATAAGATTTTTATCGCCATTAATGGATAATACAGGCCTTTCATCCATTCTAAGTTGTCGTGCCACTTGATCACATCCTTTCTTTGTTTCCACAAATATAAGAATTCTGCTTCAGTCCATCATTTCCTTGAGCGGTCTGATCAGCCTACAAAAAAATAAACAAAACAGTAGTTAGATCAATTTACCAAACTATTAGCTTGATTGTTAAAAAAATACCCCTTCCTTCCTGGTTTAGTTCTCCGCATTTGTCACCACTTATGGAACCCATGCAATTTTCACCTGAAGAGTTTGAATTTTTATAAAATAAGATAAGCAATCCGATTAAAGGAGTATGCCACATTTCATAAGAACAAATAGTTACATTTGTGGATCATAAGGATTCCGAATGGTAACCTTGTATGGATCGTGTAAGAACTGCCTCACCAAACTTTCAACCTCTTTAGGCCATGTTGCACTCCAATTAGCTGTGACTTAAAACATGTAATCTTATTAAAAAAAAACAAGTGTCATATATTGATTTACACTAACAAATCTGGTTCATAACAAAAATAAATGACTTGATTACTAACCTAGGTATAGCTCTGCCTATAACTCCTCATACCAATTTGGTCATGGAGAGTGACCATGTTTAACCTGCATAAGATCGATTATGTTATGTAAATTGGGATGTTAGCGTATGCATAATTCATATAAATTATTCAGACCATTGCTTTAATATTACGTTAGAAAGATGTTTACAACTATTTGGTCATATTTGAACGCATTTAAAAGACCAAAGAATATACCTCTCATGCATAAAAGATATTTTAGTTTCTTTGGATCACATTTGCTCTATTACTCAGTTGATAGCAAATAACATTTTTAAACTATATAAACAAACACACTATTTATCTTAATTGTTGACTTATTCAGCATACAAATAAAAGAAGCAGAAGCACCTGTCTGATGTATTATGTACATAGCATGTGGTTGTTGGTTTTGACCTCACCAATCATCGATGAGTTCATGTTACCAATCTGGAACAATGACGTGAGAAACACAAATATGAAATCTTTTAATAATAACAAGGAAAAACACAAATAACAGATTTAGGGGTGTTTGGGATTGCTAACGTCTCTCACACAGGACCAGTAGAAAGCACACAACTATAGGCAGGGTCTTTCAGGAAATGACTTGACCATATGCACCATTGTATCTCATTTAGAAAGTTGCGGCTGCAGCTTTTTGAGCAATCCCAAACTCACTTGATTGTTAACACGATTGAAAAGAAACCGTCGGAACTTGTTTAACACTTGATGATCTTAGTAAATGATTATTACAACTTCGAGCAGTACAAACGCATCGAAAATACTATTTTTCACAACGTTATATCATGTAATAACACTTATGGAACCCATGCAATTTTCACATAATTGAAGCACCTCGTGAGTTATCATTCCTATATTCACATAATTGAAGCACCCCATGAGTTATGATTCCTATATTGTACACTTATGAAAGTGATTTTGAATTGCAAAAACTATGATCCATACACATGCAAAAATGATCTTATAGTTTTCAGTTTCAAACTTTCACATATATACAAACACTATGTTAAATACAAACACTCTAAAATCATTAACAATCCTAAAATTATAAACAAATTCTATAAATTATAGATCAAAAAATTAATATAAAAACATAAATTTTAATCACATCTGTGGAAAACTAGAAGGGGGAGTTGAATAGTTTTGCCAATTAAAACTCGTTTTAAACTATTTAGATCTACTTATGTCAATCTATTTGGATGTGTGTTGGATGTTGACAAACAAGCATATAGAAATATAAACATGTAATGAAAAGATAAAGAGTAAGAAGCACAAAACCACAACGCGAGTATTTATAGTGGTTCGGCTACAAGGACACCTTCCTTGCCCTACTTCACTCCCCGAGTCACCTACTCGAGAGTTCATAATCACTGAACAACACCGACTCCTTATGGTGGAGAAACCTTCACAACGTTGCCTACTCTTTTTCCGGTACTAGGCTAACCACCGGGTTCTTTCACACCAAGGTGAACCACACCTACCACAACGTCGCCTACCCTTTATTCGGTACTAGGCTAAATACCGAGTTCCATTATAATGGAGGAACTACTACCCAACACTACACCAACGACTAACCCCAAAGGAGACCAACTCCTTATTACAACATCATCAAGGATATCAATATCCTTGGATCCAATACTAATCTATCTTGTACATCGAAATACACCATATCGAATGTACATTTTAGGCACCTTTCACTAATGCCTTTACCTAGATCTTCAAGACACCCTTCACTATTGTCTTGTGACTTGACTTCTAGGCACCCTTCACTAATGCCTAAAATACGGACGATTGACACCCTTCGCTAATGTCTTCGTCTCGACACTTGAGACATCTTTCACTAATGTCTTCAAAACTACAATTCTTAGAGAAAGAAAAGAACCATCAATAAGAGGACTTCAGTAGTCTTGATGATGAGGAAGCATGGCAACTCATGGACTTGAGCTTGCTTGACTTCAAAGGTGGTGATCTCGCCTTTAAGAGGAACCTAGAGAATCACACAAAAACAAAACTACAAACATAGATCTCTTGGATCTGGGGTTAGAGAGTTTTTAACTCAAGGGGAAAGTATGTGAGAAAAGGGGGTGAGAAACAATGGAGAAATGGCTCACTATTTATAAAGAGAAAATGCCTATTGTTCCCCGGATCCCTCCCACAAGGGATCCGTCTAGTGTAAAACTAAGGATCCGTGGGACGCTCCTCTTTGCCCATGGGTATTTTGGTTATGGGTCATGGGTCATGGGTTGATCCATGGGTCTTTTATTAGATACAATGTATCTCATGAGTGCAATGCACCTAGTCAAATGGGTATGGGTCAATACCATGGGTTATGGATGTTATCCAAACATGACATAAGCATGATGTCATGCAATGGGTTATGGGTCAAGCTCCATGAATATGGGCCATGGACTTTGGATTGTACCCAACTATATTCAATGTATTTGGTCAATGGGTTATGATACTTAAGTTTCTACCCATTTATATTACCCAATATACTACATACTAGTTATGTGTATATTTTACCCAAATATGTAAACACTAGTTGTTGTACATATGTAATATTAAATCATAAAATCACTTATACTTGTTTTAGTGTTTTATGTGAAAACGTAAGTGTGTTAGAAAACTATTGGCTCAAACCATTTATGTATTTTATTTGTTTCGTTAACATGATTTTACGTTTGTTATCGACAAAACATTAGAAGATCGTAAAATATAAATAAACGTTTTTACGGCTTATTTGTATTAACAACATCTTTTTGAAAGAAATAAGAAGTGAAACCATAGGAATAAAACATAATATCAAAGAACGTAAATTAAAGTGGATCATTAAATCAAATACCCTTTGCGGCGAATTTTCAAAATAACCCCATGATTTGCTGTGAATTTCCAAAAAACATGAATCAACCCTATGATAATAAGAATGATTGCAATCGGTATTAGTTGGAGATAATATTATGCCATTGAAATCCTCCGTGATTCGCTGATTCTTTTTGAAAATCATAGAATCACACCCCAAAAAATATATCTAAAAATGGTATAGATTAGGTGAGTATGTTTTTTGAGTTAGATTAAGCGTTTTGATATGGGAGGGTTTTGATTTTGGAAATGCTGAGTGAAAAGGGGAGGATTGACATCATGTTTGACTGGCATTGAAGAATAATTAATTGTAGATCCGTATGAGTAGGGCTTATGTTATGTTTCTATGATAAGATGGGAGATGGTAATCTTTTAGAATTAATATCAGTTTGGAAAGAAGAATTTGTATCACAAAATGTAGATTGCTCCACTGGTTAAGGCGCTTGGGTTCTAACGTCAAAATCTGGGTTCAAACCTAGCAAGTAACAACTTTTTTTGGTATTTAGCCGGGTAGTGTGCCTAGTCACCATTTCCACCTCATCAAATGATGCGCCATGTCAACATTAAAGTGTCTAGTCAGCATTAATGATGTGTCATATGTAGTCTCATATATATGTATAGATAGATTAAGAAAGTTGCATTAAATCTATTTTCATAATTAGTTACATAATATAATCAAATATATTTATTCGCTTTTACGTTATAAATAAACGATACATGAATTTCCTTTTTTATAGTTGCAATTAACAATTACTAAAGCAAACAACCACAAACAACTTTTTCTTCTTTACCATATTACTAGGCGAGTACCCGTGCATAGCAACAAAAATTCCTTACGACAGACAATTAACGATATGCAATATTGCGATAAGTATTTCATGTAACATTCAAAATATAACATGAAAAACCATAACATTCCAGGCTTCCAGGATTATAACAAAATGATGTTTAGACTCTACTTTTAACATATTTAACATTAAAATATCATTTCTCATGAAACATACAAGAAGTTATTGCCTTACTTTCTCCGTCCCATATTAATTGTCAAGTTTGACTTTTTATAGTTTTTTTTTTTCAACTTTGACCTTAAATATTTTTGTTTGTGCTATATAATACTTGATGCAAAATATATGAATAGATTGCGTTTTAAATGTATTTTCAATGGTATAGTTATCATCAAATATTATATAACACAAACAAAAATATTTAAGATTAAAGTTGAAAAAAAAACTATAAAAAGTCAAACTGGACAACTAATATGGGACGAAGGTAGTATTATATAAAATAGGAAATATGCAAACTAAACAAGTTCTATTTCATATCATATCAAATAGAGGATGATTTCATTTCATATATATGATCACAAAACAAGATCTGCAAGATCTCTTTAATCTCGAATAACATTAAATAAAACCTACAACATAAGCATTACCATAAGAAAACCCCAACACCATTAACCAAAAAACCACATACTAATCACATTTTATTATAAATGATCATCATCTTGCTATTGTTATAACTAACATACGAACCCTTTGCTCATTATCAACCTCATTGTACCCACTTTTGTCACCAACTCTCACAATAGAGTTTTTCTTATACTCACATTGTTAAATCATTTAAACTTCCCGATGGTAGAAGAATAAAACTGATGCTAATGAGTCACAATAATATTTTTAAAACAATCATGAAACCCCAAATAGCAAATACTATAAAACCCTCTTTTGAAATCCGTCTTAAGATTCAAAATTAACCCCAATATATGTTTGCAATTGCTCATGGAGAGCTATTAGAAAACAATATAGAAACAACCTAGTAGCATTATGTTTATACAGTATACTGTCATGCCTTATAGGTCATGGCCTCCTCCCACATATCCATACTACACTTTACATATTAGTCATCAACCACTTCATGTAACATTTCCTCTCTCACTATACTATGAATCTATGATCTCCAACCCACTGTGACAACATATGAGCAAGTAATCCTGCATCATATTATACTTTGTTTTTCTTTTTGTTTTCTTTTTTTGAAAAGGTTTATTATATTCTACTCAATATCCAACTCCAATTCATACATAAGAAATAAGAAATACATATTGCAAGTTAAGGACATCCAATATAGAAAATAGCATAGCAGCCTAATACAAGGACCAAAACAACTACTAAACCATATCATGTGCAAAAAGAATATGGATAAACTAACTGTACATAGTATACATACAAAAATATTTAAAATTATTGCAAACATAAACCTATGTGGATGAACTAACAATGAAATTTAATACTGTACAACTTTTAAACCATCTCATAAAACTGGTAGAAGCAACTAAAGTCAACTATCTTAAACTCATTTGAGAACCAAGATCCATTTCTCTTTAGCTCCTACAACACCATCACCTTCGGGTCATTTGGGTTCCAAATGCAGGAAAAAAGTAAAAAGCAAAAGTAAGTTACATCTCATAGTTGTAGTTGTAGAAAAATAGATATAACGGAAAACTTACAATAGAAAAGAGGGTGAGAGAAGGCATCACGTATTAGTCATTTAGTGTTACACCTCGTGAACGACACGACTAAAATTTTAAAACTTTTCGCAAAAAGTACACCTGAAAACTGACCCACTGTCACTCTTTTACAATCTGACGAAAATATATAAACATCTGGACCTTGAGACTATTTTTACATGAAACTAGACTCAATTACCTTCGAAATTACGGGTGGCACAACCCATGACGACTTACGGTTAAAAATATATGATTTTTCGAAAACTGACTTCGACTAGTTCTCCAAACTATTTAACCACTTTACAAACACTTAACCATATACATTGTTTTTTCAAACATTATTGACCCGTTTGACCCAAAATGGGTTAAAATAGACCTTGTCCCAAACCCCCTTTTTCTGCATAACCCTTTTGTGTACTTTTTACCCATTTTCCCAAAACCATAGTTCCCAAACTCGTTAGACCACGAAACATTCCAGATTTCTTAGACATGTCATTGACCTCATTTCCATACAAAAACATTTACTGATCGACCCTTGGATTAGTACTTTGCAAAGTAACGGGTTTTGTGCCCAAAACCCGTTTTGACCCATTTCATGTCAAACGACTCTTAGCAACTCATTACCATACCAAACTCAACCAAAATCATTAGTATAACTGTAAGCTCCCGGAAAATTTCAATGTTCTTAAAGCTTTAATCAGAAATTAAGCACGATCTATTTTATCATGAAATTTTCTAAGTATCACATTTGCATATCATTTGGCATATGCATGATCAACGCAGCTTGAGCGGTCATAAACATACCGTTGTGATTAGAATAAAATTCCTCACGATCTCGATATTTTTAAAATACTTAATATATATATATATATATATATATATATATATATATATATATATATATATATATATATATATATATATATATATATATAAAATAAATTTTATAAAAATATAATTTTATATATATATATATTTAATTTTATAATTTTATATATATATATATATATAATTTTATAAAAATATAAAATAAATAAAAATAAATTATATTTAACTTGGACCGGGCCTAAAAGCCCAAACACCCACCCATGATTTCTTTGGGCCTCACCGAGCCCAATTCATCCCCTATAATTCTCTTGGGCTCATGTGTCATTCGAACCAAAACCAAGCCCAACCCACCCATATTCTTCTTGGGCCTCGTTCCCTACCCAGCCCGAACACACCTAAAAACTTGTTTTGTATCATGATTTTTACACAAGTATAAAACTTGTTCATACTTCCTCATTTCTGTGATCAAGTCGAGCACAACAACAAAAAGAAAAAAATATCAAACCCATAGTCTTTCATGTTTGCGTGTAAGTGTGTGTAAAAGAGGAGACAAAAACATGTCCAAGCCACCCTAAACACCTTATTATAATACTCTTAGCTCTTGACCACCCATTTGACTTTGTAAACCAATGGTTCTTATGTTTCTCATGACTTGACACAACCATTGCATGCCCACAAGATCGGCTGCCATTCTAGCATGCCAAGACCAAACAAAAATCACTTTTACTTTTCCTTGGAAACTTGGAAGATCATGCTTAAAATAATAAGAACACCTTACTTGTCTTCCCCTTTATAAACAACCTCAAACCCTTAGTAAACTCTCACAAACAACTCACTAGCTCAGTAAAACATACCCTCACACATACAAAAATCGTCCATTGTGGAGCCTTGGGTCAAAGGAAAAAGGAAAGAAACGACAAGGGAATACGCTAAGGATTTGGGTAAATCATATTGGGTTAACGAGTTATAAGGAGAACAAGGGTTTTTTTGGGTGTCCATACTCGTGCTCACATCATCACCACTCTTGAGAGTTTAGTAAGTTTCCTCCCAAACTCGTTACCTCATTTATACACTTATATCACACGTTAGTATAGTTAAGCGCACCTAATGACTTGCTAGTCCTTTATGTACATACGCGTATAAAATGAATAGTGCTACACTCGATCTATACTCTTGCTTATAGTGCCTTATGATCACGCCAAAATAAAAACATGACACTAATAATTGACCTAGAAACCATTTGAAAACCTCCTCATTTCCTCGTACGATTGTAAAACTCATGCGAAACCAAACGGGCCTAAAGCCTAAATCCCAAGCCCGTTAAGCCCAAAGAAAGTCCAATAAGAGCCCAACCGGCCCAATGAGTCCAAGATAAGCCCATAAGCTATAAAAATAAGTTAGAATTAAGCTTGAAATAAGTTGAAATCATTTTTGCAAAGTTTTCGTATATAAAAATATATTTCGGACCTAAAATGCAAAGCTTGTTATTCTTGGGTTAAAATTTGAACATTTTATAAAGTAAAAGGTTATGTTTTTACGTAAATAAACTTGCATGAAAGGTCTAAGGACTAATATGACCATTTTCGAAAATAAAAGGTGTATTATACGTGTGCATGTATACTAATAAAACCACAAGGACCAAATATGTAATAAGCTCAAACTAGTTATAATATAAGTTTTGGGTTAAAAGTGTAAAATAGGAAAAATGAAGGTTTAAAGTGAATAAGTGAAACCTAAGGGGCTATTTTTGTAAAACTAGTTTTACCAAAGGGTTAAAATGTCATTACTGAAAGTTTTGATGTAAAATGTATTTCGGGTAGAAAGTGTAAAATTCTCAAACTAGAGGACTAAACTCGTACTTTTTGTAACTTGAGGGTAAAAAGTGTAAATTCGGGAAAAGTTTAGAAAAACTTATAAACCCATCATAACTTCGTAAAAACGAGTATTTTGATCATATGAATGTATTACTTTCGGATATTGAGAACATATTTCATATATATATATATATATATATATATATATATATATATATATATATATATATATATATATATATATATATATAGTTAGGATCAAATAAGAAGATTACTTAAAATAAGAAGGAATAAGAAGAACTATAACCGCAAATCCGAGATGCACCGACCTAAATTAGATGCATCCCTATAATCTTATATGCATTATAAAGCACCATAGTATGTTTTCTAGCTTTTAATCAGATGGATATACGTATATTAGATGCATTTCATGATTTCTCTTGTTTTTTGTTCCTCTGCATGTGTCGAAATCATGAAAATCTATTTGCACCATCTATACATCAAATTAAATTTCGAAACTCAAGATGTTGCATATATATGAATAGAAATGCATCTAATGCAAGTCGTTGCATCTCAAATGCGTGGTTTTGGTCACTTCTCACCACTTCTTATTTTAATTTACTTCTCACTGGATCCCTACTCTATATATATATTATTAGAATATATATATATATATATATATATATATATATATATATATATATATATATATATATATATATATATATACTTAATCCGATAAAACACACGGGAATTTAAACAAGTTAAAATACTCAACAAATCTATTAAGATCACAACGGGGGAAAACATTTCACTTATGCGTAAGTGAGGATCATTAATTAAGGCAATGTAGCACATAAATTAACTTAAAACGTTAAGTACGCACGCACACTATTGGATTGGACAATCCAATGATCTATTGAATAAGAATATTCAATGCTCTATTGTTTTGGTCGCGAACCAAAATGCTCATTTACTGAGACTCGCCATCTCATCATTTTTAGGTTTCGGTTTGGAACCTCCGCTACATTGTGCTTGATCTATTTGTGCGTGTTCATTTTCATCAAGGTGAGTTCATAGCCTCGCTTTTACTTTTATTTTACAAACCCCGCGAGGGAGATACATGCTCTAAACTAGAACACAAGGTTTTTCATAAATGCTCTATGCTCTTGATTATTGGTATTGCCTAAGTATTTAGCCACAAGTCCCCTGATCATGAACCATTATTCACCGCGAGTGAACGTTGATATCGTGAATAGTACTATGGAGATTAACGACCTCGTTTCAGTTATAGAGAAATAACCGGGGCGCACCATATTGAATTTCTTTAGGTAATTGGCTATTACCTCCTTTGGTGCATACTTACGTACACTGGTAATTCGGTGTATCCAGTTGAGTTTTGGTTTCATGAGCTTAGCACATAATAATCTGTGATTTTTCTTATGATATTGTTAGTTTACAATGATCATGATCTTATACTTGTGTTCAACTATTTTAAACCTATGGATTTCACTCAACATTTTTGTTGACCTTTTTAAGCATGTTATCTCAGGTAATCAGTGAAGATTATGACCAAGGGGCGGAACGGGGCATGGCAAGGCTTATCTGGTGGAGTAAAACATAAAAGTTGTCATTTCTTTCAAACTCATGATCTTTCTTTTGGGAAAAACACTTGATCTATTTACAACGCTTTGTAAAAACTATGAGTTTTTGATGAATGATAACTATTTTAATAAAACGTCTCTTTCGAGTCGTTTTATATAATTATTGACTATAATCTGCATTCAAGTAACACCCGAATTAGTCTTCCGCTGTCATTAAGATTTTCAGGGGTGTTACAATAACATAATAAACTTATTCCATAATCGAATGACCCGTTTACAACCAAAATGGGTATAAATACGCTTAGCTCCTACTTCCTTACCAATCTTCCAATCTTCCACATAACTAGCAATCCGTAAGCCTTAGCCCAAGCTTACCATTATCACCACATAACAACCTACAAAGCATTAACATCTTAAACCGTAAGCACGAATGCTTAGTAAGTAAAGCGTTCATAACATGTTATCATAGACATTCATACATTATACATCAGAACTCATTAACCATTTCAAATCATTAAACATTAACACGTACCTTGGTTCACTTAAGTAAAACATTTCCTATGGTTCAACATCAACATACCTTAGCCTAATCCACCTTGCCTAACCTTCATGACTAGTTAAGCCAAACTAGTCTCAACCACACTTTACATAAACATATATTCAATTACCCCATTCCTTAGCATAACAAAATCACATAACGTATAATGTGTAGAATCATATAACAACATATAATGACCGGTTTACTTACCTTAATTCCAAGTTAGTGAAACCAAGGACATCATCTTCTCCATACTTGACATTTAAGCCAACACCACTATAGACATAAACACATAATTAATCAACTATGTCATGGCTATAAAAACCATAACCCCTTTTTTAACCATTACTAATTATCACATAATCATATGATGATTATATGACAATTAATCCTACTAACTTATTAACTTAACTTCAATACTACTTAACCCATATTCATCATAACTTCTTAATTTAGCTTATAAACATCATTTACCCAATTCCCCCAATTAGGGTTCATAAACCCTAACCTTCCAATCATCAATTAAACACTAATTAGAGGTTACTTACTTGTGGGAATCATGAATACTAACTTCCTTCATGATATAGAAAATTAATCCTCTTCCAATTTGATCATTGGAGAACCTTGCTCTTCCCTCCTCTTCTCTCTAAACCGTACTCCCACACACACCTACACATTTATGGAACTTTACTGATAATATGAGAAGTATCCATACTATTGTAGGGGATGAGTTTGCCTAATTGGCACAATAGGTCCCTCAAGTCCCCTTTCATTCCATTTGGCCACAAACACTTAATAACAAGTTTACCACTTAGCAACATAGGTCCCCCTTCTTTCTATAACTATGACATAACATTTGTTAATTAATAGATTGACTATTGAGTTGACTAGTCAATTTAACATTCGTTGACTAACCAATCACGTTAAACCTTGGTCAATTTCATCAAAGGTGGGGCCTATTTGTATCCGGGATACGGGTCTAACAATTCTACCCCCTTATTTAGATTTCGTCCCCAAAATCTCTCGTCTATTACTATCCAAAACTCATTCACAACATTACACCCGTTCTCATACTTTCAAATCCTTAGTCATTACATTGCAATGATCTAGATGATCTTGCAATTCTATTCTTACTATAATACAATCATTACTCATAATCCACTATAAACAACACTTCACATCACCGGCTTATCTAAAACTTCCCACAATGACGACTTGTCATCCAGAAACATCTACTATTTGACTTTATATAAGTCAAACTTCAATACTATTTCACGTCATTCATTAATGCACTAACATGACCTTAACGCCGATATAAGTTTCTATTCAAATCTAATCTCATTTCTTATGACATCTAACTAGTTTTAGCTTTCACTTTTCATTCTCTACCCGTACTTATGTCATATCGGATATACATAAGCCCATTCATTTATACTTCCTCATTTACATAGAGAGGCGTCCCAATCGATGTAAACCAAGAAACATAAACTCATGGTTCGATGATTCACAATTTCTTTATTTAAATGAAAAGGCGTCCCAATTCATCTAAATAAGGGAATTACAAATCATCCTACTTATACACTTCCGACATAACACTCGTACTTACTTTACTTTTCATCTTTTCTAGCCTTGTATCTAATCTCTCTAACTTTTCATCCATGCCATGAAGGAAAGCTAAACAACCATGCTGGAAAGGCAAGCTAAACAACCATGCCATGAAGGCAAGCTAACAACCATGCCGCGAAGGCAAGCTAAACAACCATGCCATGAAGGCAGGCTAACAACCATGCCACGAAGGCAAGCTAAACAACCATGCCGTAAAGACAAGCAAACAACCATGTCGCGAAGGCAAGCTAAACAACCATGCCATGAAGGCAGGCTAACAACCATGCCACGAAGGCAAGCTAAACAACCATGCCGTAAAGGCAAGCTAACAACCATGCCGCGAAGGCAAGCTAAAAAACCATGCCAGAAAGGCAAGCTAGGCCATCCCAAAGGATGCCAAAACACATGCCATAAAAGGCAAGCTGGGCTATCCCGAAGGATACCAAAACTAGAGCATCGGATCCAAGCTATGTTTACTTTAACATCTTTACTCATTTTATCTTTCATGTACTTTTATCATTAAGTACATACTACTATCTCATTGGCTCACGCAATCTCAACTCCCACTATCACTTTTACTTTTATCAAGACAAGTTCTATATAATACTTGTCAATTATTATACTTGCATTCTCACAATGCAATCTACTAATCATCCGTCAACCTCAAATTGACTCACACATTCACTATGAGCCATTTTTATTTTAGACAAGATCTATTTGGCTTATCCATTTACAATTCACACATTTTCTTTGTGTTCTCACAACGCACTATTACTATTACCCGTCAACCCCTTGTTGACCATTTTCTCAACTTTTACGCATATAAACCTTTCATAGGTTTATTCTATAACACTCTCATTAATCTCATCATACACATTCCAATATATTAACATGATTATATTCATGTTTTACAATTCTTTCTAGCGCACTTCATATCACTATGAATTCTAGCACAACTCCATCTCATTCACCACTTTTACTCATCGCGCTTAAACATTTATTACTAACGCATTTTACTCATCATGTTTTATATGTAACATGATCTCATCACGTCGTAACTATAAACTTCAAATTTTCTCATTTTAATTAAGCGTGTAAGAAATCATGCTTCAAGCATCTTATTCATTATTATATCTAATCATTCATTCTAATACAACAATCGCAATCAAACTCAATCATGTCTTTCTAAGCACCAAGCTAGAAACATACTTCACTAATCATTTCTTACTTTATCTCATACATTTCTATGCATCATGCTATCAGGAACATTTATGTTTTACTTAGACATATAATAAATTACCATAGACTTAACATCACATAAACAATAACATTTAATACTTATCCAACAAGTGTTAAAACATTCATAATCATAATCAATTCATATAGTCTATGGCTCACATATCACATTGCATAATCATCTATGTCTAAGCATCAACATTCTAATTAGCCGCAAATACTAGTCTACCTTATAACTAAGGCATCATAAAACTTTAATTCACTTATTAGCCCATCTCTAATACCACTTACCATTTTTATTGATAAGGTTTTAAAATGTACCTTTTTGAGGGGTCGTTTAAGCCCTTATTTGATCACTTTTGTATCCGTTATTACTTAATATCGTTCCTTTTCACTTTTTAAGTCTCTTGAAGGCAAATTGCTGGAATGGCACTTATTTGGACGAAAAGGCGCGGATATACGAAGAAAATGGCCAAAGTCAAGAATCGAGACACTCAAGCTGTTGAAACACAAGGGGACGGCGTCAGGAGTTATCTGTGACGCCGTTGAATCACTTTTGTGACGGCTCAGTAGCCAAATTGCTTATTTTCAAGTGACGGTGTCAGGCTTTAAAAGAGTAGGTCGTCGCAACTCAGACGGCCTAGATTTGATCCAGACGGCGTCAGAGACTGAAGGGGACGGCGTCACAAGCATAAGGTGACTTCGTCGCAAGACTAACGTGGCCAAGACGAAACCCTAATAACGGCGACCCGACGGCGTCACAATTCATAAGGTGACGTCGTCGCGATTGTAATCTTATATATAGAATCCGAATTTTATAGTTTTCAGTGTGTAGTATTTTGGAGTAAAAACCTAAACCGAACCAAGGCTGTCTTGTATAGTATTTTAGGGTTCCAAACCTTATCTTACATCAAGATAAGTGTTTTACTTCATTAATTCAATTATGTCTTCAATTACTTGTGTGTATGCTTACATGTTCTCCATGTCCGGCTAATTTACTTGTGTGTTTGCTTAGGGAATATGAAACTTAACTATTGAATATTGATTGGTTGTCTCTTATCTTAATTGTTAATGATCTAGTAATGCGATAGGTCATTCGTTGTGTAGTTAATGCTTGATTAATCTTTGTGAACCTTAGACTATAACACCTAGAGTAGTTGTAGGCTAAACCATCCAAAGAGTACCTTAGAGTTAGAGTTTATAATTCCTAGAGATTTTGTAGACGAGACCCTTTGGTAGTTTCAAAGAGTTAGGGACAAACGCATACCCTACGACTTTAGACACACAACGCGATTAAGAATAAGGACGTGACAATTCAACCATCAATAGGAGATAATTAAGGAGTAATAAAACCTAAGTAAACACATCTTTAAACCATCATACGAGCACACAATAATTAGACATAGACTACATACACCTTAGATTAGATAATTAGATAAGTAGAGTAATCGGTAGAAATACCAACCCCCAAATCAAAACCCCGAGATTCGTACCTTTCCTTTTCTTAAAAATATAAAAAGATAAAAAATAATCTTCCTCAACCCCAACCTTAGCTTAGTAACTTCTCACTAGCATTCCTATTCCCCTAGAGAACGATATCAATACCCGTAGCTTACCCTAATACTACACTACAATGATTAGGTTCACTGCTTAGGGTGTTATAAAACTTGCTCAAAGAAAAGGAAGTTCCTTTGACCCCGAACGACGCGTGTAGCGTTATCAAGTTTTTGGTGCCGCTGCCGGGGAATAGAATAGCTAGTTAGTAGTCCACCTCGTTTAGGTTCCTTTGCTTGATTCCTATCAAGTAAAAAATTTTCTCAATTTTTAGCTTCCTCATAGTCTATCTCCCTTCTTCGTGACCTTTGTTCGTAAAATCCATCACTCACCATGATACGTGTCTTTCGCCGAAGATTCTTCACACTACCCATTCCCAATCCCGAAATTGAGAACGCAATCCCACAAAAACCTTCACCCGTTCACCATTTTGGAAATCACCTAGGGCATAATGAGATAAATTGGCAACAACAAATTCCTTTCTATGACTCAGATTCCGATGAGGAATTTGATTATGGTGAAGCACTTGACAACGGGGAGGTCGTCGATGAAGTTAGTTTTGAAATAGAGGAAGACCCCTCCCAATGTTTTGACCCAAGGTGTAGAATTGAGAAAGATGGTCCCTTTAACATGCAATTCCCTTGCAAAATAGGATTAGAAGGGTTCGATGCTTACTTGAATTCATTCTTGCCTTTGAACTTAATCTCAAGGGACCTATACAATAAAATCAAGATCAATGAGTTAACTTATCAAGGGAACAATGTTGTTGAAGTAGTCACTCATTTGCACGTGTTTGTTGGAAGTTTTGCTTATTTGGTAGAGTTCATGGTTTTAGAAGACTTAGGAGAATTTATTGATAAGGACCTCACTCAAGTAGTTTTTGGAAAACCTTTCAAAAGAATGACTAGTTTGAATGAACGGATGATTGATGGTCTAATTACATTCTCCGATGAAGTTGAAGACTTTATCTACCAAATGCCACGTGCTCAACCTAGGTTTAAACATAAAGATATTGAGGCATGTAATAGAATGACCCCTATTCCATTGCTTAGTGAAAGGGATAAGCAAAGTGGACTTAGGTACCCATATGAGAAAACTAAGAGGTATTACAAAAAATGCCTAGAGTTAGGAGATGATTACAAAAAGAATGAGAGAACATAGGAATGGCTTAAGTATGAGCACGTAAGCGTGCACGAGACAACGTAAGAGCACGACTACGAGTCTAGCTACAAGACTCATAAATAAAGAAAAGCGCTTCGTGGGAGGCAACCCATGCTTAATTGTTTTCTTGTTAGTGTCATATATCTTTTATTGATTGCTTATTCTCATGTTTAAATTTGTAAAAATGCTTTATTTTGTTTTTAACCTCGTCTTAATTGCATATAAAGGTATTTTACATAAAAGATAAGTGTAGGGAGGATTACACACGTTTTCAAAAGAAACGTAAACATGAGAATTTCAATTAATTAAAAGATATATATGTGTGTTTGTTCGAGTCAAATGCTTGTATCGAGTCATAATGGATGTTTTGCAGAAATTTTTCCAGATTCTAAAGATGTAAATTTTCCAGAATTTTTCCTGAAAATCGCAGACCAGTTTTTGTCAGGATAACCTGACGGCGTCAGGATCGCAACCTGACGGCGTCAGGAAGGAGTAAAAACAACAGATTACTTTTTTCTCGTTTTCTGAGCTACTTATAAAATTTTTGGAATTTTCCAGGTCTTAATTTTCCAGAAATTCTGTAAACATCCATTCCACAAGCATTATATCCTAGTTTAATAGAGTCTTATATATATTATTACCGTCGATTTTACGCGAAGGTTTCGTTTGTTTTCTTCAAGTGTGCAGGTTTAATTTACTAAGAAGAAGATACATAAGATTGGAAGGAGCTTTTCACGCATACATTCTTCTTGGAAAGGATTTAACCACCACTTTACACGGATCCTACCGAGCTAATCAGGGGAGTATTAGTTTCTTTCGTTTTTAATTACCTTATATTATCATAACTTTGATACTTTCGGGGAACATTGGGGACAATGTTCAGTTTAAGTGTAGGGAGGGAAAATAAAACGGGAACTTTGAAACTATGCTTATCCCTGATTATTTGCTTTGTCCAATTGTATTTGTGTAATAAACCATGAGAAAATGTCGGTTAGGGTAATTTTGGCACCAAATTTAAAATTTTTCATGACATATAGGAGTGGGCCATTAGTCTTAACAAAAGCGTCTCACGGATAGGAAGTTATATGACTAGCACAAAAAAAAAACCCTTTACCACTTAAATTTCACCCAAAATGTGAGGATCGCCCTTAGATTAGTAGGAATTAAAGCATTCATCTTTAATGCTTAGTGTGTGAACCGGTAGTATATTAGATTCTAGAACTTGTTTTGTGATGCATCCCGAGATCGCTAGTAAGACTACACTTGTGTAGTTAGGAATAACTAAATGATAAGAGGCATTAGGATAACCCTTGTTTGATACCCGTAATATAATTACTTCTTCCACTTCGGTTAAGTAATTCCCCCACACCCTTTGCGTTGTACTCATCTTTAGTACACAATATCCCTAGTTAACCCCTCAGAGCCTATCCTTTTCGCGGTTCTCGTGATGTTTTGGTTTTCCGGAATATCAATGAAGAGCATTGTTTACACCCCCACCCCCAAATGTACACCCAAATCGCCTTAGCCTACCTTGTATGCACTCACTTTTAGTGCATTATTGTTATCACACTAAACCCTTAGTTCAATTATCTAGTTGCTTGCATAAGTTGCTAAGTCGAGTTATATCCTTTGTACACAGTTTTGGGACGATTGGGACTCATGGGAAAAGTTAAAGTTTATGAAATGACGGGAAGGGAACGTTAAATTCAAATTCCCTTTATTTGCGTAATAATGTACTCCAAGTATTTTGATCTTTTCAATTCGGGTCAAATTAGTGTTAGAGTAATAAAAACTCAAGTGTAGGGATGTGCCCATAAATCCCTATCATTTTGATGTTACCGTAGAGGATGGTAGAGTAAAAGTGTATGAAAAAATAATAATAATAAAAAAAAATCGAAAAAAAAAATAGAAAAAAGAGAAAAGAAAAAAATAGTGTTCAAAAAAAAAAAAAAAAAAAAAAAAAAAAAAACATACGGGTTACCATCCTACATCTATCTTTAAATTCATGTTTGTTTGTTTCAGTTATCTAGAGTTTAGAGTGTGGAGTCTTGGCTTAGCAACGCCATTCTTCGTATGCTTGTAACATAAAGATTTTTGACTTGCCACCACTAAATAGCCTATCACACCAAACCCTTTGTTTCCCTACCGTAAGCCTAACATTACAACCCTTTAAAAGACCTCTTTGATAATCTTTCCTAGGTGCTTACGCCAAAGCGATGGAGGTTTGATCTATTCTCAAGCCTATGGTAATCTATGTACTAGGACCGGTTAATGAGTGTTTATCTTCCATTTCCAACTTGTTATATTTCATATACACCCGCTAGATGTGAATATCCAAACACCCCATGTGAGGTGCTAGTATGTAATTTCCGTGCTTGTTATGACTTTTGCGGGGCTTATATGTGTTGTGGATTGTTTTAAACCAATGCTTCATGACCCCTAACTTATAAATTAATTGGCTAAAAGCACATTTGCTTGAGGACAAGCAAATACCAAGTGTAGGGATATTTGATAAGGTTTTAAAATGTACCTTTTTGAGGGGTCGTTTAAGCCCTTATTTGATCACTTTTGTATCCGTTATTACTTAATATCGTTCCTTTTCACTTTTTAGGTCTTTTGAAGGCAAATTGCTGGAATGGCACTTATTTGGACGAAAGGGCGCGGATATACGAAGAAAATGGCCAAAGTCAAGAATCGAGACACTCAAGCTGCTGAAACACTAGGGGACGGTGTCAGGTGTTATCTGTGACGCCGTCGCATTACTTTTGTGATGGCTCAGTAGTCAAATTGCTTATTTTCAAGTGACGGTGTCAGGCTTTAAAAGAGTAGGTCGTCGCAACTCAGACGGCCTAGATTTGATCCAGACGGCGTCAGAGACTGAAGGGGACGGCGTCACAAGCATAAGGTGGCGCCGTCACAAGACTAACGTGGCTAAGACGAAACCTTAATAACGGCGACCCGACGGCGTCACAATTCATAAGGTGACGCCGTCGCGATTGTAATCTTATATATAGAATCCGAATTTTATAGTTTTCAGTGTGTAGTCTTTTGGAGTAAAAACCTAAACCGAACCAAGGCTGTCTTGTACAGTATTTTAGGGTTCCAAACCCTATCTTACATCAAGATAAGTGTTTTACTTCATTAATTCAATTATGTCTTCAATTACTTGTGTGTATGCTTGCATGTTCTCCATGTCCGGCTAATTTACTTGTGTGTTTGCTTAGGGAATATGAAACTTAACTATTGAATATTGATTGGTTGTCTCTTATCTTAATTGTTAATGATCTAGTAATGCGATAGGTCATTCGTTGTGTAGTTAATGCTTGATTAATCTTTTTGAACCTTAGACTATAACACCTAGAGTAGTTGTAGGCTAAACCATCCAAAGAGTACCTTAGAGTTAGAGTTTATAATTCCTAGAGATTTTGTAGACGAGACCCTTTGGTAGTTTCAAAGAGTTAGGGACAAACGCATACCCTACGACTTTAGAAACACAACGCGATTAAGAATAAGGACGTGACAATTCAACCATCAATAGGAGATAATTAAGGAGTAATAAAACCTAAGTAAATACATCTTTAAACCATCATACGAGCACACAATAATTAGACATAGACTACATACACCTTAGATTAGATAATTAGATAAGTAGAGTAATCGGTAGAAATACCAACCCCCAAATCCAAACCCCGAGATTCGTACCTTTCCTTTTCTTAAAAATATAAAAAGATAAAAAATAATCTTCCTCAACCCCAACCTTAGCGTAGTAACTTCTCACTAGCATTCCTATTCCCCTAGAGAACGATATCAATACCCGTGGCTTACCCTAATACTACACTACAACGATTAGGTTCACTGCCTAGGGTGTTATAAAACTTGCTCGAAGAAAAGAAAGTTCCTTTGACCTCGAACGACGCGTGTAGCGTTATCATTTATTCGCATTCCATTACCATTACTCTATCATACATGCATACAAACACAACAAAATCACCGGCACCAACCGAGGTGCATGGCTAAATAATTATTCAAACACTTAAAATCCTCCACGGACTTACATCTCATACACATCAACAGTATAAGACACATTCATCGCTTATCATCAATAAGCTCATCTAGCACAAGATATAGTCCATCTCATACTTAACGATTACTTTCCGCATCACTAACACTTACGTTCAACGCTTCTACGAGTGGTTTAAGACTAGGCAACCTATAGTGGAAACCTAATTCACTTAAACCGAAGCTCTGATACCAAGTTTTTACACCCCGTGAACGACACGACTAAAATTTTAAAACTTTTCTCAAAAAGTACACCTGAAAACTGACCCACTGTCACTCTTTTACAATCTGACGAAAATATATAAACATCTGGACCTTGAGACTATTTTACATAAAACTAGACTCAATTACCTTCGAAATGACGGGTGGCACGACCCATGACGACTTACGGTTAAAAAGATATGATTTTTCGAAAACTTACTTCGACTAGTTCTCCAACTAGTTCTCCAAACTAGTCCTTTACTAGTTCTCCAAACTATCCAAACTAGTTCTCCAAACTATTTAACCACTTTACAAACACTTAACCATATACATTGTTTTTCTAAACATTCTTGACCCGTTTGACCCAAAATGGGTTAAAATAGACCTTGTCCCAAACACCCCTTTTTCTGCATAACCATTTTGTGTACTTTTTACCTATTTTCCCAAAACCATAGTTCCCAAACTCGTTAGACCACGAAACATTCCAGATTTCTTAGACACGTCATTGACCTCATTTTCATACAAAAACATTTATTGTTCGACCCTTGGATTAGTACTTTGCAAAGTAACGGGTTTTGTGCCCAAAACCCGTTTTGACCCATTTCATGTCAAATGACTTGTAGGATCGATATATTTATTATGTTGATGATTCGGGTGGTCTTGTATGATCAAAATACATGTTTGCCATTAGAGAGAGAAAGTAGAGAGTTGGGTGTTTTCTAGCTAGAGACTTGGTATACAAAAGTATGGAATGTTAGATTGAAAAGCACCACCCCTTCCATGGATGGAAGGGGTATTTATACTTACAGACTACACGACCTCCTGACGGCCTGTGGATCAGGGATACAGTGGGTAAAGACCCGTCCTTCCTCCACGGTGTTACACTAAACTATACTATGCTATAAACTAACTAATTAACTATTAAATAACGTAAACAACGACAAATCTACGAGCTAACATATGCTAGACCATTATTGGGGTGACCGACACTTTAACATGGAATTTCCAATTCCTAACAATCTCCCCCTAAGGGAGGTCACCCCATGAAATACATTTTGCTTCCTAGCATTCTATCTTTAACTTCGTTCTTGAGCTCGTAGACTTGAATTCTTCACTTCCGCAATCTTTGTGCATTAGTAGCGATTCTTTGAAGTCCGCATAGATTTGTACTTTAAGTGGAGGTCTTTGATCTGATCCACATCATTGATGATCTTCGAGCTTTCTTTGAGATCATCAGCCACAGCAAATCTCTCTGGATCATCCATAGTTGTGTTGCCTTCATGTGATGTTGTGACTTTTGGACCGACATGCTCACACTTTTGAATCATGACATCTTTCCATCAGAGTAGCGGAAGCTTTACTAGTTCATGATATTTGCAGCTGCGTCGCAGAAGCATAGTATAAAAATATCAGAACCAGGTTATGTAGATATGCACCAGTCATGATTTCTTCAATTAAGTGTGGATGCTGTGAGCATGCGGCTTTGGATTGACTCCTCAATTCTGATCAGCTACAAACGTCCAAATGTACCTGCAAACAACAGTTAGCAATAAAACACACGAAAGTGTCTTTGACCACTTTCGTTGAATTGAGGTACACGGCCCACGGTTCCCCGTTGATCAGTACACGTACTGCCTGTGATCAGGTAGGATTCCTAAGAATCTCCTTGACAGGGTTTCGCAGCTGTTCTAGCTGTTCTCAAACCGGAACGTCTCAAAGAAGACAACACGGAGTGAGTGAACCAGCGAATTGAGATTCACTGATTGATGAAAAATGATTTGAAAAACAATCTCGTATTGCTTAGAAGAAAGAGTTTTGCAATACGACGAAGGTTTTATGAGAAAGATCAATTTTCAATCATAAATACTTTTTATATTTGAAAAGAGTACACATTCGATGTGCTAGATAAAAGAAGAGATTCGCACATCGGACGGTTTTTCCAAAAGTATTTTTTCAATCAGAGATACTTTTTGTGTTTGAAAACATAAGTACACATTCGATGCGCTAGAGAAAAGAAGGTTTGCACATCGAACGGTTTTTCCAAAAGTATATACAAGGATAGAGTAGATGATATAGTTTAAGAAAGATGATGATACGAGTACCGAGATAAGGATATCGAACAGCCCCGTTGTAGAATATAGAAGTCATCATCTCTTAAACATTCACCACCAAAGCTTCCAAGACTCTTGAATCGAAGAGAGAAATTGAGCCACTTGAAAGTGAGACTTTGGTAGCTTCCCCCCAAACCGAAAATCCTTATGTTGAGCAGATTCGAAGCTCTATTTCAAGCTTGCTTTAGCCAGGTGCACAAAGAAGCACACCATTATCATAAACCCATCTGCTCCTTTTAAGAATAATCACTGTGATTCTTCGTTCGAGGCTATATCATCCAATAGAACAACAGCAACGTATCATCCCACATTTAAATAATCTTCTCAAATTTCCTTTCCACTGAAGTCTGAAACGATCCATTCCAAAAGGTGTCAAGAGAACACTTCCCCCGTGTAGTTGAAATGATGCAATCCGTCTCTTAGTATAATGCTCAAGAACTCTCCCGAATACACTTCATGAGGGGAATGAAGAACACCTTCCCATGTTCACATTTTTCTTCCCTGATGAACGTGTATGATGCTCAAGAACCCGAAGTACATCAATATCCAAGAACTCTCCTGAATACACATCAAGAGGGTAATGTAGAACACCTCCCCTATGTTCACATCTTTCGTCCCTGATGAATGTGTATGAAGTTCCAGAATCCGAAGTACACACATTCCCAACGAGAGAATAACTTATAACACCTCCCTCATGTTACACATTTATCTCCCCTGAATATGCCATACTTGTGTACCTCTTTTATCTTCAGAAACTTTCTCTAACATCACTTCCCCCACATAGTTGGAATAAACACTAAACGCCATGAGTCAAACCTTGAGTTTCTCTGCGGTCATGACAATCGTCTTCCCGGGATATCTTCAATCACTTAGAAGTATTAAGTTCATCAAAGTTTACTCGCGTTTAGATGCGTGTCTCCTTCCCCCTTGATGGTTTTGATACTTCAGAATCAGCAACTATTTGAAAGCCCAAATACTATAAATCTGTTGAGAAGAACGCTTGAAGTCTTTGTGAGAATCAACATGCTGAATAATGTGAGCAAGTCTAATTGGGGATAAATTTGACATTTCACTCTCCCCCAATTAGTGATCTCCCCTAATTCGACAATCTGTTAATAAATGCCCGAGATAAGAAGAAGTCTTTAGATCTTTAAGTGCAACTCGTCTTTAGTCTTCTAACATGTAGCAGAAAATGTAGAACCGACTGTAGACTCGACCTTCTTCAAGATTGTCCAGTTGGGGAACAGAGTGTTAACATCTTCAACTCACACCAAAAAGCATCCCAATTAACTTACATCTTGCAAATCCCCTTAACTAAAATCCCTCCCAATTAAACAAGAACAGAAAGATGTTCATCAAGGAAATCAGCAATCAGGCCGCAACGAACACACAAGATGGTAACACCAAACTACCAATCACATCAAACAAGAACAGAGAGATTGTTCGGAATCATCATGTTGATGTATACGTGAAGCATTAACCGGAAGCACTTTGCCGATAAACTCATCAGTCCGTGAGAAGATGTCAACCAACGGCTCTTTAGAAGAAACTCCATGTAAAGATGACCCGATTAGAAGAAGCTCAATTCTTACATGAGTTAGGAGCCGTACGACCATATATTCTCATATGTCAATCAACCATGCAGTATTATCACACTTCTTCTCCCCCTCAAGAATTGCATATGGAGATGCCATTCTTGATTAAACAAGTGAAAATCATCCAAATGTAGTCTATTCACAATTCTCCCCCGAAAAATTAGCACATGATGTCTCCATATTCATTATAGTTGAGCAAGTGGAAAAAGAAAATAATCAATAGTAGCCCGGTTCACTTGATGACTGAAGCGCATGGAAAAGGTATGAAGCATGTTGATGAGAATGGTCATAAATGAGAAGATTTCTCTTCTTCAGAAGATAAAGCGCACTGAAGCGTACACTTTTCTTTTCTTTGAGGTACGAGGCTTGAACTGTTGTGTTCAAACATCATAATGTTGAAGTACGAGGCCTGAACTGATGTGAACAGACGTCATTATCTCTCTCTTTTCAATCTCTTTTGGCAAAACATGTAATCAACCCCATTATCATTCTGTAGGCTCTTTGTAGTGACAGGCGATGGAGAAAACCCAATATGATGAATTTGACAAGTTGTCTATATTCATTGTATTTATGCAGCGAGTTGTGTTCGAAAAAATGTAGCGACTTGCCTAGCAACTTGATATTTATCATGTAGCGACTTGTTGACACTCTTAACCGTTATGCTAGTGATTTGGTTTGAGTACTAGCGACTTGACCTAACCTAGCGACTAGACCTAATGAGTTGTTTTGAAAATCTTGGTAGCGACTTGATACTAAAAGGTAGCGACTTGATATTTATCAAGTAGCGAGTTGTGTTTAAAAGATGTGGCTACTTGACCCAGGCTAGCGACTTGGTTTGAATGGCTAGCGACTTGGTTTGAATGGCTAGCGACTTGGTTTGAAAGGCTAGCGACTTGGTTTGAAAGGCTAGCGACTTGGTTTGAAAGGCTAGCGACTTGGTTTTTAAAGGTAATAGCGAGTTGGGTTATTTGACTATTGAGTCAAATAAAAGTCTTAGCGACTTGATGCTAAACATGACCTAGCGACTTGACTCTTAAAGTTAGCGACTTAGACAGAAAGGAAGAAGAAGAATAGACCACGACCACAATCAAAACACCAACACTTATATGACCTCAATTAAAACAGAAATAGACTATGAAAACCAAACACCAACTTCACAGATATCACTCTAACAACAAGTCAAGAGACCTCATCTAAATTTCTGTTGATCATTCAAAGTCACATACAATCTAGATCTCAGCCTTGTTCCTTGTGAGTGGTTCATCGAACACATAGATATCATCTATCTATTCACAATGGAACATATACCTCATTGATCTATTGAGACTAAAATTATAACGAAATGAATACATGAATATATCAAGATCTCAGAATTAATTTCGTGCTACTTCATGACACATCACGACTGACGTGTGTCTTTAAGCACAATATCTCATCTTCATCGATCTTGGTGTGCTACAATATCCGAATAATAAATCGAAGATAGATCAATACTCAAGAGTTTCAATCTACATCTAGATTCGGTCTAAAGATTAACATCAAAAGGGTCCAATCTCATATTTGTTATAAATTCGTGTCACTTAACCATCACACTTTTAACATAGCATCATAGATCTTAAACCTTTTGCTAATATTCGAACATGAAGGAAAAGACTATAACACTTATGTTATATCTCTCCTTAGATTCGTTGAAAACAGAAAATGGAGACACGAACAATTAAGTTTAATACCTACCTTGATTATCTAAAGATCTTGAAGCCGGTCAAAACCTTTGCCATCCCTGTGGCAAGGTCTTACGATTCATTGTCATACCATCCCTGTGGCAATTTAAGACATCCTCTTGCCAATCCTGTGGCTTGGTCTTAATGTTCTATACTGTTAATAGATGGTATGAGGCGTATGTTTGAAGGTGGCTGCGTTTTTTTTAGAGATTGAGGGTTTGGTAAAAGATGGGGGCGGACAGATTTTTGATGGGATTAGGGTTTGAAGGTGTGAGAATGGTTAAGAGAGACAGATGTATTTGTGAAGTAGTAGGGTTGTGGAAAATGTGATGTGCGTGTGAAGTGAGTGTTAAATATCCGAATAATTAGGGCATGATTTACAACCGGATTGTGTATTCTCTTATGGGTTTGGGCCAGACATGTTTGAGATTTGGATTGGGAGTGAGTCTCGTGTATTGGATTTGGAGTACCAACTGTTGAGTCTCGTACATTCATTCATGAATATTGAAGTTACTTAAAAGTTAGATCATGAACATGCTTGGTTGTTAGGTCACTAGTTTTACAACACAAGCTTATAGAGAAAGAGATGAAGGCGATTGAACAAGTATCAAACACACACACACACAATATTGTAACCGGTTATGCGTAGGAGGTGAGTGAAAGAAATAACTTGAACAACCAACCCTCAAATGAGGGTTTACAATAGTTTATATAGGCAAGGAGCTAGGGCAACACTCCCTCTCCTTCCCTATTCCTTATTGGGCTTGGGCCTCAGCTTATGGGCCTTCTACATAAGCTGGACCTTAAACAAACATAAAGGCCATAATAAAGCTACCTATTACATATGAAATATAAATACTTGAAATACTGTTTAGGAGTGATTCCAACAATCTCCCCCTCAAGTATATATGAATGTAAACGGTGAAGGCGTTGATGTAATAGTAGCTGTGACGTCTTCTGACATTCTTCTTTCTTGTGAGAGGAATTGTCTTGATTCGAACAATCTCCCCAGTGTAGAGAGATCGTTATCTTTGAACGGTTATGTTTCGACGTCATCTTTAACTTTGTTCTTTGATCATTGTTCTTTGTGGTGAAAGTGATAGTATGTTGTTGTCTGCATCAGTCTGCCTCAGGTCTGCTTCGCTGCTCCAGTGTCTCTACGTCATTCTTCAACATGCTCACACGCTCTTTAACGTTGGAAATCAATACAGATGAAGTTCTGTAAGTCTTTAACTTTGTAGATTCTTTGATTGATGAAGAATCATTCTGACTGTTGTGTTGCATTCGAATAGAACTTTCATTAGTGATGATGTTGGCGTGAGCATGAGAAGAATCAGCACGATCATCCCGCTCCAGAGCTTCCATAAGAAGAAAACATTGCAAACGGTTAGAAATAAGCGGTTTCCGGCACTTACAAGTTTGAACTTCGAGAGTGTTAACAGCATAGTGTGAAAACACAACTCTAATTCTTACAAAGGCCGTTCCTGAACTGGAGTCCCACAAGTGAGATAACGCGATGTACCGAAGTACATCTACAGTTCAGATGAGTCGCTGAGGTACACCGAAGCATCACCTCACGACTGTAGACCGTTTGAGACACACTCCGCGTAATCCACGGGGAGTTACCGAAGCGACCTGCTGTCAGGGCTGTTTGATGTTGACCCTGGCAGGAGTTTCCATTCAATCACTGAGGATCACAGATGTGAACCTCTCATAAATGTTCTCGACAGATTGCTAAGATCTGTGAAGGACTCGATATGAACCACTGAATCACTGAAGATCTTATTTGTTGATCAACAAGTGATTAAATGTCAAGTGTTCCTAAGAGATCTTTTGATGAATCTCGTGGCTCTAGACTCAATAGTGCGTTTAGGTTTTCCTGAGCGGAGACTAGGGAGAGGGTCTCCTTTTTCAATACCAGCGATCTCTAAGAGAAAGCCAATAGATTATGTAGGGTTCCCTGTGAGAATTAAACAAGCTTCTGTTGAGAGAAACTTGAGTGGCTAAGAAGGTTTAGTGCATGCGTCACTGGGTCCATGACGACTTTTAATCTTCAATACCAGTGTCACTAAGTGACAACCAGTAGCATATGAATTGAACCCGGTGTCTGCCCTAAGTTGAATAATCTGGAGGGCTATTTCTTTTCACCCTTTACTTTACATTTCTTTTTGATTCTTCAACTCCTTCTTTCTCCGATTCTCATTTTCTCCTTTTTATAATCATTCCTAAGGACTTCTAACACTAACTAATGGTAGTGTCCTTGGGTAGATCCCTCCGGCTCTGGCGGATCATAGGACGGTTATTCCTAACCTTAGTCACCTTATGACTCCATGACTATCCTATGTTTGCCATTATAACCACTGTAAGTTAAAATATCTCTCAAAGGGTTTGTTAATGAAAAACATGTTTGAACCACTGTGAGAGATGATGTTTTGCATAAATACTCCCCCTCCACATGTGCTTAATAGTTTTAAAGGTTAAATGCACAGTGAGGAAAGAGCGCGCACTTTATGAATTGATCCACTAAAGATAGACAATCTCCCGCGAGACACGGTTACGTTGAATAGTTAAAGAGTTACATTGTCAGCTTTTAGGTGACAACTAGCTCTAATAACTACCTTGAAGGTGTAGACAAACCTCGAAAGGTTGTCATACCCGTCAGAGTTCATGTCTATCAAGAGCTTCTCGAATGGTACCTTCTACTAAGACGAGTCCTTTGCGAGACACGTTTACATCACTAGCGAACTAGCTTGAAATTATTACCCGTCCAGGACAAGTCTTTTCGAGTTATAGACAGTTTTGTACCGTCAATTCGTTGGTTAAGTCTGAGGTACACGGATTCATTTGCATTCAGCACAACATATTTCTTATCAC
The DNA here is from genome assembly GCA_019973895.1 of Chrysanthemum seticuspe. Lineage (NCBI taxonomy): Eukaryota > Viridiplantae > Streptophyta > Magnoliopsida > Asterales > Asteraceae > Chrysanthemum > Chrysanthemum seticuspe. Next base: position 245,336,080 of record BPTQ01000008.1, read on the forward strand.
ACAAATTTTCTCCCCCTCAAAAATGGCATATAAGATGTTATTTTTGAAACATTTTGAGAATAAATATGACCATTTTGAGTGTTGCGGGAAGAGTGACCACTGTGAACAATTTGTGAACAAAGTTTTAATTAAATACTCCCCCTCAATTAGTGATATAAACGGTTGAGGTTTTAAAATCATATGGGGAAGTACTTGTCTTTTTGAGCAAAACCTTGAAAAATGAAAGGTTTGATAGGTTTTACTCAAAAATAAGAAGCTTTCGCTCCTTTTATAAGGATTGTGGCACTGAGGCGTACCATAGGGTCCTTTCTTGACACTTACGGGTTGTACACTGTTATGTGTGCACAAGCCATTCACATATATAATCATGCATCCAAAATCATATGAAGGAAACAATTCAAGGGGTACCAGGAAGTGCAGTGATGTTCCCAGGAGTGCGCACAGGGCGTTGAAAGCCGGTGATGTTTATCCTGGGTCTACCACCAACATAGCTCTCCAGGCGTCTGAACTGATCCCTTCTGAACAACCGTTCATCAATCATGGTGATGATCCTTCTCACATCCCTTCTATCCTGAGAGTTCCAGCGCTTAGGATTCCCAACCTTCAAGCGTATATCCTTCAATCTGTACGCCAATCCATCCCTAACCATCTTCAAGGTATGATCCCCGAATTTATGGAGCTCACTACACGCCATTAAGCAGTTTCTGCGAAGTTCACTGCGGTAAACAATGCCGAAAGGTTTGCTGATGAGCGTAAGTTGTTTGAGCTGGTTGATGTCAGGAAGATCAAGCTGTGGTGGAGTGAAGTTTACACGTTTCTGATATGATTCAACAGCCATCTGGATATCTTCGACACGTTCTTTGATCACAATGCGTCTAATGAAGATGAGAACTGACTTGATGAATTCACGTTGAATTTCAGTCGAGAATTGTCTCATACGACCCTGTACTTTGGCAAGATACATGTCTTCGATGTCGTTGAGTGACAAGTTCTCAAAGTCAGCCTCTGAGAATTCATAGTCTTGTTCATCTTGTCGTTTGACTATGATATTCTTCAAGAATGTGTAGTCCCATTTGGACTTGAGATCAATGTGTTTGATGGCTACGATGTTCTTTGAGCAATACACTTCATGTTGAGACTTCTGAACTAGGCAGCTTCTGTAGTAGATTCTTCGGCGTTCAGGCCAATGATGAATCCCATACAATGCATCTTGGTCGTATGCTTGCACGTTGTCAGAAACCAAGTGATTTGCACGTTCCTCGATAGCTATGCAGTTTGAGTAAATAGCCGCTGGGAATGGAAGAGTCAATGATGTAGCGTATTTTCGTGAACCATCGCCACCATGGAGAAGAAATTCCAGGTCTTTGTTGAAGAAATATCTGAAGGGAATCCTTGGTTCATCTGGTTGGCCGATTGTTGGTAGAGGTTTGGTCCAGTCAGTGTAATATGGAGGGTTGTTCCGTTTAGTGAAGTCGATGTTTGCTTCTGGGTTGAGCCAATCCATGTTGTTAGACATGGCTCGAGCAATGTTTTCAAGGTGATATTCAACCTCGATTGCACTTTCCGAGCTGTTTTTCAACAGAAGGAATGCGTCATTCTTGATGCGCTTCAACTCGGATTTCGTCATCTTCTTCACACGGAATCTTTCTTGCAAGATTTTTGCATGCTCCAAGGTACTACCGTCTACCAATTCTTGACCTTCTTCAGGGTAGGGAATGTCGTTAACAAGAGTAGAAAACCATTCAAATTCTGCGGTTGTATCGTCATCTAGCCATGATACGACATCAGGCTGAGTCGTCTTTTTCTTGCTTTTAGAAGGCCTTGATGATGATTCGGGTTTCTTCACTTGTTTGGGAGAGGAGGGTTGTTGTTGGGGCTCAAGGACCTCTTCATCGTCACCACCCGTATACTCAAAGTGATCACCAGTTTTCTGAGTCAAGGGTGGTAACTCGGAATCGTCCCGAGGTTTATCAGTAGGAGACCGAGGTGATGGAGACTTATGTTGAGAAGAAGTCCGTTGTGGAGGAGGTGGCATAGATTTAGATTGACCAGACTGCTTCTGACGTTTAGGTGCAGAGTCCTTATCCTTATCATCGTCATCTCTTGGTCTTTTGGGTTGAGTGGCTGACTCCTTGCATGATGATCTGAGTTGATAGTCAAGTAGAATTTCGAAAAATTTAGCTTCATCTGAAGTAAACGTTCCAGATCTCTTTGACATTTGCATCACTAGTTTAGCTATTAACTCAGATTCGGAGAGATCAGCTTCTTTTGCCATTGTATGTTTGACCAATGCTACGATGTTAGGGGTGAGTTGTCTGGAAAATACTTCTTTTGTCACACTGGGGACAGTGTCGAGAAGAAACTTGTGGGTTTGTTCTCTTGCTGACTTTTCCAGTTCCTTTTGGACTTTTGGAACGATATCCTGAAGGTACTTTTGAGTGTAACCTTCAATCATTTCATTTAGTTCCCCCTGACGATGACTTCTCATGAATTCCTGAATAGCTTTCCTATCTTTCCGCATCTCGTCATTCTCATTATGTAAGTACTGCATTTGTTCAGCATACCAATTAAGTTTTCTTTGAAGCATGTCCTTCTGTCTAACTTGTTTGACAGCTTTCACAATTCTTGCATGTGTTTGAGAAATCCAAGACTTTGGTGGTTTCTTCACGGATTTGAATGATGATCTGGTTGACTTAGTTGATGGTGGTGGTGATGAATGAGATGAAGAGTCCGATGATGAGGAGACATGAGGAGACTTCATGTCCTTAGGAGTTTCTGAGGTTTTCTCCTTTGAGTGAGTTGGACTGTCTAGAAGAAACTTTGTATAATCATCCTCGTCATCCTTAGACTTTTCTTTCTCAGTTTCCTGTTTCTCAAAATCATACTCAATGGTGTCTTCAACAGGCGGTTGTTGTTGCAGAAGAGTGGTGGCACCAGATCCCTTATCGGGTTGATTAACCGTATCAGGATCTGGAGAGGAGTGGGCAGCACCACTTGATCCTCTGGGGCCACCCATTTGTTCTTTAGCAAATTCAGCGGCCTTTTGAATGTGTCGGACGTTGTGAAACTTTTTCCTGTATGATTTGTCCAATTGCTCTTCTTCTTCTTCTTCAGAGCTCTCATCATAAGGTACAATAGCTTGAGTCTTCCCTTTTTCTTGGACAGCTGGAGGACTTGGAGGTTTTGTCACTGAGGCAGGTGTTTCGGTGGCAGTTGCAGAGAAATGAACCTCTTCATCTGTCTCAGTATCTTCAGAGCTCTCATCCCTAAGTTGTCTTTGTGGTTCAAGTGTGGGAATAGGTTCGGCTTCCTTTACGGGAACAATCCTTATAGAAGGAGCTTTCCTTTTAGGAACCTTCCTTTGACTCGCAGAACTTGTTGTGCTTCCTGCACTTCGTCTTCTGGTTCTCCTGACAGGTGTTCCAGGAGATTTTTCGTCAAGATGACCAACTTTGCCTTGTCTGACTGCTTCCAGATATCTCTTGTACGTTTCGAGCTTTCTGACATCTTCAGTCAGAAGGAAATCTGGCAATACAGCACCTTGTTTCTTTGTGGACGTTTCCTTTATTCTGACAGAGAGAATAGGTTCCGTCAACATGTCGTGATTGTCAGGGTCATTGAGCCTCTTGGGAATATCAGGATGAAGTCCAAGTGCTCTCTGTATCAACAGTTTAGTATATCTGATGTAGGGAATCTTTGAGCCAAGTTTGCTGAGAAATGACATCATGTCATCCCAAATCAGAGCTTCAATAGCGATGTGTTTCATGTTGACGAATGCCCAAAATATTTGCAGTTCTATGAGCTTAGGATGCTCATAGCCGCTATCACGACCAGAAACAGACTTGGTGATGATCATGTAGAGTGTTCTCCATGGTTGAGGAATACTCTTAAGCTCTACATGAGAGTGCTTAGAGATTACTCCTGTAGCCTCGTCATAACCGATATTGATTAAGAATTGGAGAGTTAACTCTTCAGCAGGTGTGGCATAAAGTTTGGTTGGATTGACTTCAGGAATAAGGAGAGCAGCCCTTAAGTCTGCAGGTGTAATGGTGACTTGTTTGTGGTTTAGAGTCACCGTCACAGCAGTCCTTCCTTTGACCCTTTCCATAGTATTCCAGAACTGTTGGATGTAGATCTCAGGAATGGTTGCAGAGTGAGTAAGCATGTTCTGATATGGATGAGTCCTCAGAATATCGATAGCAATGAGACATGAAGATTCAGAGCAAGTGAGGGTGTCAAAGTCAACACGGAGGTTATTCTTTCCTATCTTCATTGGATAGCCATGAGGATAGATATCAGCAATGGAGAGAACTTCAGGTGCATCCACATTCATTTGTTCAGCCATGTCGTGATCTGAAATAATATTAGCCAAAAGAACCAACATATCGAAAGACATAATGTTAGTCAACAGAAGGTCTTATTGTCTAGTTATTTAATGTACAACGTCAATGATTGTTACGAGTCCTAAGTCACTTGTATGTCCAATAGTCTAATGACGTCGTGAAATGTTTCATGAGTTAGTTAACTTTAAGTTTTAAAGCTTATGTTATCACTTATTGTTCACAACATATCAAACGTTTTGGTTTATTAGTGACATTATTGGATTCGTGACGTTATGATAAGTTTATTAACAAGTTTTGTACACGTAACAATTCATAATGAAGGTCAAAAAATGGCTTAAGCGTAGGATTGACAAAGTTACGCGTAAACAGTCGTGACATACGCGTAGGCGAAAGCTTATGCGTAGGATCCTTTCTTATGCGTAAGAAATGTTACGCGTAAGAAAAAGGGGACCTTACGCGTAGAGCTTACGCGTAGGCGTATAAGAACCTTACGCGTAAGGCTTACTCGTAAGAGTAGACCTTATGCGTAGAGGTCACTGTTTACGCATATCCTTCACAGGATACGCGTAGTCCCACTGTAGAACCTTACGCGTAATAGTTATGCGTAGGTTTTATTTTACGCATAACATGACTACGCGTAGGGTAATCCTTATGCGTAGAGAGTCTTATGACCTTGATTCTGAGTGTTTAAGCGTAGCAAAGGCCTGAAATAAATCATCATATCATCAAAGTTAAACACATATCATTCATTTTATCAACAAAGCATGGTATGAATCATTCATATGCAGTTAAGCGTAGAAAGTCATACGCGTAAGTCAAAACCCTAAGGGTTATGAATTACGCGTAAGTTTTCTAACCATAGGATTTGCACAAATTAATTCTGGTAGTTCAAGAGTGTTAGTAGAGTCTTTAGGCCAAGTTATAACATCAAAATTGTTGTGAATCAAAAATACCCAAAGTTTATAAGCTTTAAACCCTAGTTTCGAATTGATGATCAATTCGTGTTTCTGGGTGGTTTTCAACAATGGAAATGATTAATTCAACAAGAAATAAACATAACCCAACAATCTTTTAGACCACAACACTTCTCATTTGAAAATACCCAATTCGACTCATAAACCCTAGTTTTTCAAATTCATATTTTTCGTGTTTCTGGGTGGATTTTGATGGTTAAAATGGAATCAATGATGTATTAAGAACGTTTTGACACTAACCATTTCACCACAAACACACTCACACTGATTGTGTGTTCATACGCATACGCGTAGAGCACATAATCATTCATATCTTTTGTTTTAACCGTTGGATTTACATGAAAATCAAAACCATTGCTTGTAATTACGTTTAGATTATGAAAACACTTACAATATGATGATCAAAAAACATGGATTTGAATCTTGAATATTAGGCGTAGGATTTGAAATGAGTGTAATGAATGTGAAAAGTTAAAGTAAGGTGAAGGTGTTTTATCAAAAATGACTTTGTGCTTTTGGCAGTTTCGGTCCCTCCACCTTTTCCATTTTCATCCAAAGCTTTTTAACTTCCATTTTTGTTACCAAATGAAGATTTTAGAAAAGAACCTTGACGACACTCCCCCTCGACTTGAGAAAAAATAATGAAAGGTTGTTTATTAAAGTCCGAGGAGTGTCTTTGAGCCAGGAAATGTACCACCATTTGTAAAACGAAACAACCGAGATATGATAACATGCAAGTACACAGATGTTTTGAAGCAGTTAATGGATTATTTTCTCCCCCTCAACACTGGATCGGAAAAATACTGAATTTTGAAAGATAAAAGTGTTGACGGAAGAAATGTACTTGCCATGTTTAAAGAAAATAGATGAGGAGAATATTTTTGGTGTTTTATCAGGTTTTATATTTTTGTATTTTGTTTTTGAAAGATTTTATTTATTTACAAAAGATGTTTTGGTGTTTGACAGGTTTTTAAGACGGTTTTAAGAGGTCATCCAGTTCCTCTTGAGTCAAACACCTCATACCAATTCGGTGGACCAACTCATTAAACCTAGCGGGAGGCAAGGCTTTGGTGAGCAGATCTGCCAATTGGTATTCAGTACCCACAAAGTATAATTCAACTGTACCCTGTTCCACATGATCCTTGATGAAATGATAGCGTAGATCGATGTGCTTTGATTTCGAGTGCTGAACTGAGTTGCACGAGATTGCAATGGCACTCCGATTGTCGCAGTACATCGGGATTCTGTCAAATACATAACCATAGTCTTTGAGTTGTGTTCTCATCCAAATGACTTGAGCACAACACGCGGACATGGCTACATATTCTGCTTCAGTTGATGACAGTGATGTACAATCCTGCTTTTTTGATTGCCAAGACACCAGTTTATCACCGAGAAATTGTAGTGCTCCTGAAGTACTTTTCCTTGAGTCTAGGCATCCTGCGTGATCAGCGTCTGAAAAAGCGATTAGTTCAAAACCAGAATACTTCGGATACCAGATCCCCAAATTAATGGTTCCCTTGATGTATCGGAGGATTCTTTTAGCCTCAGAGAGGTGGGTTTCAGTTGGTCGCGACTGATAACGGGAGCATAGATAAACGGCAAAGACAATGTCAGGTCTGCTAGCTGTTAGATACATGAGAGACCCAATAATACTTCTGTATTTGGTAGGGTCAACCAATTTCCCATGTAAATCAGCATCTAATTTCTTGGTATGAGCCATTGGTGTGGCATAAGTATCACAGGTATTCATTCCAAATTTGTTTAACAATTCAAGGGCATATTTGGACTGACTCAAGAAAATACCACGGGGTGATTGATGAACTTGCAGTCCTAGAAAGAATGTAAGTTCACCCATCATGGACATTTCAAAATTTTTCTTCATGAGTTTTGCAAAAGCGATTGAAAACTTTTTATGTGTTGACCCAAAAATGATGTCATCCACGTAAATTTGAACAATTAAGATGTGTGCCCCGTGATATTGTATAAAAAGAGTTGGGTCAACCGAGCCTTTGGTGAAATTATTGGCAATGAGGAAAGATGATAGCTTATCGTACCATGCCCGAGGGGCTTGTTTGAGACCATAAAGAGCTTTGTTCAGTTTGTAGACATGGTTCGGGAACTCAGGATCAACGAATCCATCTGGTTGGCTGACATATACCGTTTCTTTAAGTTGTCCATTTAGAAACGCCGTTTTGACATCCATCTGATAGACCGTCATGTTCATATGAGCCGCGAACGCGAGAAATATCCGAACAGCCTCAAGACGAGCAACCGGAGCAAAAGATTCTTCAAAGTCTATCCCTTCTTCCTGACGATAACCCTTAGCAACTAGCCGTGACTTGTTTCGGATGACATTCCCTTCAGCATCCAATTTGTTTTTCCAAATCCATTTTAGACCAATGACGTAGACCCCTGTTGGTCTTTCAACCAGTTCCCATACTTCAAGACGTTTGAATTGGTTGAGTTCTTCTTGCATGGATTCAATCCAGTTGTCTTTTGTCATTGCGTCTTTAATGTTTTTAGGTTCAGATTGGCAGACAGTGAGTGCATAAATGCAGTGTTCACCATCTGAGTGAAGACGTTGTCTCGTAACGACTGGTTGATTCGGGTTGCCAATAATGTTAGCCAGAGGATGGTATTTTGTCCATCTATGTGTAGAGGGTTGATGTTGGTATACATTGTGCAGATTCTGAGGATTCAAATGGTTTGTTGAAGATTCTGCAACATCTGGTGCAGCAGTCTCATTTGCAAACGGGTTGAAGAACGCATTTGGATCAAAATCTGCAGGTGGGGGTACTTCATTCAGAGTATCATCAGCTGGTTCATCATTGTTGGAAGCGGTGTGTTCAACTGTTGTGTTGGAGTCAATTGGTGTAGGTGCATCTTCAACAGTAGTTGTTGTAGCAGGTGTATCAGGTATAGGAATATTATCAGGTTGTGCAGCGGAAACAGCGGATACACCAGGAGCACGTTCATCAATGTCGTCACAGAACAGAGGAGCAAATAACCTTTCCATTTGTTGACGAGTTAGCTGAGGGCTTTCTTCAGCTGATGATGGGGGTTGAGGGAAGTTTAAACGGTTGTGACCGGGTTCTAAGCTGTTATACTCAGAAGCCATTTCCGTGAGTTCATCGAAATGAGCATGAATCGTTTCCATAACCTCCTTAGTTCGACGATTCCAGATTCGGAAACCTTTAGAATTGTCACAGTATCCAATAAAGACTCCAATATCAGCTTTGGCTTTTAGCTTTCCAAAATCATCACGATCATTATTTGGATAGCAAAGGGATCCAAATACATGAAAGTGTTTGAGGTTCGGTTTATAGTTGTGGACTAGCTCAAAAGGTGTTTTGTTGTGGCGTTTTGTGATCATGGAACGGTTTTAAGTATAGCATGCAGTAGATACAGCTTCTGCCCATAAGTAATCTGGAAGTTTAGCATTGATTAACATTGTTCTTGCAGCTTCCACTAACGTTCGGTTTCGTCTTTCAACAACTCCGTTTTGTTCAGGTGTCCGTGCAATAGATGTTTGATGCTGAATTCCCACTTTCTCATAAAAGTCACGAAGGGTTTTGTTAACAAATTCAGTTCCTTTGTCTGTTCTGATGATTCTGACGGTGTTGCGGAGCTGAACCTGTATCTTTGTGAGAAAGGTGATGATCATTTGTGGAGCTTGGTCTTTGCTACGAAGAAAGTAGACCCAAGTCCATCGAGAGTAGTCATCAACGATTACTAAGATGTAGCGTTTGCCATTTATCGTTTGCACGCGCATGGGGCCACACAAATCCATGTGAAGAAGATGAAGCACATGCTGAGAGCTGTGTTCCACCTTTGAAGGAAAATGAGCACGAGTGCTTTTCCCTTGTTCACAGGCTGAGCAAAGGTGACCTTTTGAATACCGGAATCGTGGGAGTCCTTCAACTAGTTTGTGTCGGGCAAGGTTGGTGATGGTTTGAAAGTTTAGATGTGAGAGACGACGGTGCCATAGCCAGGATTTTGTAGATGTTGCCTTTGAAAGTAAGCAAATGGGAGAGGAAGCAACCATGTCTTGCATAGAGATAGTGTAGAGACTGGAATTACGCGAGCCAGACATAAGATCGTTTCCTTGTAGATCACGAATGAAACAAGTTTTCTCCCTGAAAGCAACCTCCAAATCTCCATCACAAAATTGACCTACTGAAAACAGATTGTGACCGAGGCCTTCCACATAGTAAACCCTGCTTATTTCGATGTTCCCATTAACATAATCTCTGTAGCCCATGATGGCTGCGAAGTGATCGTTCCCGAATCTGACAGTGCCAATGAACTTTGCAATAAAGTTTGATAACAGTTTGAGATTGCCTGTCATGTGTCGGGAACATCCGCTATCAACAATCCAGAGAATGATCTGTATCACCTGCATTACACACAGACGACACAGATGGAATAGAAGTAGATGTGGAACCCGAAATGTGAGAGGGTTCCGAAGCAGATATGTTAGACATACACACATTTATAATTTTAGGCATCCATTTAAATCCTAGTGTGTTATATATCCATTTCTGCCATCTATAACTACTCTTTGCTTTAGTCTTAGTGAAATCACTAGATGATACTACATTCTTAGGAGGTGTAGTGGGAGCTACTGTGATAGCAATGGTTGCCTTAGAATCTAAAGAAGGTGGTTTACCAAGCACAGACTTAGAATGATTAGTGGGCCTAGAGGTATTCCGATTCTTAGGATTCCGTAATCTAGAGATTATAGCTTTAGCAACACATTTGTCATGACAGTCAGAATTCATACTCTTTTGACAAATATCACAAGGTGCATCAGACTGAATATCAAAGGTACTTAACGGTTTAGCATTCGTTACATCACTATTTCTATTACATTTGCCAGACGCAACAGCTATAGTGGAAGTAACATGAGTTTTATTCAGAGTCCTAGGGTGTTCTTCTACTTTAGCATTCCTTATTGATCTTTTCTTAGGTCGCAACTTCCTATTCTTCGTTTGAGTGCTCCTAGGCTGTGAAGTGCGGACGTTTGGAAAAGATGCAACTATTCCTGTTTCAGTAAAGGGAAACACATTAGCAACTTGTGATTTGGCAGTGGGAATTCTAGGTTCACGATTACTAAGTGTGACTGGTGCTATTCTCTTAATCACAGTAGGCGGGAGTTGTTCATACTTTCCTAACATTTCCCGTAACTTAGAGATGGTGTGAATCAGATTTTGATTTTCAGAACGAATATTACCAGCAAAATGCATGACTTCTCTAGTGTGAGCAAGATAGTGATCAAGTTCATTAGATGCTTCATCTCGAGTCTTTTTGAGTAAATCAAATATGACACCATATTCCTGTTTAACTTTTAGAAGTTCTTGTTCATATTTTGAGATTTGACTTTTCAAAGACACGTTTTGATCATCCAGTTGCTCAATTTTAGGATCAGAAGATTGTGCACTCAATTGAGCGATTTTCTTTTGAAAACTAAGTTGATGGTTGTGAATATCTTTTTCACACCATTGAAGACGACGTTTTGCATTGTGAATTTCCGTGTGTAATCGTTTATTTTCTGCTTTTAAAGACTCGATCTGAAGCACATTATCGGTGTTTTCAACAGTAACAACAGTTTCAACAATATCAGCAGAGATATGATCAGATGCATATGGCAACGAATAGAATAGCACAACATTATGGATATCAGCACAGATAACATCTTCCAAGAGTCGATCAACATCTTTTCTCAACAGTTTCTTTTTGCGTTTTGTGTTAGTAATAGATGTTTCTGTTTGCTCGAAAACGTTTTTCATTACCCCAAGTTCCTTATGAAAATCCTTTTCCCAGGCAATTGCACAACTTTTCAAGTTTTTAACATTAGGTAAAAGATTTTTCTGAAAAATGTCTCTTTGTTCGCGCGCCAGAGGCGATTGAAAATGTTCAACTTTTATTTCAGATCGATATTCTATCTCATGTTGTAAAATTTTGAGGTCAGCCATGAAAATGTCAAAATATCGAAGAATTTTTCGATTTTCAGGTTGTGAGTTTACTTCGCTAATGGAAGGTAAAGGACCATAAGTTTGTGCAAAGACTGTTTTGGGATTAACAATAGAAGACTCGGGTGTTTTGATGATAACCCTTGGTGTGTTAGAAGAATCCGTTGGTGTGACGAAAGTGACCGCGTTTTTATAATTAAAAGGTTTGTTGTAAACAACGTTTTTTAATTTTGATCGACTCTCGTCTTCTGCATCTAATTCCTCTTGACGATGGTATTCAACAACACTCATGACAGTATTATCAATTTTGTATTTTGCACTGGAAACTTCAGGAGTTGGTTTGAATGTTTTTAGTGAAAGCTTTGGTTTGTAATCAGCTAGATTTTTTCCATATCCATTTGGATTAGGTTTTAAGGTAAACTTTTCAATAGCTGTTACTGATTCACCATGTTTGTAAACAACAGTTTTAAACTCTTTAAGTTTGTTTTGCAAACCGAGAATTTCTGCAAGAAGGTCATCTACCCGATTCGTTGAATGCTTTTTGTATGCGGAGAACAGTTTTTGACAATTTAACAACTCAGCCTTAGCATTTTGATTTTCCAAGGTGAGAGCGTTAATTTGCTTTTTATGTTCATGTTTCAGTTGTTCTAATTCGGACAACAAAGCATTCTTCGAGGCGGCTAGATCACGCATCTGTCTCTCTAAATATTTTTCGTTTTGATGAGATTTTGCAAAAGCGGCTTCAAAACCTTTTTCACGGTTTTCTTGAGTTTTGAAAAAGTTGAGTTGCATTTGTAAACATTCAAAATCCTTGGTTAACAGTGCATTTTTACTTTTTAAGGATTGATTTAATGCATAACATTCCTCCATTTTGATTTTATGGTCTTGAATTAACCGAGCAAAATCCGGATGAGGCAACAGATCATCTTGTTCAACTTGAGTCTCAACATGATCATTCTTTAGATCCTCAAGTACGACCACGGAGTCAATTTGATTATCAAAGGGGACCATAAGGTCATCTTGATCGTCAAATGTAACTACAGGGTTAATTTGAAAATCATCAGACGAGGATGTAGAAGACTCATTTTGAACGGTTTGATCCGTGCCGGATTCAGATATTGGCGGAGATATTAGTTCAGATATGATGATGGTTTGTTCGGGTACCTGAGACAAGCCATCAGTGTCATACACTGGGCCTGTATCACTCATGTGCAGCTCATGCATATTAGCCATCAACATAACAGCTGCATTCGCTTGCAAGTCCTCCATGTCATCATCTGAGTCTGCATCTGCCATAAAGCTCTGTTCTTTGTTTGTGAGAGATCCACCAGCTTCATCCTTAAGAGCCAAAAGTAAGGCCTCTTTGAAATAAGCACTGCCCCTAGTCCTTGGCTTTGGGCATGCATTAGCCAGGTGTCCCTTCTCATTGCAGTTGTAGCATCGAAGACCATTTAACCGATTCTGAGCATTTCCCTGTTCCACCACTTGAGCTCTGTTGTTATTCCTACCCATAGCACTAAACCCTTGACCACCGCCCATCTGACGACCATAATCACGATTCTGAACTTCAACACGTCCATTGTTCACAACAGCTTGAGTCCGTGTGTTAGATGAGGAACGAATACGATTGTTGGATTTGTTGGTGTAACGGCCAAAAGCATTAGCAATCATCACAAATCCTTGTTGCAATGCTTCGAATGGATCGATTTCCTCAGTAGCTTCACTGACATATGCTTGAGCATTGTTGCTGTATGGGACCAATTGATTTTGTTGAGGTTGAGGTTGTTGCTGTGAAGGTGTGTTGGAAGCAGTTGGTTGAGTTGCTGGTTGAGAGGGATAATTCTGTTGAGCATACAAGGCAAGTTGTTGATTGTCCGGTTGTGACTGTTTAGCAATTTGAGTACGGAGAATCCTTTCCCGATCAACTTCCTTCTCATGAGGCTTCAAGTAATCGTACAACAATCCATAAGTAGAGTGATGCATATTCTTCGCTTGACGGAGAAAAATGACATACTTCTCCCATTCTGGACCAAGACTACTCAGGAACTTAGTATTCACTGCAATTCTTGGCATGATGATGTTGTGTTTATCCAAATCATTGATGATGTCTGAAAATCGGTGATGATATGACTCAAGTGTCTCTCCAGGTTCAATCATGAAGTGTTCATAAGCCAAGTAAATTTTGGATTCCAAATCCTCCTGATTGAGTACAGATCCTTCCATAAGAAGACGAATATGATCCCACATTTTTTGTGCAGTCTTTTGAGCATCAACACTACGAAGAATTGGGTTTGGTAATCCTAAAAGGATGTATTCCATTGCAAGTTCATCAGCTTCATAGTGTAGAAGTTCTGTAGGATTTAAATCTGCAACAGTAGCAATGTTGGTTTGTTCATCTCTTGGTGGAACTGCGTTTGGATCTCCGGGTACAATGACAGTAGGCATCTCAAATGGACCTTCCAAGATAACCTTCTTTAAGAACTTTCCATGTGGTTTCTTCAGATCACAGAACCTAAAGAACCTTATCACCCATTGATCGTAGTTTCCTGGAGTGAGCATTGGAGGTCTATCAAGTGATCCAGCTTCATGAATTGATTGTTGGCTGCTTAAAGCTTCACACATCTTTGCAAACCAAGTGGGTTCCTTCATAGTGCTTCGTGATGGATGTTGATTGAAATCGTTTGTGTAGGGTAGAGTTTGAAGACTTGGTGGTGGTTGAACCATTTGTGGTTGTGGAATTGCACCAAGTTGTGGAGTATGTTGCTGATTAAATTGTTGTTGATAAATTGCTTGTTGTTGATTCCATTGTTGATGTTGTGGAGTTAATTGTTGTTGTTGTTGATGATTATAAGTGTGAGGGAAGTAGTTAGAGTATGGTGGTTGAGACATGATGATAAACTTGTGTAGTAAGAATGGATCTTTGTAGTCGAGTGAACCTTTGTTGATGAAGTATCCTTAGGCGTAGAAATGACAAGAACCAAGTAGCACTTATGCGTAAAAACACCAAAAGTTACGCGTAAAAAGAATAGTTACGCGTAGGATTTAGCTTACGCGTAAGCAGGAAAAAAGACTAAAGTTACGCGTAAACAGTAAGTTAGGCGTAGAAAGTTATGCGTAGGATTACCTTATGCGTAGGACTAAGTCTACGCGTAAGATGAATCTTAAGCGTAAGATTTTCTACGCGTAAGCTTTATGCTTAAGCGTAAGATTAGGGTTTTATCCCAAGTGATCTTTTACACTTCACAGTGCAAAAGATATCCAAAGTCGACGTATTTTCAGACTTATCCAAGTAAGAAAACACGGAATAAACCAGAAAATTGAAGATCAAACCAAGGAAAGTCTTACGCGTAATTTTAGGGTTTTGTTACGCGTAAGATTACTCGTAACTTTGATTCTATCCAAATGTGTTTCTAAACCAGTTTTTGTGTGTTGAAATAGCTTCAATAACACCAAAATAACACAAAAGTGTGAAACTTGATGATCCAAAGCACTTAAAACAGTTACGCGTAGGATAACACTTGCGTACAAAAACAAGCTTAAAAACAAGGAAAAACACGTAAAGTTCCAAACTTTTTGCCAAAAACCAATAGTTTAACACCTAATAACGTTGAAAGTACAAGAATCTTGGATTCAAAAGTGTAAAAAATCAGTTTTTAAGCGAACCAAAGATTGTGTTATCTTTACGCGTAAGACCCAAACCAAAACTTCAAAAACAAACGAGTACACCCAACTATTTGGCGATTGATACCACTGTTAGGTCACTAGTTTTACAACACAAGCTTATAGAGAAAGAGATGAAGGCGATTGAACAAGTATCAAACACACACACACACAATATTGTAACCGGTTATGCGTAGGAGGTGAGTGAAAGAAATAACTTGAACAACCAACCCTCAAATGAGGGTTTACAATAGTTTATATAGGCAAGGAGCTAGGGCAACACTCCCTCTCCTTCCCTATTCCTTATTGGGCTTGGGCCTCAGCTTATGGGCCTTCTACATAAGCTGGACCTTAAACAAACATAAAGGCCATAATAAAGCTACCTATTACATATGAAATATAAATACTTGAAATACTGTTTAGGAGTGATTCCAACATTGGTAAATTTGCTTCTTAATTGGATTTGTGGTATTTTAGATCAATATTCTTCTTGGTGGTCGTTTAATTTGGAATGGACTTGGCGAAGTTTGATATAAACCATGTGCTAACGAGATGATTGGTTCAATGTTGCGGTTGAGCTTCTCAATATTGGACCGTAAATATGAAATTGGGTTTAATATGATTTGATTTATTATGGTATGAAATTGGATGTTGAGATTTGGTATAATGCTGAGATTTGATGGGTTGTGAGGATTGGTACTTTGGTGAATGCATTATCACGGATAATATCATGTCTCGGCTTGAGTTAATGGTTGAACAATGTTGACTACGGGGTTGTTTGTTGTTCGGTATCTCTTATTTGAATTTGAAGTGAGTCTTTCCGGGCAAGTTTATTTATTTCGTCTTCTTTCTTTCTAACCTTCCGCGAAGATGACTTGTTTGGGCGTTTATAGAGGGTGATAAAGACTTGGCTATTTAGTTGCGTTTGTGATTCTTTCTCACTTAACCCACAACGTAGCAATCACTTCGGTGTCTCACTCAGTTGAGAATGTCAAGTGGTTTTGTACATTGGGTACACCGTGTCTTGTTCACAAGAATTAGTACAAGTTTAAGTAACAAATCTGGGGACGTTTACTTCATGATCAAGTTTGACATATCGGGTTTACTTCATCAAGTGGTCACAGCAACAGTCGACAGAATGCGTGAATGATGTGTTTACCAAATTGTTTAATTGGATGGTTGATGATTTTGTTGATGT
This sequence comes from Chrysanthemum seticuspe, assembly GCA_019973895.1. Classification (NCBI taxonomy): domain Eukaryota; kingdom Viridiplantae; phylum Streptophyta; class Magnoliopsida; order Asterales; family Asteraceae; genus Chrysanthemum; species Chrysanthemum seticuspe. The sequence continues at coordinate 245,352,230 of BPTQ01000008.1, forward strand.
TGGATAATGAACCGTTGTTGAACCGCTGCATGTTCCCCTAAAACAGATATTCACCGAAACCAATGCTGTCATAACACATTCAAGTTGATATTGTTTACGGTTTTGTCTTGATTTTGTAAAATCCCGCGAAAGAACCTATTTCTCGGTTTAAATCATAGACGTGTAAAATCCCATAACAATGGAAACATCCTGGTATTAGCAAAGTGCATTTCCGGATCTATCTTACGGTTTATTCTTGGTTTTGTAAAATCCCGCGAAAGAAACTATTTCTCGGTTTAAACCATAGACTTGTAAAATCCCGTAATGATGGAACCATCTTGGAGAATAGAAAGTGTAATTCTAGATCTTACTTGATATTGGTGCTACAGTTTCTACTTCGAAGAAGGGATAAAAGGGTGTACTTCATGAATTGGATGTGTGTTTGGATATTCGTCATGGTAGTTTGGTTATTACAAGGTTTTAAGGGGTTATGTGCATTTTGCCATGGTCGGGATGAAAACCATTATCAAAGTTCGTTTAAATGTAAAAGAAGGCTAGTTTTGAGAAGTTAACCAGATGATGTGACAACGGCGTTAATTCAATATTATTTATTTGAGGTTGAAGTGAATTATCACGGGCGAGTGTACTTAGTATCTGAAGGTATCGGGGATGGTTGGATGAAGATTCTTCATGATCCTTGTTCGAGCTTATTATCAAAAACGAAGACTTGGAAATCTAGTTATTCTTGGGAGTCTTTTTTCTTTTACCACAAGGGGAAATTGGGCTCTTTTTGCCACAAAAACAAACTATCACTTTAAGGAGTTACGTTGTAGTGCTCAGTGTCACATTTAATTGTGGATTTTCAAGAGGTAATGTACGTCTTATACTTGATGGTTAGTTGGTTGAAGAGTATAGAGTACATAGAGAGTACTTAGAGATGCTAATGGAAATCAGCACCGCTCTTTGTTACATATGTGCAAGTTTAAGTCACGAGTTCGGGGTAGTTTACTTCAAGGTCAAATTCATTATATCGGGTTTTCTCCATCAGCTGTCACGACAAAGAGCCTACAGAATGATAATGGGGATGATTACATGTTTTGCTAAGAAAGTTAAAAAGAGAGAGATTATGACGTTTGAACATATCAGTTCAAGCCTCGTACTCTAAAGAAAAGAAAAGTGTACGTGTCAGTGCGCTTTATCTTCTGAAGAAGAGAAATCTTCTTATTATGACCATTCTCATCAACATGCTTCATACTTTTTCCATGCGCTTCAGTCATCAAGTGAACCGGGCTACTGTTGATTGTTTTCTGATTCCACTTTCTCAACTATAATGACGATGGCGACATCCTGTGCTGATTTTGCGGGGGAGAAGTGTGAATAGACTACATTTGGATAATGTTCACTTGTTTAATCAAGAATGGCATCTCCGTATGCAATTCTTGAGGGGGAGAAGAAGTGTGAATTTTTTGCATTGTTGATTGATATTAGAGAATATAAATGGTCATACGGCTCTAAACTCATGTAAGAACCGAGCTTCTTCTTATCGGGTCATCTTCACATGGAGTTTTTCTCTTCTAAGAGCCGTTGGTTGACATCTTCACTCGGATTGATGAGTTTATCGACAAAGTGCTTCCGGTTAATGCTTCACGTATACATCAACATGATGATTCCGAACAATCTCTCTGTTCTTGTTTGATGTGATTGGTAGTTTGGTGTTACCATCTTGTGTGTTCGTTGCGGCCTGATTGTTGATTTCCTTGATGAACATCTTTATGTTCTTGTTTGATTGGGAGGTATTATAGTTAAGGAGATTTGCAAGATGTAAGTTAATTGGGATGCTTTTTGGTGGGATGCTTTTTTGGTGTGAGTTGAAGATGTTAACTATCTATTCCCCAACTGCACAATCTTGAAGAAGGTCAAGTCTACAGTTTGTTCTACATTCTCTGCTACATGTTAGAAGACTAAAGACGAGTTGCATTTAACGATCTAAAGACTTCTTCTTAATCTGGGCTTTTATCGAACAGATTGTCGGTTTAGGGGAGAGCACTAATTGGGAGAGAGTTATAATTCAGATTCAATCCCCAATTAGACTTGCTCATATTCTTTATCAGTGACTCCTCGAGACGTTGTTATTGACTATTTCACGTATTGGACATTTGACACAAGTTGATTACTTCAGAGTTAATCATTTATCACTTATTTGAGATTGAAGTTGACTTTCACAAAGGCGTGTTCTTATTTGATAACTTGCTCAGGCTTAAGAATTTGAGTTGAAGACTTGGTTTATCTAGTTACCAGCTGTCGAGGTGGATGGTTGAAGACCTGGTTAACTATCACTATTAGGAGTTACTTTGTTTTACTCAGTGTCACACGCATATGACGGTGTGGATAATCGCAAGAGGTGTTATTGTCTCATACTTTGTTTGGGTAGTGAGTACTTAGAGATTTGCTTGAAGCATAAATTCTCTACACCGTTCTTCCATCATTAGGTGCAAGCTTAAGATACAAATGTGGGGAAGTTGACTTCAGTTTCAAGTATGCTATATAGGGTTTTCTTCATCAGTGGTCACTTCAAATTGTCTACATAAGGGTTGATAAAAATAGTCAGAGAGAGTCTTCAGCAAGTTGATTCTCACAAGAGTTCAAGTGTTCTTCTCATAAAGATTTCAAGTATTTGGGCTTATACTCTGTTGCTGATTCTGATGTGTCAAAACCAGAAAGGGGCAAGGAGACACACATCTAAACACAAAGCGAGTAAACTTGATGAACTTAATACTTCTAAGTAACTGAAGATATCCCGGGAAGACAAATGTTATTACCGGAGAGAAACTCAAGGTTTGACTCATGGCGAGTAAACTTGATGAGCTCAATACTTCTAAGTGATTGAAGATATCCCGGGAAAACAAATGTCATGACCGCAGAGAAACTCAAGGTTGTACTCATCAAGGCTTTTAGTGTTAGTATTTCAACTACGTGGGGGAAGTGATGTTAGAGAAAGTTTCTGAAGATAAAAGAGGTACACTAGTGTGTGGTGATTTCGATGGTATCACAATGATCAGGGGATAGAGAGTGTGTACATTGGGGGCGCTCAGTTGTTTCACTTGAGGGCTTAATCAGTGATTCAGAGATATAATCACTTATTCCGGAGTTGACATCCGCAGAGATTGTCATCCGCAGAGATAATCAGTGACTTGGTCTGCTTCTTCAATGTTATCATTTATTCCTTCCTTGGGTATTGGTATACTTCGGATACTTGAGCTTCATACACGATCATCAGGGAAGAAAAATGTGAACATGGGGAGGTGTTTTCATTCCCCTCATGATGTGTATTCGGGAGAGCTCTTGGGTATTGGTGTACTTCGGGTTCTTGAGCTTCATACACGATCATCCGGGAAGAAAAATGTGAACATGGGAAGGTGTTTTCATTCCCCTCATGATGTGTGTATTTGGGAGAGTTCTTGAGCATTATACAAAGAGGCTGACTGCATCAATTCAACTACTTGGGGGAATTGTTCTCTTGACACCTTTTGGAATGGATCGCTTCAGACTTCAGTGAAAAAGAAATTTGAGAAGATTATTTATACGTGGGATGATACGTTGCTGTTGTTCTTGTTGATGATATAACCCCGAACGGAGAACCTCGATTATCGTTCTTTAAATGGAGCAGCGGGATAAATGATAATGGTGTGCTTCTTGGTGCACCTGGCTAATGGAAGCTTGAAAGAAAGCTTTGAATCTGCTCGGCTAAAGGTCTTTCGGTTTGGGGGGAAGCTGCCAAAGTCTCTCTTTCAGATGGTTCAATTTCTTTCTTCTATGCAAGAGCCTTGGAAGCTTTGGTGGTGAATGTTTAAGAGATGACGATTTCTATCTTCTACAACGGGGCTGCTCGATATCCTTATCTCGGTACTCGTATCATCATCTTCTTTTACTATATCATTTTCTCTATCTTTGTATATATTTATTAAAAACCAAATACAAAAATATAAAACCAGCAAAACAAAATAGAAAAATATAAAATCATCAAAAAACCCATAAAAATCAGAAAATTTCAAAAATACCAAAAATATGTTTTCCAAGACATGTCTTCTGGTATCGATAACATCTACGGTCTTAGAAATGTCATTCAATAATGGCACGGGACCATAGATGAAGTTCGAGTAGGAGGTGTAAATATTCTTTTTCAAAACATGTCACAAATCAAATGGCTTGCAGTTACTTCAGACTGTAACCCGTGCTTAAAAACTATGGTTTGCTATTATTTCAGATAGCATCCCGTTCTTTAAAGAAAGGAAAGTGCTGCGCTAAACCAATTTTCAAATATTTCGTGCACTTATCCTAAAATATATTGAGGAAAGTATGTCGAAGGACTGCTGTTCCTACACAAATGTTTTTACGTCTAAAATTCTTCAGAAAAATATTTGTTGTATTTCAAAATAGTGGTAAAATGAGTTGCTTTAACAACAATCAGTTTCAGAGTTTTTATTTAATTTGCAAACTCAATTAATGACTTCAGCGCTTTTAAACTTTTTAAAAATTGAGTCATTGATTGAGGGGGAGAATGTTTTCAAATCTATATCATCTAACGGGCTTTCTTAATTATCCTAATATGCTTAATTAAAAATGATGTTAACCTACGTTGAAGGACTAGGTGCCTAGGATAAGATTGTTTGGATTAGATGATTAGAGTTTGATAAACACATTGTTCCCATACCTTAATGATCTGATTGATATGTTGAATTGACTTTTATTAGTCGATTGCTGTTTGGGTGATGTCGACCACCATATATCTGTATGTGTGTTCACTAATGTATGCAGGTATATTGGTATATAAGAATGTTCCCGATCCAGATCCCACAATTGAAGATGATTGGATGCCGCAAGGAAAGGGTAACGATATCTTGGGTTGACAAATGAAGAAACGGAGCTTAATTGGACTTCAATGGAAAGTTGGCATAAATGCAACGTAAGAGGTCTCACTGCATCAGCAGATGGTTTTCTTCTAAGTGACTGAAGAAACGGAGCTTAATTTGACCTCAGTTGGCATTAAAATGCAACGTAAGAAGTCTCACTGCATTTGCAAACGGTTTTCTTCCAAGCCCTACAACAACATCAACAAAAGCAGCTTATGATTCTCTCCACCTAATGTATCTTGTGCAGGAAAAGTAGTGAATGATACCATTTTTAAACAATTTTTGAAAATATTGTTTTGAAAATGGAAAAATATTGTTTTGAAAATAAATTGGACTAAATTTTGAAAATCACCGGACTTCATTTTATCAAAACCTAAGTCACTCAATCAACGACTATTGTCATCGATTAAGGGGGAGAGTGATTTAAAATTAAATGATTTTCAAACAATATTTCATCTATCAAGTCCGTTTGTACAAAATATGTGGTGATCTAAAGATTTAATGTTATGTCATGGTATGATTTTTTCTTTTGAATCAAGGTCTTTCAAAATGAAATTTTTTCTATTCTTGTTTGATTGTGAAATTGTTTTGTTTTACTTAAAAGATCTCTTAAAAACTATCATACATGACACTAACAATCTTTAATGTCTTAAAATGGTCCTTATTTGTCATCTTTCAAAATTGAATCTTGCCACGTCTTTCCCCAAATTTTTCTAAATGATTTAAATCAGTTGGGATCACAAATCTCAAATGGTTTGATATTTCTGATCGGGGTAGAGATCGTGATTTAAATCTCAAATCTGTTTTAAATGGAATTGGTTTTAGTCCTTTAAAGGCACTCCTGCCTCCATGTGCCAAACGATTTCAATATACATAATGCACATGTTGAGGAGGAGGATTTATCAAAAAACCAGATGAGTATTTAAACAAGGCCACATTTTCTCCCATGTTTTCTAAACCTAATTAAATCACTTGGGATCCAAAATCTCAAAGGGTTTGATATTTTTGATCGGGGGAGAATTTGTGATTTAATAATGAAATTTGATAAAAGGTGATCGTTTTGATTTAATTGTGCACGCTGCTCGCTCATATGTGCTAAACGCTTTCGAACCTTGAAGCACATATTGAGGGGGAGCAAATAAACTATCGAGGTACGAAAGCTTTTTAAAGTGATTTATAAAGTACCTTGATTGAGTTTTCAAATGGTTTCTTAATGGCTCTTGTGATTGTGGTTGTGCTTCAAATTAACTCTTGCCTCTATGTGATAAAATGATTTCACTTATCCTATGCACATATTGAGGGGGAGAATTTTACCATGAAAATCAAATGGCTTTTTCGTATGAAAATTGTGATCAAAGAAAATATTTCAAAGTCCTCTTGCCTCCTTGTGCTAAACAATTTTTAAATCATACGCACATGTTGAAGGGGAGGTTTTCTAAATGATCAAAACTATTAGGGTACAAAATGCTTTGATCTCGTATCACAAGTACCTTGATTGTTTTTCCAAATGATTTTTCAATTGGTTTCAAGGAAGAATGAACTGTACCAAAAGACCGACCATTTTACTTTATGCATGGAGTTATAAGGATGGTGAGGTTAGGTATTTCTTCCCACGATCCGCCAGAACCGGAGGGATCTTCCCAGGGATAATCCACTAGATAGTGTAGAGTCCTTAGGAATATTGAAAAAAGGAGAAAAATGAGAATATGGGAAGAGTGCGGACTGAGACAGAGCTAGTACTGGAATAAACCCAACAAGGTTCTAGATATGAAGTCTTGGTAAGCACTGAAGGGGTTGAAGAATGAAAAAGAACTAAATGTGAAAAAGGGTGAAAAGAAATAGCCCTCCATCAATTCAACCTTAGGGCAGAAACCGGGTTCAATACATATGCTACTGGTTGTTACTAAGGTAACACTGGTATTGAAGACAAGACGTCATGGACCCAGTGACGCACTGCACTAAACTTCCCAAGCCACTCAAGTTCCTCTTAAAAGGGCTTGTTTCATTCTCACGGGGAACCAACATAATCTATCGACTTTCTCTTAGAGATGGTTGATATTGAAGTAGGAGACCCTCTCCCTAGTCTCCAGCACAGGAACCAAATGTGCACTATTGAGTCTAGAGCCAAGAGATCATCCACGATATCTCATTAGGACACTAAATTAATGAAGACTTGCTGTTTCACACAATGTGGAAAGTAAGAATATATTAAGAGTCCTACGCATTATCCTTGTGGTATTGCCAGAACATCCGAGTGATATGTAAAAATATTCACAATGAAGATGGAAATCCTTCTAGAGCCAACATCAAACAAGCTCTTGGTGGGTGACATGTGAGATCTTCTCGAAAGATCAAACTTGTGACAACTAGATAGAAACAATGGGGCGATTCACTCGTGAATCAACCTTGGTCCAGGAATGGAATTGACGAATGCTTTTGGAAAAACCGTTCGATGTGCAAACCTTCTTTTCTCTAGCACGTCGAATGTGTATTCATTTTCAAACTCAAAAAGTATATCTGATTGAAAAAATACTTTTAGAAAAACCGTTCGATGTGTGAATCTCTTCTTTTCGCTAGCACGTCGAATGTGTACACATTCTCTAATACAAAAAGTATTTTGATTGAAAATTGATATTTCTCATAAAACCTTCGTTGTATTGCAAAACTCTTTCTTCAAGCAATACGCGATTGTTTTTCAAATCATTTTTCATCAATCAGTGAATCTCAATTCGCTGGTTCACTCACTCCGTGTTGTCTTCTTTGAGACGTTCCGGTTTGAGAACAGCTAGAACAGCTGCGAAACCCTGTCAAGTAGATTCTTAGGAATCCTACCTGATCACAGGCAGTACTTGTACTGATCAACGGGGAACCGTGGGCCGTGTACCTCAATTCAACGAAAGTGATCAAAGACACTTTCGTGTGTTTTATTGCTAACTGTTGTTTGCAGGTACATTTGGACGGTTGCAGCTGATCAGAATTGAGGAGTCAATCCAAAGCCGCATGCTCACAGCATCCACACTTAATTGAAGAAATCATGACTGGTGCATATCTACATAACCTGGTTCTGATATTTTTATACTATGCTTCTGCTACGCTGCTGCAAATATCATGAACCAGTAAAGCTTCCGCTACTCTGATGGAAAGATGTCATGATTCAAAAGTGTGAGCATGTCGGTCCAAAAGTCACAACTTCACATGATGGCAACACAATAAAGGGTGATCCAGAGATTTACTGTGGCTGATGATCTCAATGAAAGCTCGAAGATCATCAAAGATGTGGATCAGTTAAAGGCCTCCACTAAAAGTACAAATCAGTGCGGACTTTGAAGAATCACTGCTATTGCACAAAGATTGTTGAAATGAAGAATTGAAGTCTACGAGCTCAAGAACAAAGACAAGAATAGAATGCTAGGATTCAAAATGTAAAACATGGGGTGACCTCCCTTAGGGGGAGATTGTTAGGAATTAGAAAATTCCATAGTGAAGAGTCGGTCACCCCAAATATTATCTAGCATAAGTTAGCTCGTAGACTTGTCGTTATTTACATTATTTAGTAGTTATCTAGTTAGTTTGTAGCGTAGTTTAGTTTAGTGCAACACCGTGGAGGAAGAAAGGGTCTTTACCCACTGTATGCCTGATCCACAGTCCGTTAGGAGGACGGTATGTTTGTAACTATAAATACCCCTTCCATCCATGGAAGGGGTGGTGCTTCTCAATCTAATATTCCATACTTTTGTGTAAACCTCTAGCAAGAACACCCTCTCTCTCTACTAACTCTCTAACTATGGCAAACATGTATTTTGATCATTCAAGACCACCCGAATCATCAACACAATAAATATTACGATCCTACAACTTCAAATCCAAATAAGAAATACCGTACACACAGCCCCGTAGTCAACCTAGTTCCAATAACAATTCAAGCCGTGACAAAATATTTTGCGTGAAAATGTATATATCAAAGTACCAAACCTCATAACCCATCTACGCTCCAATTTAGAGAAGCCCAACCACGAATTTGAACCCGATTCAAAATAATGACTAAATTCGATCAATTTATGCTTTAGAAGACCCATGTTAAGTTATACTTATTTTCCGATCTAATCAATCAACGTTTATCTTGGTCTAGATCAATATCCAAGTCCAGGAGTGAGAAAGCACATTATCCACTAACCAAGTCAGATTAATACCACTTCACATCAAATAATACCACTTAAAATAGCACCAGGAGACCAAATATTCACTTAACTTAATTGTTAAAATTCACTTGACATTGAAAATGTTCACGAGACCATGAGGCCCAAGAATTGTTATGCTATGTCCATTTTCTTGACCCATTCAATCACATAGAACACGGACCTTGTTACAAATAAGCAAGTCCATTCCGTCAACTTTTCACTCGCCCCATGCAATCAAATCCAGTGGCGCCTCAACCAATTTCACGGGAATGTGTCTCACATATTACACTCACATATCATTTGATACCCCATAATCCGCACCAAAACTTAGTATTGTCAAAATGCATCACTTCTTATGTCGTCAAGTCTCGAATCAATATCACCTTTATGACTCCAAAAAATGAAGCAATATATCACGATATACTAAGACCATCATTTATTATTCAGCCCACGGTCCATATAAGCCTTGTTAATCATACACTAAAACACATGGCCCAAATAATCAAATGACAAGTCCACTCCAAAACAAAATCTGCGTATACCTAATAATAAGTAGTATAAAAGTGAGCTTTAATCTCTCATATGCCCTAAACATTCTCACACTCATAACCCTAACACAAAGTATACGCCTCCCTCCTCATCTGTTACTCTCCAAAGATTATTCTAAATCTCATCACAACCCCTAAAAAATCTCACGCCACCCTTTTATTCAGATCTTAGATGAACAAACCATACGCCTCCAATCCTAATATCATGCATCAAACATGCCTCTCTACTGAACAAACAAGGCAAATAATCACAAGAGATAATCGTTGGACCTGACCTCGCAATAGGGTTGGCTCGAGGAGTGGGTTTGCGACAGCCACAGGGATGGCTCGAAGGTTTAGATTAGTAACACGTACAATCAAATGATTCAAGGTAGGTTTCTTCTCGCTTTAAGTCTTTATTTAACCGAATTAAGAGTAGATTGAAACTCTTATGTTTTGAATCTTCTTTAATAAGTTCGGATATTAATTAAAATAAAGTCTTTTACATATGGATCAATGAAGAGTTATGTTTGAGTGTACACGATCTATAGAGATATGTACGATTACTTGAAAAAACCTGAGATCCTCAAGATGTTTTACCTTTTTTATTAAGAATCTTATAGATCAATGATGATAATCTAATTCGTGCTTTGGACCCTTGGTCTTGATGTTACTCATGAGTACCACGAAATAGAAATCTGAGATTGTTAGTACATAATCTTTTTGAGTCTTTGAATTGAATGAGAGATGGGGAGTGATTGTAAGGGTCCTTTGAAGAGTCTGGATGTAGGTTTTAGAAAGATTTGATTCGGATTTGATTAGAAAGCTTCGAGTCTTCATGTTTTTGAAACCAGATCATGGACCAATGATGTCAAAATGAACCTGAGGTCGAGTATATTGGTCATAGGTGTTGGTCTTGTGGTCGTGAGTCAATTACTATACCATCTACTTCATTTTCCTTTCTGTTAAATTTACTTCAGTCAAGTCGCTAGGCTTTGACAAGTCGCTAGGCTTTGACAAGTCGCTAGCATATCAGTTTGACTCAAGAGTCAAACCGTCACCAAGTCGCCACCATAAAAAACGGGCACAAGTCGCTACATAGATTCATAGTTGTTAGGTTCAGTAAATACCCAAACCCCTTAATCTAGGATTTGAATAGAAAATAGCCCAAGTATTTATTCCGTTAACACAAACAGGTCACTGAGTGCATAGTCTCTCAGTGAGTCGTCTTCAGGATACTCAGTAAGAGGCAATGAAGAAGTCTCACCACTCAGTAAGGCGAAACTTAAAGGGTGAAGACTGAGTCAAGAAGAAGATGATGGATTCAGTGAGTGATGACAATAACTCACTGAATCCCTAAGATTCCTATCCAACTTCTTACACTGAAGACAAACTGAAGTAGAAGACTGAAGAATATAAAGACTGAAGAAAGAGCGGGACAAGGCGGGAAAGGTTGAATCAGATAAGATAAAGTCCTTATCAACCAAAGTCAACTTTCCCTTAATGGCAAAACATCAGGCTCAATGTCATCACTGAATTTAGGAAAGTAGTCCTGTCTCTTACCTAGAATAGTCTTTGTAAACAGAGACAAAATACATCAGTATTTTGTCTTCTGTATGATGTCAGTTTGTCACTTAGGAAAGAGTCAAAGATCATACATGTATAAATAGCATAAGAGATGGAGTGAAAAGGTTAAGCTTGTGAATTGTAAAAACACATACACGCAAGCCATCTTTTCACTCCTCCAAATACAACTTAGTTCCTGAGATAGCTCAGTGAGCTCTAAGAGTTGTGCTCAGACATAGCCTGAGCTTAGAGAGGAATCACCCAACTTTGTCATTTCAATCCCAAGTACTATTCCGCAAGTACTTGGGTAACGTATTCTTTGTTGATTTATTTCTAATAAGAATATGATGTTGAAAATTACTTAGTGTGTTTTCTTTATGTTAATTTCAGTCATAGTTCACTTTTAACTTGTTTTATAAACTTGAACTGTTTTAAATGATAGTGAACGGGGAACAACAAGTGGTATCAGAGCAAGGCTAATTATAAAACTCGTTTTTAGGCCGCTCTAAAAGTTTTTAAATTAGGATCCTAAATGGCTGAAATTGATGTACCCCAACTAGTCGATAAAAAGGGTGGAGCTTATTCAGCTGTTGCCCCTAGACTTGAAGTTGGCAAATTCAACAAATGGAAAAAGCGAATGCTTTGCTATTTGATTGGGATGGAACCTTATTATGTCAAGTGCATAAATGAAGGTCCATTTGTCCCAAAGACTGCTGAAGGGTTGCCCATACCTGAAGCTCAGTGGACCCAGGATGAAAGGAGAGTGGTCAACCAGGACCAAAGACTCAAAAGTATCATAATATCTAGTCTTCCTGACGATATTATGGAGTCTGTTATAAGCTGTAGCACTGCTAAGCAAACCTGGGATGACCTAGTTCATAGTCATGAAGGACCATCTGATACCAAGGAAAACAGGATAATGGACCTGAAACTTGAGTATAACACCTTCAGGGCTAAGGACTCATAAACTCTCTCTCAAACTTACACCAGATACAAAACTCTTTTAAATGAACTTTCAAATGATGGTGTTAATTTGTCTAAGCATGAAATCAATGTTGGTTTTGTAAACAGTCTCCCTGAGAAGTGGTTGAATTTCTCTCAGGGACTCAGGAATGCTAATCATATCCAAAATCTTGAGCTTCCTGAAATTTATGGGAAATTTGTCTATGAGGAAAACCTCATCAACAGACGATACCCTGACTTAAAGAAGTCTCAGGAAGTCAAGAAGTCCCTGACCACTACCTCATCACCAATATCAACTGCTTTCTTTTCTAACAATGTAGTTCAAGATTTCCAAGAAAACTCAGATGATGAGCCTGATAAGAGATCAAGTGAGGAGTACCTAAGTGACCTGAATGCTGAATTTCAGGAAAGGGCACTCCTCGCTAACTCTCGAAGGTTTATAAAAAGAAACAAAGGTTTTTCAACTGCTAAAGCAACTGAAGACACTGAATGCTACAAGTGTCATAAAAGAGGCCATTTTGCAAAAGACTGTTTTTCAAAAACAATTTCTGAACCCTCTTACAAACCATCAGGATCTAATCAGTCTTCAGGCTTTAGCAAATTTCAACCTAAAATCTATCAGTCTCATCAAAATGTTCAAAACAAATCTGATCTTAACAAAACCATTGATTATGAAGCTAAGTATAAGAAAGCAAAAGCTAAGCTTGCATTGCTTGAGGCCAGTCCCTCAGAAACAACAAAAAATGTTCAATATGTGCAGGGTAAGAACAAAGGCCTTGTTGCTGAAACCTTTGACTGGGATGAAGAGCCAATCTCATCGGATGATGAAATGGTACATGTCAGTGCTCTAATGGCTCTCTCAGAAGAAGACAAGCTAGCTGTTGGGAAGAATCATGCTAGGAACGGGGAATGGGTCAACATCACAATGAAGAAGGTAAACACTTTACTTTCTATGGATGATGACTCTGATTGGCAGTCTTATATGAATTATCTAAATGTTGACCTTAAGTTTGTAGAAGAGCAAAGACTGAATCTTTTTTCTAAGTACAACAAGTTAAGTTTTTAATTGACTAAGTGTAGGGATGAATTGCTTATTTTAAAACAAGCTAAGCTTGAGGCTGTCACTTTGCAAATTCAAAACACTGAACTAGTTAAAAGAAATCAGAATCTTCAAGATGAACTTAAAAAGGCAAATGATATTCTCAATAGTTGGACTGCTAAGAATCCCAGGGTCTTTGATGTTGTGGGAGCCCCCAGTAGTAAGAAGAGAGTCATAGGTGAAGATCATCTCCCTGACTCTCTCAACAAAGACCAGGCTCCTAAGCCATTTGTGTCTGGTGGCATGATTACAAGTATGTTGGTTGATTCAAATTCCAGTGAATGGATTGAACGAGTTAATCCTGAGAGTAAGCTTCCAAACTTCGATTCTGGAAGGATTCTAGAGCCTGAAAGTCAAGCTCTAAAGAGCATGCTTGGACTCCCTGATGTGCCCAGTTGTACTGAACACATCTCTGAGTCTGAAGCAGAATCTCAAGCACCGCTTCCACCACTGAAACCTCTTCAGGGTGCTGCTCCAAGCTCTGAGCTTACTCCACTACAATTCAATCCTCATTCACCAAAAGAAAGGTCTGGACGTGGTAGAACCATCCTTCAAAGACAAGCAAAACTAATCCAACAAGAGTCTACTCCTGCTGAGACTTCATCATCCTCTGTCCCCACTGAAGCTGACCAAATCCAGCAACTGACTGAACTTGTGAGGAAGCTTACTGAAAAAATGGAATCCATTGAAAAGGTCCCTGAACCAATCAAGGAGACAAAGTCAGCTTCCTCCAGTTCCTCAAAGTCTAAGTCAACCTCCAAAAACAAACAAAAGTGTGAGCTGTGTCATTACACCACCCATACCACTGACAACTGCTATAGAATCCTTTTTTGCATGATCTGCAAAAAGGATGATCACAGGACTGCAGATCATCTACAGTATGTCAGTCAAGAAAACTATACCAAAGTTGGTCATCAGTATGCTTCATCCTCCAAAACTGCTCAAAAGAATAGAGCAAAACCTTTTTCTCTCTGCCCTCACTGTGGGTTCAATGATCATCATCAGGATGATTGTCTCATGAATACATGCTGTGATATATGCGGTAATCCAGCTCATGAGACATCCCAACATGACAGTATCATTCATGCAAGGAGAAATTCCAAACAACCCAGAGTCACTGAGTCATCCTCAGCCTCTAAATGCAAAACCTGTGGTAGCACCTTGCACACAACCACTGACCATGAGTCGATTGCAAATTTCAAAGAGACCTTGAGATCCAAGCCCACTAGTAAGTGGGTCACGAAGAGAAACTAATTCAGTTTACTACTTGTGCAGAGACATGCCAGGGAGCCTATTTGGCATCTAGACAGTGGATGCTCAAGAAGCATGACTGGTGTGAAGGAATATCTGCACAAGTATGTAAAGGAACCAGGGCCCAATGTAGTATTTGGTGATAACTCATCATGTCCCACTGAAGGTTATGGTTCAGTAAACTGCAATGGAATAGTTTTCTCTAGAATAGCCTATGTCAACGGTCTCAAATACAATCTCATCAGTGTCAGTCAACTATGTGATGCAAAATTCATTGTACAGTTCAATGATAAACAAGGTACCATTTTTAATGCCAACAAGGAAGTTGTGTTGATAGCTCCTAGGAGAGATGATGTTTATGTGCTTGACATGTCAACTCTCTCCCAAGATGGAACGTGTCTCTTTGCTAAAGCCACTGAAACTATCAATTGGCTGTGGCATAAGAGACTCTCACACTTGAACTTCAAAAACCTCAACAACTTGGCAAAACAAAACAAGGTCCTTGGCTTACCATCACTGGTCTTTGCAAAAGACAAACCATGCTCTGCCTGTGAAAAGGGTAAACACCACAGAGCATCATTCAAAACCAAACAAAATTTCTCCATCAAAAGCTGCCTTCACCTCCTGCACATGGATCTCTTTGGACCTGTCAGTCCCAGATCAATCCAGCATGAGAAGTATACACTTGTCATTGTTGATGACTTCTCAAGATACACTTGGGTATACTTTCTTTCCAAAAAGAGTCAGGCAGCTGATACAATAATGTCATTCATCAGGAAGATTGAAAACCAGAATGACATTACTGTCAAACAAATCCGAACTGACAATGGCACTAAGTTCAGAAATCAAGAACTTGAGAGTTTCTGTGATGAAAAAGGAATTTCTCAAAATTTCTCATCTCCTTATACCCCTGAACAAAATGGGGTTGCTGAAAGGAAAAACAGAATTCTCATTGAGGCTGCTAGAACTATGTTAAATGGCTCAGCCCTCTCAAAACATTTCTGGACTGAAGCAGTCAAAACTGCCTGTTACACTCAAAACAGGTCAATCATTGTCAAAAGACATAATAAAACCCCATATGAGATCTTCAAAGGTAGACTTCCGGACATCAGCTATTTTCATGTGTTTGGATGTCCTGTGTTCATTCACAACCACAAGGATCATCTAGGCAAGTTTGATGCAAAAGCTGATGATGGATACTTTTTAGGCTACTCACTGATCTCCAAAGCCTTCAGGGTTTTTAACACAAGGAGACAACAAGTTGAGGAAACCTTTCATGTCACCTTTGATGAAAGTACTGAAAGCATCAGGTTCACCAACACCTCAGTAGAGGAAATAGGAATTGATAACTCATCAAGATATCCTCCTGATGAGTACAACACTGAACTCAATTCCTCATATCAAGTTGATGCTGACATCTCATATTATGTCTTACCCCACAACCTACCCCAACCAACCATCAATGAATTCATTGATAATCAGTCTGTCCCTACTGGGATAAGTAACAATGATCCAAATGATCAGGAACCTGTAACTCATGATCCTCAACCTGATCATGACATCTCAACAGATGTTCTAAATGATCCTGTGGCTCTTGCACCTGAACTCACATCTGAACTCCCAGTGACATCTTCAAGCTCAGATCCCAGACCACAAAGTAAGTGGACTAGATCTCAGTACATTGAGCTTGTAAACATCATTGGTGAACCCACTGAGGGCATGCTCACTAGAAGCATGGCTGCTAGTCTAACTGCAGCTTCAGCCAATGAATGTCTATATGCTGATTACCTATCAGACATTGAACCCAAAAGTGTCACTGAAGCTCTAAAACACCCAAGCTGGGTTCAGGCTATGCAAGATGAATTGCAACAGTTTGATAAAAACAAGGTCATGACCTTGATCAAATGTCCTCAGGATGTAGTAGTCATAGGAATGAAGTGGGTTTTCAGAAACAAAACTGATGAAAACGGCACTGTCATTAAAAACAAAGCCAGACTTGTAGCCAAAGGATACAGTCAACAAGAAGGCATTGACTATGATGAGACATTTGCTCCTGTTGCAAGAATGGAAGCCATCAGGATCTTCCTTGCATATGCAACATACATGAACTTCAGGGTCTACCAATGGATGTTAAAAGTGCATTCTTAAATGGTGATCTCAAGGAAGATGTGTATGTTCAGCAACCTCCAGGCTTTGAGAGTAGTGAATTCCCTGACTATGTCTGCAAGCTTGACAAAGCCCTTTATGGACTTAAACAAGCTCCCAGGGCATGGTATGAAACTCTCTCAGCCTTCCTGATACAAAACAAGTTTGTCAGAGGAAAGATAGAAAACACACTGTTTGTCTATAGAACCCAACAGGATGTGATACTAGTCCAAGTGTATGTTGATGATATCATCTTTGGCTCAACAAACTACAAACTTTGCAAACAGTTTGAAAAACTAATGACAAAGAAGTTTGAAATGAGCATGATGGGAGAACTAACTTACTTTCTTGGACTTCAAATCAGGCAAACTGATAAAGGTATATCCATCAGTCAAGAGAAATACACCAGAAATCTCTTGAAGAAATATGAGATATTTGACTATGCCTCAGTGAAGACACCAATGGTTCCACCTAACAACCTTGGACCTGATCTCAATGGCAAATCAGTCAATCAAACTCATTTCAGAGGGATTGTTGGCTCACTGATGTATCTAACCGCTACTAGACCAGACATACAATTTCCAGTCTGTCTAATAGCAAGATATCAGTCCAATCCCAAAGAATCCCACCTCACTGCAGCCAAAAGAATACTCAGGTACCAGAAAGGAACCCCAAACCTTGGACTATATTATCCAATATGCTCAGGGTTTGATCTCAAGGTTTACTCTGATTCTGATTATGCTGGCTGCAACATGGACAGAAAAAGTACCTCAGGGTCCTGTCAATTTCTTGGAGGAAAACTGGTGTGTTGGAGTGCAAAGAAGCAACAATCAGTGGCTATGTCCTCAGCTGAAGCTGAATATGTAGCTGCAGCAGGATGCTGTGCCAATGTATTATGGATGAAAAGTCAACTCAGTGACTATGACATCCATTACAAAATGGTGCCCATCTTCTGTGATAACACTAGTGCAATTGCAATCTCCAACAACCCTGTCCTCCACCAAAGAACCAAACACATTGACATCAGATATCACTTCATCAGGGATCACATAATGAAAGGAGACATAGAACTTCATTTCATCCCTACTGAATATCAACTGGCTGATATCTTCACCAAACCCTTGGATGAACCTACCTTCAGGAGACTGAAAGCTGAATTGGGAATGCTTGACATTGATAGTCAAGTATCTGAAAACCAATCTCAGTAAGTTCTCTGACATGGTTCATCCTCCCTAAAAATCCAAAATAAACCTCTCACTGAATGAGTAAGACTCATTCAGGGTCCCTGACACTTGACAAAGAGCATTGAATAACTAAATGGTCTAAGTATCAGTTACTTTAATGTCCTAGGTTGGTAACTATGCCAATTTAATATGGGAATATATGTTTCTTTGTCTTACTGTCATCCCACTTGGCATTTAATGCCTCTCACAAAAAATATCAAATTGATATTTTATCTCTGCAAAAGTGCACTTTTACTGTGCGCTGCAACTGTTCCCTTGAAAAACGGGATTTTTACTGCGGGTAATGGAGTGGTAGCATTAAATGGGAAATTCAAACGTCTTTCAAAAACCTACTCTTAACTTTTCCATTTGTGCACAAAACACCCCTCTTATCACTCTATAAATACCCTCTTCTCCAACACAATCAACACACACAAATCTTTTCTGCAACTAAACTCTGTCAAAATCATTTCAAAAAATTCAAAAACATTTGTGTGTGCTCAAAATCTCTTTTGGAAAACCTTCCTTGTAAACATTTACAAAAGATTTTTCATCACAAACTAGAGAGATCTAAACATTTTGATTGTTCTTGCCAGACGTTTTTTTTAAACCCTAAAAACTTCTTTAGACATGGCTAGAACACAATCTCTCCAGTTTGCTTCTCAGTGGGTAGGGGATCTCACAAACGTTGAATTCAAAACAAACAAAGTCATAGGTAATTTTGAATACCCTGAAAATGTCCCAACCTATAAAGACATTGTAAGATTTTTATTCAACTGCCCACTCAAAACGGCCTTTGTAAAATGTCCTTCAGTGGTGTACCCAAACTACCTCAGGGAGTTTTGGGCAACTGCTAAAGCCTTTGACCCGACACCTTCAACTGATGAGAATAACCTTAGACCACTCAGGGAGTATCTCATCAGGTTCAGTATTAATGGGGGGCAACAATATACCCTGGATTACAAAACTTTTTGCACTTCAACAGGGTTAGATTACAACAAAGGTGTTTATGTCGCCCATCCTGAACCTTCCACAGTGAAGGATGGGTTAAAACAAATCGTTTTGGATCCCACATTTTTGGACAAGACCCCAGTCACTAAAAGTTCATTCCCCGTGGCTTGGAGGATCCTTTTCACGTTTGTGATTCAGGTCCTCGGCGGGAACCACTCATCCACTGAACAAGTTAACTCTATTCAGTTGATGATGGCATACTGCCTGATGAATGGGGTCACTGTCGACATAGGGGAGATCATTTACAGTGATCTTGTAACGAAGCTACAGAGCAAAACTAGGACGAAGTATATCTCGTATCCTAGGTTTGTCTCTTGTGCTTTACAATCGTTAGTGGGTGCCAATTATACTCAGGATGAAAAATTTGGAAATTTACCTGGCATCCTGAGTCCTTCAAATTTTCAAAATGACCCATCCCTTGTCACACCTATTGAATTAACGGCCCATATGGTTGCTGTAAACAACCAGGAGGGATCAGTGTCTCCAAACCCTGCTCTTAAAAAGAAAAAGGGGAAGTCTCAGACTGGGACTAAGACTAAACCAAAGTCTCAGGGCCCTGAGGCTTCAGGAGCACCGCCTAAGAGGCACAAAAGGCCTGAGACCAAAAAGACACCCACTGACCAGGCAACAACCACCCCCGTGACAACGAAGGACACTGATACATCACAGTCAGTGCCCTTGGTCACACCTACTACTCCCCAAGATCCAGAGGGAAACAAACAACCCGCTGGTAGGGGAGCGCCTTCCACATCGCCCAGTGATGACATTAGCAAATCCAAGCCTTTGTCTGAGGGCACACTGATCGATCCCAAAGACTCAGGGGAAAACAAACAATCCACTGATAGGGATACAACATTCACTGACTCTGCTAAAGGCACTGGGAAATACCCACCAGTGTCTTAGGGGTCACTGGGGGACAAAGACTCGGAGGGAAAGAAACAACCCGCCGATACGGAACCCAAAACCAATCATGACTCCCGAGAAGACGCTGGGAAACTCCCACCAGTGTCCGAGGGGTCCACGGGGGATAAAGACTCAGAGGGATCAATACCACCCGTTGATATGGAACCCATTCCCACTCCTTTGTTAACTGTTGCTGAGGTTACTGAGTTGCTACAATCTGATGATGACCTTGCTGAAAGTGATGAAGAAATCTTATCAGCAGGAGAAGAAGTGGACGTTGAGGTTCAAACTGAACAAGAGCCTCAGCCTGATCCACAGACGCAGACTGAGTCACCTTTTCAACCTGAAGACAATGACTCAGCCTCATTCTCCAGCTCTGATGAATTCAAAAAGTTTGACAATGTTCTTCCGCTCACTGAAAGACAACTGGTTAAGTGGATCAGTAGGGCTTCAAGGAGGCTGTTTTCTGGGGTTACTGAACAGTTTTGGGATCAACACACTGAAGCTGCTGCCAGTTACGCTGACCTTTGATCTGATGTGCTCACCTTCAACGAAAATGTTCATGAGCACAGAGATCTTATGTACCACCATCTTGTCAACCTGGATGAACACATGGTTAAGTTCCTCAAGCATCTTCAGACAGTTGGGGTTACGATTGATGAAATCAGGGACGCTGTCAAAGAAGACCCAGCGCTCAATGCCAAAGTGCTGGAAGCAACTGAGGCATATGCAAAAAATTCATCCAGGCTCACTGACCTTATAGAGATGCTCAAGTCTGCAAATGTTCAGGGTCTTCAAACTTCAGTTCAGACTCTTCAGACCACCATGGACTCACTGAACACTCAGGTAGCTACCTTGACTCAGGCCTCGTCTTCTATAGCTTGGAATCTTGGTCCACGAATGACTGCCTTGGAGTTATCTCATGCGAACTTGGATGCAAAGGTCACTGGTCTTCAAGCAGATACTTCAGAAATAAAGGCCATGATGACTGAAATCTATCAGGCCTTCAAAGGTCAAGCTGGTCAGTCCCCCTCAGCACCTATTCCAACTCCTGCCCTCACTAACGCCACGGCAACAGTTGAGGGGGAGAATACTGCTGAAGAAACTCCTCTTCACACTGAGGGGGAGCAAACACCACCAGTCTCAGCAGCTCAAACATCATCATCATCAGCACCAGTCTCTGCAGTACCAATCTCATCACTTCTACCTCAAGCAACAGCAACAACACTGACAGTCTTAACACCAATCATGACAACACCACCTCCCATTATTGCATCATCTTCCTCAGGACAGGACAAGGGCAAAGGCATACTGACAACTACTGAGCCTGAGAGGATTCCCTACAAAATCGGTGACACTGAATACCTCTTCACTCCTCAACAGCTAACCAAACACCTTGCTAAAGAAGAAAGGAAATTGAAACAAGCTGAGGATGAAAAGAAGACTAAGGAGGCATTGACCAAAGTGATTGCCGAAGAAGCTGAAAATGTGGGAATAGATGCAAGCAAGCTTAAAAAGGGTCAGGCAGGACAGAAGTTCATGGAAGCTCAGGCTGCTCAAATGGCTGCAATGAGAGCTCAGTATGAAGAAAAGAGAAAGAAAACTGAAGCTCTCAGGCAAAGCAGAATCAAAGAATATAACTGGACAATGACCAGCCGAAGGCTTCCTAAAAAAATCACTGATGTCAAAATCATTCCCAACACCAAACCATTGGCTATGAATGTTTACAGAGGAGATGACAAAAGACACTTTGAGGTTCATGATCCCTTAAAGTTCAGTGACTTTGGGATCACTGAACTTGATGAACTTGGTCCGATTATTGGAAAGAAGCAAAACAAGGTGGTCAAGGAGCTAATGAAGATGCTTAGCAAAAGATATGAAAGGCTGAGGGAAGCACCAACCCAACTGAGAATTCAGCCTGCCTTGACTGCACCTCAAGGATCTCAACCACAAGCTTCCACTGGCAAAAGGAAAAGAGTTGACTTCCAACCTGAGATCAAAGTACCTGGCCTTGAATGCAACAGAGAACTGCCTGAGGGTGTTAATTTTGTGAACTGTCTAGTGATTGAAGAGCCTGAAAGAGGGCTATTCCACATAGATGTCTACGGGAACCCTGCATTTCAAAGATGGAGTGACATTGATCAGGCTGGAGTAGCTGCAATGATCAGCTATATTCTTGTGGCCTCTCAGATCCAATCCCCAGCAAACGTCAGGTTCTGTCAAGACCTGAACGCTAAGATCAGAGACCATCCTGACAGGGAAACACTCATCACCAAGAAAGTGAAGCTTGAAGCACTGGGTATCCATCTGGATTGACATCATTTTGTTTTATCTTTTGTACTAGTGATAGGAACTATGTAATCTGATCAATAAACGATGTATGTTTTATTCATTTACTCAGTGTTCCTTATTGTATTCATTAGTACATTCAGTGTAAGAAGAAGCCTCTTGCTCACTTACACTGATCAACCACTTAGGCTATTTGTATATCCAAATAGGGGGAGACTGTTGGGTTCAGTAAATACCCAAACCCCTTAATCTAGGATTTGAATAGAAAATAGCCCAAGTATTTATTCCGTTAACACAAACAGGTCACTGAGTGCATAGTCTCTCAGTGAGTCGTCTTCAGGATACTCAGTAAGAGGCAATGAAGAAGTCTCACCACTCAGTAAGGCGTAACTTAAAGGGTGAAGACTGAGTCAAGAAGAAGATGATGGAATTAGTGAGTGATGACAATAACTCACTGAATCCCTAAGATTCCTATCCAACTTCTTACACTGAAGACAAACTGAAGTAGAAGACTGAAGAATATAAAGACTGAAGAAAGAGCGGGACAAGGCGGGAAAGGTTGAATCAGATAAGACGAAGTCCTTATCAACCAAAGTCAACTTTCCCTGAATGGCAAAACATCAGGCTCAGTGTCATCACTGAATTTAGGAAAGTAGTCCTGTCTCTTACCTAGAATAGTCTTTGTAAACAGAGACAAAATACATTAGTATTTTGTCTTCTGTATGATGTCAGTTTGTCACTTAGGAAAGAGTCAAAGATCATACATGTATAAATAGCATAAGAGATGGAGTGAAAAGGTTAAGCTTGTGAATTGTAAAAACACATACACGCAAGCCATCTTTTCACTCCTCCAAATACAACTTAGTTCCTGAGATAGCTCAGTGAGCTCTAAGAGTTGTGCTCAGACATAGCCTGAGCTTAGAGAGGAATCACCCAACTTTGTCATTTCAATCCCAAGTACTATTCCGCAAGTACTTGGGTAACGTATTCTTTGTTGATTTATTTCTAATAAGAATATGATGTTGAAAATTACTTAGTGTGTTTTCTTTATGTTAATTTTCTTTATATTAATTTCAGTCATAGTTCACTTTTAACTTGTTTTATAAACTTGAACTGTTTTAAACGATAGTGAACGGGGAACAACAATAGTAACTGGACAAATGGACAACTCGCTATAAATATATCTTTGACATTTTCCGGCGAGTTTTTCCGACCAAAAAACCGTTCATATTCATAGTTACCCAGAAACAGTTTAGACCCAGTTTTGACCAAGAAAGAAATGACCATTTGACCACAAAGAAATCACAGATATGACTCAAAAAAAACATGTCTAGAAGATGATAAAAACTGTTTTAGATAAAAAAAAAAAGCTGCTTATTTCAACAACTCATACAGATTGTTTAAACACTATTTAGTACCAAAAGCTTCATGATTTTATACCAAAGCAGGATAATATTCCGACCATAAAAGTGATGTAAATAAAACAGTTTAAGACAAAATTCAAACCACCAAACTGACCACAAAAATCGACCAAAAAAGACATAACCGATACCAATACCGCATCAAACATAAACCGCATCAAACCATGAAGAAAACCACGAGAATCAACACACACAACACAACTAGGCTCTGATGCCAATTGTAGGATCGATATATTTATTGTGTTGATGATTCGGGTGGTCTTGGATGATCAAAATACATGTTTGCCATTAGAGAGAGAAAGTAGAGAGTTGGGTGTTTTCTAGCTAGAGACTTGGTATACAAAAGTATGGAATGTTAGATTGAAAAGCACCACCCCTTCCATGGATGGAAGGGGTATTTATACTTACAGACTACACGACCTCCTGACGGCCTGTGGATCAGGGATACAGTGGGTAAAGACCCGTCCTTCCTCCACGGTGTTACACTAAACTATACTATGCTATAAACTAACTAATTAACTATTAAATAACGTAAACAACGACAAATCTACGAGCTAACATATGCTAGACCATTATTGGGGTGACCGACACTTTAACATGGAATTTCCAATTCCTAACATGACTCTTAGCAACAACCATACCAAACTCAACCAAAATCATTAGTATAACATAATAAACTTATTCCATAATCGAATGACCCGTTTACAACCCAAAATGGGTATAAATACGATTATGCCAAACACCCCTTTAACTTTGACTATAAACACTTAAAACACACTTTGACCCAACGGTTGGCCACCAATTCATCAAGACAATCATAACATACAAATTGACACTTGACTACACTATACAAACTATCATAGGACCAACGGGGGTACAAACTCGACATTGAGCTCGGTATACTACCTAGCTCCTACTTCCTTACCAATCTTCCAATCTTCCACATAACTAGCAATCCGTAAGCCTTAGCCCAAGCTTACCATCATCACCACATAACAACCTACAAAGCATTAACACCTTAAACCGTAAGCACGAATGCTTAGTAAGTAAAGCATTCATAACTTGTATCATAGACATTCATACATTATACATCATAACTCATTAACCATTTCAAATCATTAAACATTAACACGTACCTTGGTTCACTTAAGTAAAACATTTCCTATGGTTCAACATCAACATACCTTAGCCTAATCCACCTTGCCTAACCTTCATGACTAGTTAAGCCAAACTAGTCTCAACCACACTTTACATAAACATATATTCAATTACCCCATTCCTTAGCATAACAAAATCACATAACGTATAATTTGTAGAATCATATAACAACATATAATGACCGGTTTACTTACCTTAATTCCAAGCTAGTGAAACCAAGGACATCATCTTCTCCATACTTGACATTTAAGCCAACACCACTATAGACATAAACACATAATTAATCAACTATGTCATGGCTATAAAAACCATAACCCCTTTTTTAACCATTACTAATTATCACATAATCATATGATGATTATATGACAATTAATCCTACTAACTTGTTAACTTAACTTCAATAATACTTAACCCATATTCATCATAACTTCTTAATTTAGCTTATAAACATCATTAACCCAATTCCCCCAATTAGGGTTCATAAACCCTAACCTTCCAATCATCAATTAAACACTAATTAGAGGTTACTTACTTGTGGGAATCATGAATACTAACTTCCTTCATGATATAGAACATTAATCCTTTTCCAATTTGATCATTGGAGAACCTTGCTCTTCCCTCCTCTTCTCTCTAAACCGTACTCCCACACACACCTACACATTTATGGAACTTTACTGATAATATGAGAAGTATCCAGACTATTGTAGGGGATGAGTTTGCCTAATTGGCACAGTAGGTCCCACAAGTCCACTTTCATTCCATTTGGCCACAAACACTTAATAACAAGTTTACCACTTAGCAACATAGGTTCCCTTTCTTTCTATAACTATGACATAACATTTGTTAATTGTTGGGAATTATGTGAAGTAGGATCTCTGCTGACATTACTGCCGAAGGTTCTGCTGAAGTAGAAACATAATCTGCTGAAGAAGTGATTCTGCTGAAGAGTACAAGCGTTGCCGTGTTACTGCTGAAGGGTGAAAGCTGACTAGGATCAGCATGCGCTATATGAATTAAATGCTAACTCTCCATATTCTTGTACTGCCCAAGGTTGCATGGGTATAATTGTACTGCTCAATATAGTTTAGTGTATTAGTCATTAAATGCATGCTTGCATGTGTAGTTGATTGGGTAGTAATAGATTAGGGTTCCTTGTTTATAAAAGGAACCTCATAGTTTGTAATAGATAACCAACTCATCTGAAACATAGAGTTTCAGTGAATAAAAAGATCCATAGAGGATCTAAGTGTTCTTAGTTATAACAACTTGTATTTACTTTCCGCTATAGAATACAAGTTATAGAGACTGTCTATTAGGTTGCTTATGATTACATATGCAACACTAACGATCCACGAGTGCTAAAGATCTGTCAAGGTCTGAGAGTTTTCAACAAGTGGTATCAGAGCCTCGGGAGAGTCTCTACGATACTGAGAACCTTATTTACCTCACCCCCATACAACCAAAAATATTCACCATGCCTGGAACTGATGATGAATCAGAAGTCACCACCAACAACAAAAACAACACCACTTGTATGCAACAACTTAGTCTCTCCAACAGTAATGGTAAGTTTCCTTACCTAAAGAAGGAAGAGTATGATATGTGGACCATGAAGATGCAGAACTGGATCTCCAATATTGATTGGAATCTGTGGGAGATTGTGAAGAATGGCAACAGTCTGAAGAAGACTATCCCAGATCTTGATGGTAAATTTACCATTGCTCCTCCCAAAACTGCTGAAGAGATTCTTGCAGTACAAAGAGAGCACAAGGTAAGAACCATCCTTCTTCAATCTATTCCTGAAGATCATTTAGGTGATTTTCACCACATGGTTGATGCAAAGGACATCTGGATGGCTCTGAAAGCAAGGTTTGGTGGGAATGAAGAGTCCAGGAGGATGAGGAAGTCTATGCTGAGACAACACTTCCAAGAGTTCAATATCTCTGAAGAAGAGGGTATCCACAAGGGATACGACAGGTTTCACAAGATTCTGAGTCAGCTGAATCAGCTGAATGCAAAGCCTGATAATGATGATTACAACTCAAAGTTCCTGAGATCCTTGCCTCCATCATGGTTACATGTCAGTATAGCTCTTAAGGCTAAAGGTGGGCTAGACATGCTCACTTTTGATGAGCTATACAACAAACTCAGATCTCTTGAACCTGATGTCAGATCTCCCTACCGTGCATCCTCTTCTGGTCATACAGCCTTTGTTGGGACATCTCACTCCAATATGATGATGCATGGTTCAAGTCCATCTTACTTGCCATCATCATCTTATCGTTCCACCCCATCACATCCTCAAGCCAAATCTGGCAGTGTATTAGAGGATGTGCTTCATTCATTTGTTGCTGATTATGATACTCAGCAGCATCTTGTTTATGAAGATTTTGACCAGGTGGACCCTCTTGAGATGGAGGAGATGAAGCTAAAATGGCAGGTGGCCATGCTTTCAGTAGATATCAAGAGGTTTGAGGAGAAGGCAGGAAGGAAGTTTGGGTTCAAGGGAAAGGATCCAGCTCGTTTTGACAGGAGAAAGGTCAAGTGTTTCTCTTGTCACCAGATGGGTCATTTATCTAGGGAGTGCAAAGACAGGAAGAGTGGAGAAGGAGCTAGCTACCACTCATATCAGCAGAATCAGAAGGGAGCTAGCACTTCAGCAGCTCTAGTCACCATGGATGAGCAGGTCAACTGGGCTGCACATGAACCTGTGACTGAGGAAGCTGCTGATACAGAGAAGCTTGGATTGCTGGCCAGATGCACTTCAGAAGATAGGCATGATCAGTTTGCCTTCATGGGACTTTCTCAGGTACACAACTGTATATTTGGTTGTAGTGAAAGATACAATGAACTGAAAGAAGCTTATGATACTATGAAACCTAAATACAATGAATGCTATGTTGATAATGAAGCTTATAAACTCTCGTTAAAAATATTAGAAAGACAAAAGGTTTGGTTTCAGAAGAATCAGATAGCTTATGAAGAAAAGATTAAGGTGCTTCAATTTGATCTAGATATTGCTAATATTAACCTTAAACGCACTGAAAAAGAAAAAGCTGATACTATCACTGAGAATCTAGAGCTTAAAGAGAAACTTGCAGAGGAAATAGCTAGACATAAACAATGGTTGATATCTGGTGACAATCTAGCTAGAGAACTCTATAATAGTCAATCTGTGAACTCAGGAATAGGCTTAGGTTTTCAGAAGTATGTAGGATTGGAAGCTAGGCAAGATGGGCGTAAATCTACACCTGCAGGCTTAGAACACTTTAGAAAGGAAGGTGATTTACATGCTGTCCCTGGACCTATTAGAGGTGAATTCATGCCCACTGACCTGTCCATTAATGTTGACTTTGATGGATCACACCATCTGTATGGCAAATAGTCAAAAGACTTGCCAGACAATGATGCTTCATCTTATGACTTTGTCTCTTTCTCTGACAGTGACAATTCATCGGATCAAGGATCTACTTACAGCTGTGATTCAAGTGATAAGTCAGACCTTGTCAAGCCCTCACCTGACCCTACACCCAAGCTTGCACCCAAGACTGTGTACAAGCCTTCTAGGATAGCTACTGAGGAATCCACTTCCAAGCCTGTTTCTCCTGAAGACTTGTCTTTTCAATCTTTGAATAATTTATCTGTTAAAAACAATTCCTTTAATGTTTCTTGTTTAAATACTTCTACATGTAATCGAACATCTTCTTTGTTGAATACATCTTCCAAAAGGAAGACATGTTTTGTGTGTGGAAGTAAAATTCATCTTATTAAGGATTGTGATTTTTATGAGAAAAGATTGGGTGTTTGTGCTAATCAGCAGAAACAAAGACCAGTGTGGACCAATGTTAAAAATATTCCACCTTATGTCCCACAAGCTAGAACTGACTCTCCTTGGAGGAGATCAGCTGATAGACCTTATGTGCAACCCACTAGCCCATACTTTAAACATGGTTATTGGCCTACTTATGGTGACTCTATGAAAAATGGGAAAGGATGTTGGGGCACTGCTGTCAAGTCCTCAGCAGGTTGTTCTTGGAATAATAAGAGACCTAAATATCAATGGAAACCCAAGAACAATGGTGGATCTTACTCTTTTGCTAAACCCAAATCTAATGATCCACAAGGCAGGTTCAAGTCAGCAATGACTTGAGCCTCCTCGGTATACTAACATTCTTTTGTATATATGTTTGTTTCTGTAGGATCATCCCCTTAAGCATAAAGATATTGGCATTGTTGATAGTGGCTGTTCAAGAAGTATATATGGAAATAGAGATATGATGCACAATTTTGTTCCTATTGAAGAAGGAGGGAATGTGACCTTTGGTGGAAGTGATGGTAGAACTACTGGGAAAGGCACCATCAAGACACCTCTACTGAACTTTGAGAATGTGTACTATGTTAGGGGGCTTCAGAATTTCAACTTGTTCTCAGTCTCACAAATTTGTGACACCAAGAACAAGGTACTCTTCTCTGAAAATGAATGTCTTGTGTTGTCTAAAGAGTTCAAGCTTCCAGAAGATACTTCAATTCTGCTGAGAGTCCCTCGAACTCACAATCTATACACATTCAACCTCAATGAAGTTCACCCTGAAGGTGACCTCACTTGTCTGCTGGCTAAAGCATCATTGGATGAGTCCAACAAATGGCATAGGAGAATGGCTCATGTGAATTTCAAAACGATAAACACTCTCTCCAAAAGGGGACTTGTCGAAGGTCTTCCCACCAAAGTTTTCTCCAATGATCATAATTGTGTTGCATGCAACAAAGGGAAGCAACACAGAGCATCCTACAAAGCTGTCACTGCAGTGAGCATCATCTCTGAGCCTCTTCAGCTGTTACATATGGATCTATTTGGTCCAACTCAAGTCAGAAGCATCGATCACAAGTACTATTGTTTGGTTATCACTGATGGATATAGCAGATTTTGTTGGGTGTTCTTTCTAAGGACTAAAGATGAAACATCTCCGGTGCTGAAAGACTTCATCACCCTCGTTGAAAATCAGTTGAACAAGAAGGTTAAGGGAATTCGGTGTGATAATGGGACAGAGTTCAAGAATGCTATTATTATAGAACTCTGTAGGTCTAAAGGGATAAAGAGGGACTATAATAATCCAAGAACCCCGCAACAAAATGGGGTAGCTGAAAGAAAGAATAGGACCTTGATAGAGGCAGCAAGATCAATGCTTGCAGACTCTAAATTGCCCACTATGTTCTGGACTGAAGCTGTTGGCACAGCTTGCTATGTGCTTAACAGAGTCTCCATAACTAGACCTCACCTCAAAACACTATATGAACTTCTCTTTGGGAAGGTTCCAGTCATTCATTACCTCAAACCTTTTGGTTGTCAAGTGACCATTCTGAACACCAGTGATCCTTTGGGGAAGTTTGATGAAAAGGCTGATGATGGTTATATTGTGGGATATTCGGCTTATAGCAAGGCTTACAAAGTATACAATTTATCTGCCAAGAAGATAGAGGAGACTTTGAACCTCAGATACCTAGAAGATAAGCCCAATGTTCAAGGACAGGGTTATATGTGGCCTTTTGATCTTGACTACCTAACTGACTATCTGGGTTATACTAGACATATGGCTAACCAAAGTGCAGGCTCTCAAGAAACTCCCACTAACAATGCAGGTACCTTGGATGCTGACTCTGGAAGTGACTTTGAAGATGATGAACAACCCATTCTTGTGCCTTCTTTCTCCCCTAACAATGTTGCAGGTAACTCTTCAAGAGATACCCCAGCTGAGAGTGAAGATGACTCACACTATGCCGAGGACCTTGCTAGGCTTCAGACTCAAGAGTTTGCAGCTAAGCTTGAAGCTGAGAAGGTGGATGGGGAGTTTGCAAATGAGACTGTCAGTGTAAACCACATTTCTGCTGACACTGGTGTAGTCTCTCCCATCGTCATCAAATCTGTTGAAAGCTCGTCTGTTACTACTCCTATTCCTACTAGAGTGTCCACAGACTTTGGTGACCCGTATACTCGCTTTCCAAGTCCTTCAGATATTGGAAATCATCAACCCAAATCTGGCATTTTCACCTCACCTTCCTATGACACAACCTTTGTACCTACTGTGTCTAATCTTGAACCTACCATTGATGTCAACCCCACTGCTACTCAAAGAATCAACATCACTCACCCTCAATCCAATATTATTGGTGACATTCTAGCTCCTGTTAGAACTCGAAGGGCTATCTCTAGTCCTAAATTTAGACAGGTTGATTTTCTCTCTTATGTCTCTAATCAGCAAAGAGACAATCACACAGACTTCAAACATTGTCTGTTTGCGTGTTTTCTTTCTCAAGTAGAACCAACCAGTGTCTCTCAAGCTCTTGAAGACTCAAGTTGGATTGAAGCAATGCAAGATGAAATGCAACAGTTCCAAAACCAACAAGTTTGGATATTGGTGCCTTTACCAGATGGGAAATATGCTATTGGAACTAAATGGATTCTGAAGAACAAAGGAGATGCACGGGGTGTGGTGATTAAGAACAAGGCAAGATTAGTAGCACAAGGTTACAGGCAAGAGGAAGGAATTGACTATGATGAAGTGTTTGCACCTGTTGCTAGAGTAGAGGCCATTCGAATTTTCTTGGCCTATGCATCCTACATGGGATTCATGCTGTATCAGATGGATGTTAAAGGTGCTTTTCTGTATGGTGAGATTGAAGAGGAAGTTTATGTCACACAACCAAAAGGATTTGAAGACCCAGATCATCCTAATCATGTTTACAGAGTCGTTAAAGCTCTCTATGGACTTCATCAGGCACCAAGGGCCTGGTATGCTAGGCTTTCATCATTTCTGCTGAAGCATGGCTACAGAAGAGGTGCCATTGATAAGACCCTTTTTCTGAAGAAAAACTCGACAGACATCATACTTGTGCAAGTGTATGTGGATGACATCATTTTCGGATCCACTAAAGAAGCTTGGTGTAGGGAATTCGAGGGTCTGATGAAGGGAGAATTTCAGATGAGTGCTATGGGAGAGCTTACTTTCTTTTTGGGTCTCCAAGTTCAGCAGAAACAGGATGGGATATTTATCAGTCAGGATAAATATGTGAGGGACATGTTGAAGAAATTCGGCATGGAAGGTGTCAGGACTGCCACAACACCTTATGAAGCTCCAAAAACAAAAGCCAACAATGATCCAGATCTACCTGTGAATGTTCATTTATACAGATCTATGATTGGTTCATTAATGTATCTAACAGCTTCAAGGCCTGATATTACCTTTGCTGTAAGTGTGTGCTCTCGACATCAAGTCACTCCACTTACTTCCCATCTCAATGCAGTCAAGAAGATCTTTAAGTACCTTAAAGGCCAACCTCATTTAGGCCTTTGGTACCCAAAAGAGTCTCCTTTTAAGTTAGAAGCTTATAGTGACAGTGATTATGCTGGTGCAAATCTGGATAGGAGATCCACAACTGGAGGCTGTCAATTCCTTGGGAAAAGATTGATTTCTTGGCAGTGCAAGAAACAAACGATTGTGGCTACCTCAACTACTGAAGCAGAGTATGTTGCTGCTGCAAACTGCTGTGGACAGGTGCTTTGGATTCAAAACCAATTGCTGGACTATGGGTATAACTTCATGAACACAACTCTTTTTATTGATAATCAGAGTACCATATGCATTGTCAAAAATCCAGTTTTTCACAGTAGAACCAAACATATTGAAATCAGACACCACTTTATAAGAGATGCATATGAAAAACATTTGATAAATGTGGCTAAAATTCATACAGATGATAATGTGGCTGATCTGTTAACTAAAGCTTTTGATGGACCAAGGTTTCAACACCTTGTGGTCAATATTGGAATGCTTAACCCTTAACTGCAAAGTTTAAGGGGAGGCATAGGCCTCAGGGGAGGCATATGCCTCAGGGGAGGCATATGCCTCAGGGGAGATTTTGTTTTGTCATGTTGTTTTGTTTGTTTGTTTGTTAGATTCTTAGTTAAAAAAAAAAAAAAAAAAAAACAAAAAAAAAAAAAACAAAAAACTTTCTTCTGCAGTTTTGTTGCATTTTTGATGGTTTTTAACTCACCAAATATACCTTGTGTATATCAAAGAGTTGGCTAGTCCAAAGGGTACAGCTTTGGTAAAGACATGTCAAATCTGTTGATAGCTGTAATGATTTGCTCAAAATCATAGGGTCTGCAACCACCCATGCTTAATTGCTGAGTGTTGTATGGTCATCAATTCACCGTGGTCTATTCCTTATTGGAATCTAAGAATTGACAAGCCCACAAGTATATGGCTTGTGTTAAAGGCAACTATCTCCATATTTGGTTATCAATTCACCAATTCTAAGAATTGACTAGTCCTGAGCAAACGGCTACAGGTAAAGACAAGTCAAATCCGTTTATATGGTTTCTGGTTTGCCTATAAATCAGATGGTTATCAGTGTACCATAGTTTTCGAACTTAAACATTTGGCTACTCCAGTAGAAATGGCTATTGGTAAAGAGACATCAAATCCATTATTTTCAATGATTCACCTCTCACAGGAGTTCACACACCTGGAAGTGATGAGAATAGTTTGCAACTGATAAGTATTGATGTACATTATGTCATTTGTTGCTGCAAAGACCTGGCATTTCAAAGTTTGATCATCATAGAGATGAGTTTGTTATTGGTTCTTTGCTACTGATGTGTGAAACAATCCTCTAGTACTGAAGTCTCAAAAGATCTTTCAAGGTCAGGAAACTGGAACTTAACCAAGTCAAATTCCAGTTTAGGGAAGGATTGTTGGGAATTATGTGAAGTAGGATCTCTACTGACATTATTGTCGAAGGTTCTGCTGAAGTAGAAACAGAATCTGCTGAAGAAGTGATTCTGCTGAAGAGTACAAGCGTTGCCGTGTTACTGCTGAAGGGTGAAAGCTGACTAGGATCAGCATGCGCTATATGAATTAAATGCTAACTCTCCATATTCTTGTACTGCCCAAGGTTGCATGGGTATAATTGTACTGCTCAATATAGTTTAGTGTATTAATCATTAAATGCATGCTTGCATGTGTAGTCGATTGGGTAGTAATAGATTAGGGTTCCTTGTTTATAAAAGGAACCTCATAGTTTGTAATAGATAACCAACTCATCTGAAACATAGAGTTTCAGTGAATAAAAAGATCCATAGAGGATCTAAGTGTTCTTAGTTATAACAACTTGTATTTACTTTCCGCTATAGAATACAAGTTATAGAGACTGTCTATTAGGTTGCTTATGATTACATATGCAACACTAACGATCCACGAGTGCTAAAGATCTGTCAAGGTCTGAGAGTTTTCAACATTAATTAATAGATTGACTATTGAGTTGACTAGTCAATTTAACATTCGTTGACTAACCAATCACGTTAAACCTTGGTCAATTTCATCTAAGATGGGGCCTATTTGTATCCGGGATACGGGTCTAACATTTAGGCTGCAAGTGCAAGAAGAAAAAAAACAAACAAAGAAAGCGTAATTCACATCTTATAGTTAGTTGTAGAAACCTAAATATGACATTGGAACTTATAATATAAGGATGAAATAATTTTGTGGAATGAAGAAGAAAGGTTCGAGTAGTATTTGATGAAAAGAATATATCAGTGTGATCAATATGAAATATGAAATGAATGTTTACATTGGGGTTGTTTATCTTTGCTACATAAAATGCAAAAAATGTCAAAGGTGAAAAGTTTGAAAAGTTGAATTGTTGAAAATGGTCAAATGAAATAGAAGAAAAATATGAAAATGTTGAAACCTAAAGTTTGTATCTAATCTCACAACTCACACCACACAAAAAACACACACATAAAACTCTCTTCATCTCTTCCACCATTCCCATAACCATATAAACACCACCATCGCACGTCACCATCACCGCACCCATGACCCAAGAAAATAAACTACCACCGCACGTCACAGCCGCCGGAACCCCTCAACCACCTGCACCCCCCCCCCACCACCGACACCCTTCACCATCGGGCTATCCACCATCGACACCCTCCACTGCCGGACCACTTGGCCGCCGGAACGTAACCACCACCAATCCAAACCACCGAAATAAACCATCACTAAAACCACCTCTTCATGGATTTAAGGTATTTTTTTCATTTATTAATAGATCAATGTATTTTAAACATGTTTTGGAAGATTTTTTTACAGATCTATAATTTTTTTTAACAAATCTGTAATATATTTTTGTAGATCTGAGTTCTAAAATATTTTAAGCATTTTTTGTAGACCAGACGCCTCTGTTGCCGTCGTACCACTGCTCCGTCTCCTGCCGCTGGTAACCACTGCTGCGCCGAAAGGCCCACCACCAGAACCTACCACACTGAGATCCACCGCCACCCCTGCTTTTTGATTTTTTTAATTGTTCTTATATCTATATTTGTTTCATGTTTTAAATGTTCTTTTATAGATCCATAGTGTTTCTGCATATTTGAAATGTGATAACACTGTTGATTTATCTTTTTATATTCATATTTTTTCAGATCTGAAATGTTGTTGCAACTAGGATAAGACGTTGGCAACTTTGCAAGTATACGCCACTGCTACTTTTATAATATTGTCTTGGTAGCATGAATTTTCTTGTAATATGATTTTTGTAATTTGTTGGTATATGTTCTTATAATTTGTTTAATTTGTTAATATACTATTGATAATTATATTAGGTAAATCATAATATTTAAATTTTTGTTGTTAAATTTTTGATAAATGTTGCATATAAATTATTGGAACTAAAAAGTCATTAGAATGTGTACATTATATTACTTAAAATAAGATTATTTGATTGTGCAAGCTGTTAACAATATGGCGTATATAATGTTAAGAATATGTCATATATATTTTAAAATCAGATTTATCAAAAGCTTTTATTAGTTGTTTACGGGTTTCAATTTTTTTTTTATTTTAAATAAAATCTTTTTTTGTTTGTTTATTTGTTTCCTTGCAAATATGGTTTTCCATGTGAGTTTTGTTCTAAAAATCAAAGGTTTTTTTTTTTTTTTTTTTTTTTTAATATTACGAATATGAGGTTTTTTTCTTCTTCTTAAAATTTGTTCTTTTGGTTGAAAGATAAAAATGTGATATCTTTCAAATGATGGTAAATAACTAAATATGGTAATTATTTTGATTAAAAGATATACTAAAACTTTATTAAACTTTTGTTTGTTTTTAAGCAATTAAAACGTTTTAAAATTTAAAAGTTTATGGATCATCGATTAAGGTATTACATAAGAGTGAACTCGGTAACATTATTAAAGTCAAACATGATTACTCGCTATGTTTTATAAATTTTTAAACCTTTTCAAAAAGTTATAAACTTATTTAAAAATAATTTTCTTTTTAGAAAGGCAACAATAAAATAAACCACAACGAATAACACTTATTTACAAACAATTACAATGAATATATAATGCTTTAATCGCATAAGTCAACAAAACCCTTTCATGTTCACATAAAATACTACTGATGTTTTGTAAATTATGTACGAGTATGACCATAGTATCATAACCATAGACCTTTTATGGCTGTTAGGGGTCAATCTACAAGGACATATTATTTGGACATACGTTTTAAGTCTTGTGAGTAGTATTATTGTGAAGTATAAAAACTATATTAACTCTTTTTTATTGTTGTCCATGAATGATGGATTTGTGAAGGACACCATAATTCTATAAAGATTAATTCACTCCATTATTAACCAGCGATGACCATATGCTTCTAAAAAACGCAAAGAAAATAATGAAGTCACATACATACATGTTAACGTAACATGATTTAATGAGAGACTACATTGTCGCGTATGCGCGAGTGCTCATAAGTTAAGTTATTTGGCATCGTCGTATGCTAGGATATCGTACCTTTACCACCGAACCACATAGGAACACACAAATTGACGCATCGGGATATTAACAAAACTATAAACCGTTACATATGTATCAGATTACAATGTTAACACCTGCTACACAAACAAATTGACGTTGTCAAATTTCAGTGTCACTAAATATTTTTATATGTTGTTTGATACATGGTAATTTGTTTTTGATAGTGTTGAATTATCGCATGTTACAACCGTTTTCGATTACATTTTGATCTTTTCACTTTCTATTTTGAACGTTGTACGAAACATTTAACACAATGTCGCATATCATTAACTATCTGCCGCTAGGAACCGTTGTCGTTAGGCGCAAGTACTCGTCACTACTACACAAACAGGTTTTTCCCACGGCAAAATCAGTGGGAAATCCCGTGGGAAAGGGTCTTCTTCCACGGATTTCACACGGAATTGTTCTGTGTGTAAAAACCCCGTGGGTAAATATTTTCCCACGGATTTTCCCACTGCGTTGACTAGTTTTACCACATATATCGTTGTGTGTAATATGTGGGTATTTGTAGGTTTATTACCCACAAATTTCCCACAGATATTTTCCAACGAATTTCCCCCGATTTTCAGAAAAAAATTTCCCACCGAATTATTTGCTCCCAAAAATCGTCCCGCTGATTTTTTTTTAGAAATTTCGTGTGAAACCTGATTAATATTTTTTAGAATTCAATAATTATCTAATATTTTAA
This sequence comes from Chrysanthemum seticuspe, assembly GCA_019973895.1. Classification (NCBI taxonomy): domain Eukaryota; kingdom Viridiplantae; phylum Streptophyta; class Magnoliopsida; order Asterales; family Asteraceae; genus Chrysanthemum; species Chrysanthemum seticuspe. Next base: position 245,389,419 of record BPTQ01000008.1, read on the forward strand.
ATTAATATTTTGTTTTTCCACGGTCTATTGGTATGGCTTTTTAATTTTTTTTTTTGGCAAATATATTAAAAACAATAATCATAAAAGCAATTAACCCCAAACTATCAAAATGCAAAAAAATCAAAAACCAATCCAATATAATAAAATTCAATAAATACAAAACTAATATCAATGAAACACATAAATCGTTTAATTGATTATCATACATCTATTCAAAATCTTTTATCTTTTCTCGAACCGCTTATTTGGTGTTCATTCAATAACTATTTTCTGCTTCCAGACGATTATACATCCGATTCCCCGAGGCTGCTTCGAGTAATCTTTTATCTTTTTCTTGAACCGTTTATCACACAAGATCTACAATAAATATTACAAGATCTACAACAAAAAAGAAGAAAATAAGCAAACAAAAGCACTTGAGAAAAACTTAGATAAACTAAAATAACCAAACCTACTGTTGACGATGAACATTACAGGCTTATTAAGGTTCTTAATGCTTAATGAGAGAACGTATACGTATTTACTAGTCAAGGTTTCACACATCATGAAACCAGCCATCTAAATTAACTAGGCTGCATATTATCTATATGCTACTCCTTCGAGTCAAATAGAGCAGAAAGTTGGAAGAGAAAAGAAGCGCTGGAGAATAGGACACCTTTTGATTCTTGACTAAAGCCTAATACTTCCATTCAAAAATCTAAACTAATATGCATTCCTCACAAAGTTCTGAAACCAACATTTCCCATTTGTGATTGAAATAATATGCAACAATGTCATTTTTGCACAAACTGTTACAAAAAAAAATGATTCTAATAAAGAAGATTCCTCTACTTATTTCAACTTTTAGGGAATAATTCGGATACTCAAATGAAAATTGAACATCTTTATTGGATTACGTGACTTATATAAAAACCAAAACAAAAAATAATCAAAGGAGACAAGCAAAGGACACAAGCTTACGTGACTTATCAATGTGTTTTGAGATCGAGTTACTACTAAAGGAGACAAGCAAAGGGCTCCTTAGATAAGGGTTTGTGGATGCTTTTTGAGGTTGTGTGAAATGAAAGTGGTGGTTGTGAAAGTGAAATGATTTAGGTTTAGGGTTAGGTTTAGTAAGAGTGGTACAAAGTGGGCCAGTTATCACTTCCTTGAGTGGGCCTAATTTTGTAGATGTAAGAGTTATAAAGAGTGTATTATTAGGTAGGGGTGTTACCAGTTTGATGTACAAATTGTGAACAATATGTATTAGAGGCGAACCACAAAAAAAGAAAACGTACACACAAATTGTGAACAAGTTTAGATTTGTACAAAATAACAACTTGATTATTTCACGTTAACTTATATCATTATAAAGTTAAACATTAGTATTCAAACATATGACCACAAAATATAACCAAGTTTGCTAGTATTCAAAGTCCAAACAGGTGTATCATATAAGAGTTATATTAATATATAATGAAGTTTCTTTGCTAGAAAACAATGAAGTACCAAACATCCTATGCAAATTTTCTAAAAATATTAGGAGAAAAAAATAAATAATGTTTTCCGGGTCTTATTGGGTTGACCCGATAACCCGATAGCATAAATTTTCTAACCTTAACCCGACCCGATAATATTATCGGGTTCGAGTCAAAACAACCCGACAAGATTTTTCAACTCGATTTAACCCGGCCCGATAAGCTTTATCGGGTTCGGGTTGACCCGACCCTACTGACACCCCTATTATTAGGGGTGTGCATTGTTTGGGTATTAACCGATAATTGAACCGAATTTGCCAAAAACGAACCAAACTAAAAATTTAGTTTTTAGTTTAGATATGGTTTTGGCTATCTGAACCGAAAACTGAATTTACATAAATGTATGTACTTTTTGTATATTTATATATACAAAATAACCATTAAAGTTTTATCCGAATATTAAAAAAAAATACTTTTTATGCTTGAAATAATTTTTTATTTGCCAAAAATTAAATTTAAAAAAAATATAATAGTGTAATTTAGGTTATTCGGGTCAACCCAAAAACCGAACCGAATTCAAATTCGGTTTTCAATTCGGTTCGGTTCGGTTGAATCCTAGTTCGGTTCGGTTCGGTTTGACCCAGAAAACCAAATTTGAATTCCAAAATTGAAGAGGGGATACTAAGGATTGTGAACAATAAGTTATACATATAAACAAATAGGCTTGTGATACGCACACATAGCTACACTAATAAGTAAACACGTACAAAATGAAAATAAAATCACATAAAAAGACATAGATAGTAACGTGGAAATGTTTAAGTATATAAAAACACAAAAACGATATCTTTTGTGGGACATCCGTGAGTAACTACCCACAAATTTCCCACGAATTTATCAAATCGGTGGGTAATTTGTGGGAAAGTACCCACCGATTTCCCACGAATATAATCATCTATTATGTTTTGACATACTTACACATTCACAAATGTACACATTCTTATATATAGACATACAAAAGTGCAATGAACTTACAATGCGTATGTACATTTGTTAATAGAAATACAATGCGTATGTACATTTGTTAATAGATATACAATGATTCATAAAGCACATGTCTACACAAACATGTTATTATACATATATACATATACACTTGTGACACACAAACATATAGCTAAATAAATACGGAGGCATATATAATTGCAACTAATAAACCATGTTAAGACATAGATTGTAATATGAGATTTTGTAATTATAAAGAAACATAAAAACATTATTTATTGTGGCTAATGAGTGGGTAACTATCCACATATTTCACACAGACTAATTAAACCATATATTTATTAAATAAGATCGTGTGAAATCCGTGGGTAATTTAGCTACAGATTTGCCACTGACTTATGACCGTCGCTAATATGTGTGATATTTGCAACATATTTCCCACGGAAGTCCGGTCAACACTATTAGTGTGAATTTTGTTGCTAATCTGTGGGAAATTTGTCACCAATTTCCCACTAAAATTTGGTCAACAAATTGATGCGTAAATTGTGGGAAATATGTGGGAAATTTTTGACTGATTTCCCACTGAAATTTTGTTTTACAATTTGGTGTGTTAATTGTAGTTAATTTGTGGGAAATTTCCCACAGATTATTTTCTGTGGGTAAATGTTTGTGGGAAAAACCAGTTTGTGTAGTAGTGCATCTAGTATAAGCAATAAAAAAACCCTTGCCATATATACTTTCATAAGTTTGAACTTCATATAAAAATTAAACTTCCCGCATTTGAAAATTGAAGAAGTCAACCGTCATTTAAACTCTTTTGTTTCCAGCAAAAAAAGATAACAATACTTTCCTTTCCTAGCAATGGTTTAATAGTTGCATGCAATAACCTTTCATAGCAATTGTTTAACAGTTGCTTGCAATAGCCTTTCTTAGCAATGCTTTACAACTTTTAAATAATTTTGAGGAATGGTTTAATACTTGCCTACAATAGCCTTTTCTAGCAATGCTTTACAGCTTTTAAATAAGTTTCCGACCTTTAGTTTCCAAACACCACAAGTTTCAATTGTGTTAACTTTTCAAGTTAAAGATATATATCACTATATATCCGCGTCAATTATTTTTGATTTAAGTATGCATACCATGTTAGAGCACCCGGTGTCCCCTCGTCTTCACCCTTCGCCGTCCACCCTGGCACTCCGCCGTGCCTCGTTTTGACACCGGGGTGCCTCGTCGTTGTTCGCCGTTGTTGAACTCATCGTGGTGACGACGAGAGAAAAAGACTGACACAAAACATATTAAACGTATATATATCCGTTATTAAAATGATATATATAACGTACATATATATATTTTTTAAAAACCCACCACCCCTATATAAATCATCTTCATCTTCACCATTTACACACATCTTCAAACCCAAAATCTTCCATTCTTACTTAACCCAAAGAAAAAATATCTCATAATGTCTCAAAACCCAAATGACGGAGGATACTTCACAAACCTACTTAACTCAAACCCACCACAATACGGGGGTTCTTCAAACCCGTCTACCCCTTCCTCGACCAATTCCAATCTATCTCCACAAGAAATAATGCTTAACCAACAATATCAGTTTCAACAAGGTTTCACAAATTACCCCGGCCGATTTCCATCACCTCAGTTTTTTAACCCGTCACAACCTCCACAGTTTTTTAACCCGTCACAGCCTCCACAGTTGCCCCAAATGGAATCACAACAGTCGGGTTCACAATTCAAAGTTCCAAAAGCACGTGAACCGGCAAAAGGCAGGGGCAAAAAGACGAAGGCAAAAAAATTGATGTAGATTTGGACGCCGACGACGACGAAGATGTTGAAGTCATAGCACAAGCAGACAGGAGGAAGTGGACCAAATCTGAAGAAATGATACTTGCGCAGTGTTGGATAGAAATTTCCCAAGATAGAGATATGGGAAATGACCGTCCTGAGGAGTACTTTTGGAACGACATTCTCGACATGTTCAATTCTAAGACCACCGATAACCAGCGTGACAAGAATATGATAAATGGTAAATGGACAAGGATTAACGGTGATTGCCAGAAGTTCAACGCTGTTTACAAACATCTTCAGCGTCGAAGTGGTGAAAATGACCAAGATCATGTCGAGAATGCCAAAGTTAACTTTACGCAGCGTTTTGGTGGGAGGGAGTTTGCGTATGAAAAATGTTGGGGTGTTTTGAAAAATTATCCCAAGTGGGATGCCGAAGATCCTATTGACATTACATGTCTCGAGGATATATTCGGGCCGGACAGACAACCTCGGCCTGAAAGAGATGGATGCAAACGAGCCGCAAAGAAACAGAAGTCGACTTCAACGTCAAGCGCTGCAAGCTCCGGTGGAAGTCAAACGAGTAGTTTTTCGGGATATATATCCGAAATATATGCTCAAAAAGTCGATGCTCAAAGGGCTTGTTACGAGGCGAGGCGGGAGAAGGAAAAAACTCTCCAAGAGAAGATCGAGATGGATTTTCTCATGATAGATCCGAGTACCAATCCTGACCCGGTAAAAGCAGAAATCATCTGCAAAAGGCAGGAACGTCTAGTCAAGAAATATCATCAAATCCTCGACTAGGTTACGTATTATTAGTATGTGTTGTATTTTTTTTACCCGTGTCGTTTTTTTTTTCGTATCGTTTTTATTAGTAAGTGTTGTTTTTTTATTATTGTGTTATGTATTGTATTTTTAATTTGAATGAAATGAATTTATTTAGTTTATTTGGAAATGAAAATTGAATAAAAAAATAAAGTGGTAGTGGTGGGCCCCAAATGAAGAGGTTGAGGTTTGTTATGAGTGAGGAGGGGGTTTGTTGTGGTTAGTTGTGTAAAAATGGGATGCTGATGTGGCGCTGAGGTGGCACGACGACGAACCTTAAGCTCGTTTTGACACCTAGTGCTCTTACTCTATTATGACTAGCAGGGTACCCGCGCAATGCGGCGGTGGGTACCCTGTGACTAAATTTTGTGGCGAGCATATGTTTTTCATTTATAAGGTTTTTTTAACAATAAATTTACACAAAACCTCAAAAACCGTGGTGGTCGGCTCGTGGTAGTACTCGGCTCGTGGTGGTGGTCATATGGTGTGCATGGTGGTCTGCTCATGGTGGCAATCGGATGGTGGCTAGATGGTGGTTGGATGGTGTGTTGTGGAGGTTACGTGGGATGGGATGAAAATATTGGTATTTATGTTTTTCATTTGATATTTGTGTGGTGTATAGATGACTCTTCAAATGAGTTGTACAAGTTTATGGGATGTATTAATTTAAAGGGCAGTTATAAGTTTACGAATTTAATACACTTAATTTTCTAGATGTAACATTTATTTGTGAGTATGAAACAAGCTATTGAAAATTCCGCAATTGGCAAGTGTGCTGGCTGAATTTTTAAGCTTTCTATTTAAAGAATGACCTAAATGCTTTATATATTAATCTAATGGCTGATAAAAAAACCCTAATCCCAATGACCATTATATATAGTCTCATTTGCAGTCTATCTTTCTATCGCTGTTCTCCTTCATATCGGCGACTCACACACACACACTTTTACTCAGATTCATCACTTACTTAAATTTGTTGTTTATATATCAATCTGTATGATATGTTGTCTATTTAGCGAATTTCAATTGGTGATGATTTATGGATAAAAGTTAGTTTAAGTTGTTGATGATTGTTTTAAATAGTTTATCATTACTTTTGCACTAATTGGCAAACAACCTCAATCTCACTTGCTACATACTCTTTTATCAATTTCAGCTAGCAAAACTTGCTTGTATTTGGACCAGCCACGGATTTTGGCTATGAAAGGCGTGTGTGGCATGTGGCATGACGTCGTCTTTGTTGAAATAGGTGATCTCGGAATTATAAAATTGAGGTTAATGTAACAAGGCATGCCTTGGAATCTTGGATGTTATAATTCCGAGACCACCTATTTCGAGAAATGCCCAAATGTGTTATATACGTTGGTAAGATATTCTTCTTCAGGTAATGTCTTGTCCTATTTTTAGTAGCTTTCTTATTGATACTATCCCGACAATATTTTTCTTGCCCTTCTGGTACCCATTGTTGATCATGGGTTGGGGGATAGGAGTGCCAAAACGAAAAACAAGGCTTCACAAATAGCCGACAATATGTGTTTCTTAGTCACTGACCCAAAAAAAAATGCTTCCTTAAATTGGGTTGCTTCTTCCTGAAATTAAGAAGGTATTTATGTAGAGAAACATTAACTTTTTATCTGTGTACTAGTTTATGCATTGTCGGAAATAGGTATTAGTGGATCCAATCCCTGCAGTGTGATTTGTAGTGGGCAGGGCAGTTGGATCTTTGAATAGAGGAAGACAACTTCCCTGATCTTGTACCGTGGTTACTAGACACAAGTATGGTGGTTTGTTGTATGAAAGTATCATCTTCATCATCTGACCGCTGTTACGTAAATCTTAAAACTGATCATAAAGCAGAATTTGCAGATGAAGTGACTGAAATGTTTGAAGGAGAATCCATTGTTTAGTACCCCCGCAAGTGAGATCTAGATTGGATATGACTTTTTGATTACAATATGATCTTTTGATCGCTAAAATTATCTAATTTGTACTTGCGAACTTGATTGCAATGAATTTAGTCTAACTGAATGTTCACATATTATCATCACCCTATATTTTGATTGCGTAAATTAATTCTTAAACTGATTGGTTGATTTTAATTATGTGTTGATTATTTTCCTGAAATTTGGATGGTGCGTGGTTTTTAAATAAGATTTGATGTGAAGTTATGTATGTGAGAAACAATACACTCGGGGACAAGTCGCAATAGAAGTTTGTTGCAATCCCATTGCGATGAAAATACCCCTCTATCCCCATGGTAAGTGTATAATACAAGTATCCCGTGTTTAAAATTTATGCAATTTAAGGATGTGGTTTTCCATGTTCACGTTACCTTTTTGACTTTGATGTAAGCGGTCTCACCGGGTTAATCCCCGGACTTTCCTAGCCACCCCCAACTTACACACCTGGACCTAGCGAGGTTCTCTTCTTTACTTTGATGTACGCAGTCTCACCGGGGTTAATCCTTGAACCTTCCTGGCCACCCCCAGCTTACACACCTAGACCTGGTTCTCTTGTTTGAAATCCCCTTTACCACTAGGTCATTTGGTGGTGGTTAAAATTTATGTATGCAACATACCCTTAAAACTATATAATGTAGTGCAAAATTATAGATCCCTTTGCAATGATCATACGTGGAAAGGAAGTGACTTGAGACTATGCAGTGTCTCAGAAATTAATAATCATAATTGACCCAGCCCATTTCAATTTAATCCCTTTATGACTACCCTAAGCAGTCAGACACCTCTACAAGCAGTGTTACAAACTTCTTCACAGTAATCCGAGAAAATGGCTGGAGTCTCTATTTTGTTTATCATCTCCTGAAAGTGCCATATGAAGTTATGAACCATAAGCAGAAAACTAGCATACATAGGTGACAAATGGGCCGGTAAGACAGGCTGGATAACGGGTCAAAACTGGCACTTTTGTACTGGTCTAGTTGACCCAAAGATGTTCATAAGCATATAAGAGGAATTGCCACCTATACTAGCATATGCACAAAGATATATCACACATAAATCAGAGACATACAAGGATGTTGTTGAAGATTCAGTCACGTGTTATACCGATACTAGCAGGCGATTATAGGTACACCTCTAGTCTAGAAGTTTTACTTACATCGTGTCTTCAAACATATATGAACAGAAACTATTCAAACATGTATCTTTATACGTGGCCATCGGTTTAAGTGAAAGTATGTCTTTCTTCAAAAAGAATGCCTGTGTGCAAAGACAACACTCGATATCCCTACAAAGCCAGGCTCCCTAATACCTTCGTTTATATACGTAGTTATAGAAAATACTTGTATCTTTTCATCTGGTAATATACTAATATTTGTGCCATACATTATAATAACTAGTTGGATACCTGCGCACAGCGGCGGCGATAAATATAGTTATATAATAAATACAGTAAATGAATTGCTAACCCAACTCTCCTCGCAATTCCCTACCCGCTTAGTGAATTCATTTCACAACACTCCAAATGTATATGTGTTAGTTGTACGTGTTTGTTTGGGTTTTCTGTATCTTTCCCGTGACATCATTATTCCCGCATATAAAAAAACCTTCACAATCTCTTTCCCGTCAAACACTTTACCAAAAGTAAATGGTTTTGATAAATAAAGTTTGTATTGATTGAAATAAATGTTAAAGTTATAAAAATTTGAATCAAAATAAAATAAACCTACTAAAAATGTAAAAACTAAAAACTCATAAAAATATATCAAAATGGATGTTGAATTAAAGAGCACAAAATTTTAAAAAATATGGTGAAATTAGATCATAAAAAAATTAAACGAATTAAAAGATATTTAAATTTAAAAATAAATGTGATTAATTAGTTAAGAAGTGACATGTGTCACCCCATTATTGGAGCTCTTTATTTTAGTTTGTTAGTGCTCCTCCCTTTTTGTTATTTTTTAGTTAGAGAAGTGACACATATCACTCAATGATTGAAGCTTCTTATCTTAATTTTTTACTAGAAGGGTACCCGCGCAATGCGGCGGCGGGTACCCGATGACTATTTTGTAGCGAATAAATGTTTTGAGGTGGTGATGTGATGAGATGGTGGTGACAGCGGCGGCGATAAATATAGTTATATGTGTTTGCTTACCCGTTTAGTGAATTCGTTTCACAACACTTCGAATGTATATGTGTTAGTTGTAAGTGTTTGTTTGGGTTACCCGTAACTTTCACGCGACATCATTATTCCCGCATATAAAAATACCCTCGCAATCTATTACGCGTCAAACACTCCCCCAAAAGTATATGATTTTGACGAATCAAGATTATATTGATTGGAATAAATGAAATAAAGGTTAAAGTTGTAAAAATTTGAATTAAAATAAAATAAACCCATTAAAAATATAAAAACTAAAAACTCATAAAAATATATTAAAATGGATGTTGAATTAAAGAGCATAAAATTTTAGAAAATATGGTGAAATTAGATTATAATATAAATAGGTAGATAAAAAGATATTTTAATTTGAAAATAAAGATGAATTTTTAGTTGAGAAGTGACACATGTCATTTTATAATTTGAGCTCCTTATCTTAAGTTTTGGTGGTTAGGAGTTAGGCTTGGAGTTTGTTAGAAGTTAGGCTTGGAGTTTGTTAAGAAGTGACACATGTCATCTCATGATTGAAGCTCATTATCTTAATTTTACATGCATTATAATATATCTTTCCATAATAAGCAAGTAAAAAAGTCTGAATTTTTAAGCCTTCTAATTTTAGAAGGCCTAAATGCATTATAAAGTAGTATAGATAAAGCCCACAACTTAAATACTTTATATAGTAGTATAGATAAGTGCATTATTATGAGTTCATGATCATATGATTCATATCAGTGTCTCAATGCAAGGAAATTTATGAAAGGCACAATAAAAGAAAGAAAAAAAAACACATGTATAAAACTTTCCTAGGCACATGATATGACTTTTAGCGAATAGTTAACTATTTTAGCAAAAGCAAATACACATTACTTTTAGGTACAACCATCATTTCGTGGAGTTCAAATGAAGCATGTATTAATAACAATATCATATTGGTCAACTAGAGAATAAATCGTGGACTCATGAGGTGGATATTCGATGCAACTCGACAAGTCACTAACAAACATTTAACTTCAATATATAATTAATTTGATCCTCATAAGGTTGGTATTTTTAATTGGACCATTGATTACATTCAAGTCAAATCTTCATAGATCAGCAACAAAGTATGATGTTTACTAGTCATGCAATGGCTTATACATTACTAAAAGTAAAGGAAATCACATTTTCCATCTTCAAGTATTCAAGTATATCACAACAAACGAATTAGTCACATGATAAAAAAAAATTTAAAAATGGTTTGTATCGTTAGAGTTATAATTTGTATCGTTTTCATTCTCAGCATGATACTAATAGATTTATGCCCTTAACTTCCTTCGCATGTTTTACACATGATGTTATCTTGGCCAGTTTCGTGCAACATCTTCATAAGAAATTGATGATTGGAATGCTTAAAATTGCACCCACGTTAACATGATGTTTAATCAATGGTGCGTAAAGAGACCACTTAATAACGACCCAATAGATTAATGTTATGTAGGTCTATTGTTATAAAGTCATATTCTCCCGTTAAAACACATTAAAACTCTTCCACCATTTATTAGTTACAAAGAGCATAGCACCATGGCTCTTCTACACTAGAGGTAATGGTCATCAAACTCATCATTTCTATATGAGCGTCACATTGTTATTCAATACACCATCAAACTCATCACCAAACAGGTGTAGTAGTGATAACAAATAAAAAACATAAACATACACCACTATATATTAACATACCTCACAAACACAAATAAAAAAAAGTACACCACCAAACCAGTGTATAAAACCCACCACCATGCATGGTGTTGGAATGAGGGTGGCGTGGTGGTAGTGGTCACCACCGGTGGTCTAGTAGACTAGCACCTATCATTACACAATCTTAGATTCGAAAAGGCCACTTCAATGATCCGCATCGTTTTTTTAGCTAAATGATACTATACCTTTCGTTATTCCATTTCATATCGTTTGCTTAGCAATAAAATGAATGATTTATAAGAATAAAAGCATATTTGAAATTCCTGATGCTCATTACAAAGGGATTCTATTAGAGATCCCATTATGGAATATATGGTTTACATGCTTATCACCGTTAGAATATAAACCGGATTTACTAAATTATTCTAATTAGGTGAGAAGAAATTCGTTGAAGTTTAAAAAAAATGATAAACAATTAAACATATTCTCAAAAGTTATGTACTCCGTAATGAGCTTTAAATACAGATAACTCACTAAAAATAGGTTCAAATTTAATTTTAAAAGACGAAAAACACATTTTATCCAAGTTTCAACTTGACTCTAATCGCAAAATTCGTCATATAAACTTTAATTTAACGCAACCTCATTTAATTTATATTTCTAATGAGAATGTGACATCATAATATTTTCTGCACCTAAAAAATATAATTATATCACTATCTTTTTAGACGGACGAGGTTTTCTTATTTATGTTATTCATGGAAGGTGAATCTTTTGAACATGCGCGACCTCACAGGGTTAATCCCGGTACCGTTTTGACCCTTCCCTAACCACCTACAAATGTACACACCAAGTGAAATTTGAACCTTTGACCTATTGTTTTACTCTAAAAAACCACTTCCAAAAACTATTAGAAACACTCGTTTGCGGAAAATGTCAAGATCATCAAAAACTATTCGAGGCAGAAAAATTAACCACAAGAGGTGACCTAATGGTAAGAATACCAGCCTTCTAAAGTGGAGTCAAAAGTTCGAATTTAACGAGAATTAATCCTTTTGTGGCCATAAATGTTTACCTGTGCCGCGCTGACTCCGAGCTATCTAAAAGGTAGTCCGATTAGTCTGCTCGCTATGTGAAGTCATATTGCTAACTAAAAAAAAAAAAAGTTTGGAAAAAAGTAGTTGTAACAAATACAAAGCTACCAGTTTTGTGAATTGGATTGAGTTGAAGCAACCCCAACTTCCCCAAACTAGAATATTTGGACAAAAAGGTGATGATTCATTGGCCAAAGAAAGAAAAGGTGAAGAAAACAAATATATATATAGATAGATTAAAAAATAAGGAAGAAGAAAGAGAGGGTTGGGCTAAATAATTTATTACTAGAAAAACCTTGGGTTGGTTGCTCCCTTCTCTCTCTCAAGACTGAATTAATACTGAAATCAAATCTCAACAAAACCCCATTTCATTTTCATTTGACTCAACATCTTTAAACGTCGGTGGGTTTGCAAAACGATTCAATCTTTGAACGTTTTTTCTTAAATCTTGGTGTCCAAAACCACAGATCTTTTGTAAAATATTCAAGTAAAAGATTTGTGGGTTTAATTGATTGATGGGTTGGAGATACCAAGCTGGTTTGTTTCTAATTGCAGCTGTTGTTATCATTTGGGTCTTTTCTGCAGAAGTTACCCAGGTTTACTTTTTTTTTTTTAATTGTTTGGCTTATGTTTCACAATTGTAGTTAGATCACATGTGTTTTTGTGATCCTTGGGCTAGTTTTCTGGTTTAAGGTAGGAAGTTATATGCTGGTTACTGCTTGCCCATGTAGATTGGAAATACTATTACAAGGTCAACCTTTATCTTTTTCTTGGACAATCGTAATTACTAGTCGATGAGGTTTAGTCTTTAAACATGGATATTTTAGCTGCTGTCATAGGGGATCTTTGTTTGGAAAGTGTTTAGGGTCCGGGTTTTCTTGTGTGTGTATTTTGGAATTCATAATTGCGATTTGGATTCTTGAAACTATAATGGTATGATTAGGATAACAGATAATCTGTTAATCACAGCTAAAAGATAGGTAGGAACTTTTCATACAAGGTTTACCTCAGCAATATGTTTTCTTGCAACGACGTCGTATGTTCTTCAAATCTAGATACTTTGACCCTGAATAATAAAGAAAATCAGAACTGATGCGTTCAACTTTAAGTCACAATGATCTGTTTTACATCCAGAAACCCCTTTTAGTTAGGTTTTAAATGACGTAGGGTTCTTGTGAATTTAGATAGGCTTATGCTGAAATCACTATTAGGGTATATGGTAAGCTCATGTTATATTTACCGGGTTAAAACCCCGTTACCCAAAAAAAAGTTCATGTTAATAAAAAGTTCATTCTTATTATAAGGTATTCAATTAATACCTAAAACAGGCAGTTTTAGGGAGCTATGGTTGTCCGCTGTTATGATGAGTTGGATTCTCTTGGTATAAGCAATTCCAAATTTGGTTGGTTTACTTCAGTTTCGCATTGATTTATATGTGCTAAATAGTAAAGCAGGTTATCTGTGACATGTGACTTGTGAGGTTAGTCAATTTTATAAAATGGGGAACTTTGTAACTGTTTGTTAGATAATACAAGAAAACGTTGCAATGTGGATGAAAATGATATTTCCCATCTGATCAAATGCAACATTTGTTCACACGAAATCCCAAGATAGAATGACTTATTTAGTTATTTTCGCTTGCAAGTTATTAATGGGATTGCTTCTTGTCTAGATGATTCCTCTGTTTCTTCATTTTTGAGGGGCATCTTTAACATTTACCTAACTGCACAATACTATATCTCTACCCATGCTTTGTACTATAGGAGATACCTAAGTTGGAAGTATTCTACATTTCTACTCCCTAGGAAAACTATCGTATTTTTCATGTAAAATTAAAAATTAAATACAGAATGATTTTAGTTAACTTAACTCTGACTATGTTTGTACATCATAAACAGGGGATATTCGATGATTATAAACAGCCATTTGCTGTGACATATCTTGGAGCTTCATTGATGGTGATTTATCTTCCGATTGCATTCATTAAAGATTGGATATACAAGTTAATTCAAAATAGAAAAAAACAATCCCTTATTGGAGTGAATTCCCCTCTTAAGTACATTGGTGGCTCAACAGTGTTTGAAATGGAAGTTGAAGGGTCACCATTAAGTCGAAAAGATAGTGATCATGACCTTTCCAAACAAGAAGAAGGAAATCCATTAGTCCCTAAAAGCAAAACTGATATTTCTCCATTGAAGCATGATGCACAGGTTACAACGAGAGAGGTCGCAACTTATGGATTTTATATTGCACCTATCTGGTTTCTCACAGAAGTAAATATTTATGCTTATGCAAGTTATTAATGGTTTAATGTGTCAATGCACATTTTACTCTCAGGTGTTTGTGTAAATCAAGCATGACTAGTTTATTTAACTTTCATTTCAGTATTTGTCAAATGCTGCACTTGCACGTACAAGCGTTGCTAGCACTACAGTACTCTCTTCAACTTCAGGACTATTCACGCTATTCATTGGTGCGTTTTTGGGCCAAGATTCTTTAAATGTGACCAAGATTGTTGCGGTCTTTGTAAGCATGGCTGGTGTTGCCATGACAACAATGGGCAAAACTTGGGCGGCAGATGAAGTCACTAAAAATTCCTCTTCGTAAGTTGCTTCTTCCCCTAAACACTTAAATAATCTCTTTTTCATTATGTTAGTAGTTTGCATGAATTTCTTTTGTGGTAATGCTGTTAGGAACTTGCGGTTGTGATTGAATATCCCTGTTTCGTATCAAACATTCTTCATGCACTAGGGTTTACCTTGTAGCCATCACTGATCTAGGATTTTGATTAGTGTGTGCACCAACTTAAAGCTAACTAAACTCTAAACATTATAGGGAATGTACTTTAATAACCGTTATCTAAATATTGCATTACGAGGTAACTAACTTCGGTCTGAATTTTATATTTGGTAACGAACTTTTTTTTCATGAAAACGCCAAATTTCAAATATTAATGTAACACATACACGTTACTAGGTCAAAACGTTGACCTGCCAAATGCTTACTTTTACGTGGCACTAAGAATCCACTAAAGGTTGAGTGTTACCGTATTTCGAAATTTTAGTAAAGCTTGAGTGTTATGTGTGAAAACAAAGTGGTTACTTGAAATAAATCTGAACTGGT
This sequence comes from Chrysanthemum seticuspe, assembly GCA_019973895.1. Classification (NCBI taxonomy): domain Eukaryota; kingdom Viridiplantae; phylum Streptophyta; class Magnoliopsida; order Asterales; family Asteraceae; genus Chrysanthemum; species Chrysanthemum seticuspe. The sequence continues at coordinate 245,404,519 of BPTQ01000008.1, forward strand.
TACTGAATTTTGCAATTTATATTTCTTGTAATCAGCACAGTATTTTGTAGATTTGAGTGTGTGTTTATTGTTGTGGGTTGTGATGTACTATCTCCTTGGTTGAAAATTTTCAATCTTACAACCATGTTTAGGTTTTTCATCAATTTAGTGATCTTATTGAATGTTTCAGGGCATTGACTGATATAAACTTCAACTTTTTGTTTCTTTTAAAGAAATGGCGATCGCTCTCTTGTTGGCGATCTGTTCGGGCTTTCTTCAGCTATGTGTTATGGCCTCTTTACCGGTGCGTATCATATCTACTTAGTTTTATGCATAGTTACGAAATCTTCTTAGTTTTATGCATAGTTACGAAAAACTTTAATTTAGTTGTAAACTGTGTGATAAAAACCTTTATGCATAGGTGTTAGCGACTTCATGTGTATGTCTATGTATACTAATCAAAGTCGTAAACTATCATCATTCATCAACTCCTGGGTGAATGGTCTTCCAGATATGGTTGGTTAATAATACAAATTTTATTTTACAGTGCTTCTTAAGAAGTTTTCAGGGGAGGAAGGAGAACGTGTTGATGTTCAGAAATTGTTTGGATATATTGGTTTATTTACACTCGTGGCTCTATGGTGGCTTGGTAAGTCTATGCTTCTAATTGGTCAAATATATTGTACTCGTCAAACTTGCCACCGTTTTATTATGTTAGAAAGGAATATATGAGATTTACACATTATCTCTTATCCATAACTATATCTGCTCTTGCAAAAAAGAGTTAGAAACAAGAGTTAAATGGTAACATGAATGGTTGCTGTAACTAGTTTAATGGTAACATGAGTGGTTGCCATAACGAGTTTAATGGTGAGATGAGTGGTTGCCGTATAGTTATCTCTAACTTGTAACATTTAGATGACAAGCAAAAACTTTGTCGGTAATTGCTACCCAACTTTTCAAAAATGTTTACTTAAGTTATGCATGAAATTGATGTACACGTCAGACCAAAGTTGTTTTTTTGTTATTATTTTTTTTTTTGTTTTGTTTTGTTTTTTTTTGTTTTGTTTAAAAAAAAAAAAAAAAAAAAAAAAAAAAAAAAAAAAAAAAAAAAACCAACCATATCTAATGCGCATTTTTCCTCATTTCAGTTTGGCCACTGACTGCCCTAGGAATTGAACCAAAGTTCAAGATTCCCCACTCGGCTAAAATGGATGAAGTTGTTATTGCCAACGGACTTATTGGGAGTGTCCTTTCCGACTATTTTTGGTATGTATATATAGCAACCATCTTTTGGATTGAAATCCGTTTAGATTACTAAAAGCAAACAATTTTTTGTGTTTGTTAGGGCATTATGTGTTGTATGGACTACTCCATTGGTGGCAACCTTGGGCATGTCACTCACTATCCCCCTTGCTATGGTGGCGGATATGATGATACATGGCCGCCATTATTCTGCCATTTATATTCTTGGTTCTGCTCAGGTAATAAAACATTTCGTTGTGAATTTTGAAATTTTGGATGAGAATGATGCTTTCACTTTAAATCCATGCGTTTATTGGTTAAGTTGAGGTAGAATCTTACTTTTGAGGTCAAACTAGCAAACTTTCTACCTTTAAATGATTTATTACATATTTAACACCAGAACTTTCTATGACCAGGATTGTTTCGTAGTGATTTCATATTGCATTAAAATTTCTACAAAAATTGGAAGAATGCATACCAAATTTGGAACTGAAAGCCTGCCTTTCAAATTTCAAGAGTTAAACATTATCTTTTGCTTTCTTTTTAATAAGGGTGTTTGGATGTGTCTTTTCAATGATTATTGTGATCTCAAGAATTAAAACATAGTAACGTAGTTAGTTCAGGTGCATAAAGCCTTAAACTGTAGGCGTACATCTATTTAGCTTCCAAATATTGTCCAGGCTTATTATTATGGTCCTAGGATTCCACTGTGGAGTTATTAAACAATATGGCGACTGAATCTTGAGATTATACAGTAATGTTTATACTGACTTGTAGAGCTCTTTGGGTTTTTCAGGTATTTGCCGGTTTTGTGATTGCTAACCTTCCTGATAGAATTTCCAAGAAAATCGGGTTATAGCAAGTGAATCTCCACCGCTAAATTTTGCAATCTAAAGATTCTTCATTTCAAATCTTGATTCGTTATTGAACTTCAAAAATCCTGAAAACGCTGATTGTGATCATTGAAGATGGAACAAGTGTAACATCTGTTGTTTGAATATAAACTTGTGGTGCCATATCTTGAAGAGGATGATGTTCAAAATTGTGATATATACATACTTTTCTCATTTTGAGTCTAGTTTTGTTTTCAGTTTTGTGGGGTTAATGTTAGGGGCATGCAATACAAGACCAGATAATTTGTACCAACTTTCCAAAATGTTAATATCAAATGTGTTATTGTTTTCTGTCCACTTCTTATTTTGGTTATCTTGCAAACTTTTCCATGTTATATTACAAGTTTATAAAGTACATTGTGGCAAAGATTGTGATAAGATCTCAACTGTAAAAAGTGAAGTACAAGTACAACTGGGGCTGAGTAGAGCTCATCTCGACAACTAAAACACTGGCTCGAAATTCGAATCGAGCTTGATCAAGATTTGAAGTTCAATCTCAAGCTCGGCGAGCTTTCTAAAACTCGAGCTCGAATGTGCATACATTTCATGCTCGAACTTGATATATTTTAGCTTGACTTGACTCTCTTCGTATACGTATTAGTTTTAATAGTAATGGTAATTAAGTTATTATATATTTATATGTATATAAAAGGTAAAAGTGTAATTTAACCGAAGCTCGGTAAGGCTTGCGAGCCTTACAAGCCGAGTATTCTAAAACTCAACCTCGACTCGGGTTCTACTCAAGTTGCTCGAGTTCGATTTTAAGTAGTTTGCAAGTCAATCTCGAATACTTCATGAGTCGTCTCGTCTCATTTACACCTCTAAGTGCAATAACTAAAATCAAACATGTTAAAGTGCATCAATGTTTATGATCCAAGTCTCACGTCTTGGATAAAAGCACTAAGACCGCGCTAGTGAAATGATGAAGCATCAAAAGGCCGCTTGATGAACCTTTGTCTTGACCTTTTCGACCATTAGGGATTAACGCATTATCCGACAAAGACGAGTCACTTACATGGAAGCCAATTTTTTTACGAACAACATCGTAAATATCATGAACCAAAAGAATTGTGAAACAACCCCACTTTGGTAGGAGATAAAACATTTGAGCTACTTATATTTTTCCACCACATTTTTTGTTAAACCAGAAGGGTATCAAAGTAGTCATTTGCTTTCGGCATTGGAAGTGTTTCAAATGATTACAAAGTGGAAGTTGTAGAGGCATAAATAAGCCAGAGCTTTTACTTTCAGACATGTTTTTCATAATTTCTATTTTATTTAACTAACTTTATAAGAGCTTAGAAAATATTATACAGTTCTCATAAAAAATCATAATTTTTTTAAATAACTTTTAATTTGAAAGAAAAAGGAAGACAAATTGTAGGGGAACTAATCAATGTATTTTATAAGGGCCATCATCTAAACGAAAACTGCAAGTTAAAATGAATAATAAGTTAAGGGGGAAAAATAAAAGGTTGAAAAAGAAAAGGTTGAATGGAGATGCAGGGGATCGAACCCTGTACCTCTCGCATGCAAAGCGAGCGCTCTACCATTTGAGCTACATCCCCTTTTTTATATAACTCATTCTTTTCCCAAAATATAACAATACATTCGTCATTTGTATGTTTATCACTTAACCTTTTTCTTAGAGTAAATTACACCGTTCGTCCTTGTGGTTTGCGTTGACCGCAGGGTTTCGTCCTTTGACCAAAAAAGTTGCACCGTCCGTCCTTAAGTGGGAAACGTTATGCACCGTTCGTCCCTCCATCCATCTGGGCCCACCAATTCCCACTAACGTCAGTTAAGTCACTTAACCCATGAGGGCATATCCGTCATTTCTAAACCCCCTTTTTTTCCCGCCCATAGTAAAACCCTATATACTTATGTATCTACCCCACCCACCCACATAATCCTAAATCCAATCGGTTCCACCACCATTTTCAAAACAAAGGGTTTTCTCAAATCAAATCAAAATCATGGTTAGATGTTCTTGTTGCCAAACACTTGCAGTTATGAAAACATCATGGACAAATAGAAACCCAGGTCGAAGGTTTTATGCTTGTTCCCAAATTGTATGTGTTAATGGTTTAACTTTGTAATTGAACAATATAAGTATTTGTTGTTTAATTTTGTTTTACAGGATTTGTTGTTTAATTTTGTTTTACAGGATTGTAACAGATTTGTTGATTGGGTGGACCCAGAAATGTGTCATCGTTCAATGGTAGTTATACCTCGTTTATTAAGATCTTTGAACAACCATCAAGCAATCCTACAAAATATGGAGCAAGAAAGATCAACATTGAAGAAGTATGTTATGGTTTCATGTATTTTGTTGTTTGTGTCTGTTATGTATAACATATTGACCTAGCAGTGTAGTATTTGGGTGTTAAGAGATAGATGTATTTTGGGTGTTTAATGTTAGATGTATTTTGTGTTTAATGTTAGATGTATTTTGGCACTATTGTAATGAAAACAAGCTTTGTAGCATTATTGCAATTTACTGTTATACATATTGCAGTCACTTTTATGAATTTTACTATTGCATTTTCTCACTTTTATGCATATGCAGTCACTTTTATCAATGCAACACTATTTCTACAATGTTGCAGTCAATGAATCAATGCCACTTTGTTGCATTATTGCAATTTACTGTTATACAGTTTACTGTTCTACATTACCACACCTCTATATAAGGGCACATATAGATAATACAAAACCATATCAAACATCTTCCTAATCTATTCATACTTGCTGCAAAGATGAGTTCATGAAACAAGGGTTCCAACAAGAGAAAAGGTTATATACATCTTCATGTGCCTTTTCCATCTCTTATATGTTAAACATACTTATGTTTTATTGGTTTTTTATTTTTTATTTTTTTTTTATTTTTTTTCAGATGTAATCTGCATTTCCAGTGATACATCTCAAAGTACAGATGATACAAGTTCAGGTAACACATGGACATGGTATTTTCCATTGCAGTATGTAGTACCACCTGATGAGATAGAGTTTTATGAACCAAAGGTGGGCTCAAGCTCTTTTCCTGTTGAACCAAGAAAAAATGCAAAGGATGATGATAAGCCACTAACCCAAAAACAGATTCAAAAGCTTCTATTTGATGCAAGGCCTAAAGTTCTAGGATTGCCTGCAAAGGCCACTCTTGAAGAATTTGGTGTCAAACCTTATGTTGCACCAACTGAAATTGCAGCACCAAAAGGGAAGAGGAAGGGAAACAAAAGGATGGGTTAGAAGCACTGGTCTTTCATGGTTTATGGTGTTATCAGCAGTTGGTCTTTCATGGTTTATGGTCTTATCTTAGAAGCACTTGTCTTTCATGTCTTTCATGGTTGCAGTATGTAGTATCACCTAAAATAAGTTAGTGCAGTGCTTTTATGGTCTTTCATGTGTACTTGAACCTATTTTATGGTCTTTTATGGTTTCAGTTTAGTTTATGTATGCCTTTTATGGTCTTTCATGTGTACTTGAACCTATTTTAAATAAGTTAGTGCAGTGCTTGGTCTTACCTATCATAGTGCAGTACAGTTACCAAATTACCAACATAACATACCAAAAGAATCTGTACATTTGGGTCAAACAAAATAACATACCAAATTAAAGTCAAACAAAATAAATTCTAAAGCAACCATACCATTAATCAATCAAGTTTCAAGGCATATAATGCCATAAACATCCAAAACAACTTAATTGACATTGTGCATAAGACATACTAGAAACACAGACATAACAGACATAATCATAACATACACTATCAAACACAGACATGACAGATACTTCAACCTAACACAACCACCTTCTTCCTTGGTGCTCTCTTCTTTTTTGCACCATCTTGTGTTGCTGGTGCCTTCCCCTTATCTTGACTATCTGCTCTTGTCTTTGATTGTGAACCTGTAGGAGTATCAGAATCCAAATCCACCCCTTTGCTTGCATTTTTTTCTCTTTTTTGACTTTGGCATTCTTGGTCCAGTACAGGTTCTTTGGTTGTGACCTCTTGACCCACATTTGTCACAAGTTACAGTCTTGTGCCCTCTTGAAAGCTTACCATCCTTAACTATCTTAAAATCCTTTTCAGTCCTTGACCTTTTTCTTTCTTTCCTTGGTCTTCCAACTTGTGGATTATGTTTTGGTGGCAACAGACTAGTTGGAACAGTGCACTTGGGCCAATGGACAGGACCTCTGATTGGTTTTATATGAAAAGAATATACTTTCTTCCAAGTCTCTAACCTATAGCATGGATGTACCCATTCCTCTGGTAATACAACCTCTTGATGATTAAGTGACATGTTCCAATTTGTTGCAACAACATGTTTGCAAGGGATGCCTGTCAATTCCCATCTTTTACAAGTGCAGGTTCTAGCAAAAACATTTACCACACACTGGTCACTCCATGGACCACTTACCTGGTATAACTCACCTCCATTCCATTGAACAGTATACTTGGTAGCTTGATCTGCATTTTCTTTCAAAATCCTTGTAGCAGTTGGTGTGAGTGGTCCATCACACCTTGCAATAACTTTGTTAACATTGACAATCCTGGCAAGTTCTATTATTAGGTATTGCAATCTAAGTACTTACATGGAATGAAAATTGAATAACACATGGAATGTATAATACCTTCTCATGAGATACTCCCTGGCAAACTCCAATGTGGAAATAATAGGCTTGTCTCTTCCCCTACTAGCTTCCCATTCAAGACTTCACACATGTTGTTCAATAAAACATCTGACTTGGCTCTCTCTGTTTAAGGAGTTTGTTGTTTAGATAATATTAAATCAACAGATAATATGAAGTCAGTTAAAGTAAGAATACTGTATACCTGAGAAATGTGATCTTGCCCAGTGTTGTGGAGGAATGAGATTCAACCAGTCATAAGCCTCTTTCTTGAAAGCTTTCAACTCTTTCATTGCAACTTGAAACTCTGGGACTGTTGTTGCAGTTGCTGCTTTCCATAGCATATCCTTGTATGCAGTACCATTCCACTTCAACTTCATATTCTCATGAATATGTTTCACACAATATATGTGCTTTGCACATGGAAACAATTTTGCAATTGCTGCTATAATACCCTGCAGTTGGAAACAATTAATTAGTTAAGTAAGTTAAGGAATTAATTAATTAGATTGAAATAAAATTAACTAGTTAAGTTAGTACCTTTTGCCTGTCACTTATGAAAGTGAAGTTGGAATTCCTGTACAGATCTAGGTCATCTCCAAGTTGATTGAGAAACCATGTCCATGACTATGTGTTTTATGTCTCAACAAGTCCATATGCCAATGGATAGATCCCATTGTTTGGATCAATACTCACAGCTGTCAAAAGTTGTCCTGGGTATGGACCCTTCATGAATGCTCCATCTAATCCAAGGATTTCCCTCATCCCAGCTCTGAATCCAGCTTTCAAAGGCCCCAAACATATATAGATTCTCTTAAAAACTCTTGTTGGGACTTGATGATCTGCTTCAGCTTGAACATGGATTTTGACAGTTGTGTTTGGATTAGCTTGTTGCAATTCCAACACATAATCTCTTAACATCTTATACTGATGTGTGTAATCACCCCTTAATTTCCTTTCAGCTTCTTGCTTAGCTCTAAATGCCTTACTTTCTGAAATAGTTAGTTCATGTTTTTTTGTTAGTTGCTCTTGAACAGCTCTAACATGTATATTAGGGTTTGTTTTCAACTGCTCAACTAATTCCTTTGAGAACCAATTGTAGGTGGCATAAAGGTTATCTCTTTCCTGTAGACATTTATGGACTGACCTGTATGTTTTTACCTCCCAAGATTCAGTCTTTTTGACTTTGGAAACTAACAGAACCCATGGACATTTATTATCATCCAACAGTTTTTGTCTATTAGGTTTACCCCCATTAATGATTCTATCCTTATTAACTTTTCTTTTTGTTGGGCTAGGGTATCCATGGTATGTAGCAACTTTCTCCTTGGTCCATTTTTGTTTTGATTGGGTAGACTGACTTGGCCCTTTTTCACCCTCAGTTGGGCCTTTTTCTTGACTTGGCCCAGTAGCCTGAGTTGGCCCACAATCATTGACTTCACCAGCTGCTAGAGAAGGGATAACACCTTTGCATACTGCCCTCACTCTCTCATTGTCATTCTTTTCCATTCTTATTTTTCTCCTAGTCTCAATTGAATGCTCTTTAATGTACTCCTTCACCTTTTCTCTGTTTGCAAATTTTTGACCCACATAGAAATATGTCTTGTAAATTTTATGAGTAGCATGTGCTTGTTTTCTTAACTGCTTCAACTTCTTTTTCCTTAACCTACTACCTTCACTGTCACTACCTGATCCACTCTCAAAATAGTCATTTTCTAATTCATTGACATCATCTCCATCTGCTTCATCTTCAATCTCAACTGCTTCCCTTTCTCTACACCCAACAAACTCCACAGTCTCATCAATAGTGTAGTTAAAGTCCCTCATGTCAACATCCACCTCATCTACATTATTATTGTCATCTACTATGAAATCACTGTCTTAGCTATCATCATCTCCTTGACTATCACCCTCTGTTTCACTCTCAGTTTCACCCTCAACTTCACTTTCAACAGTCTCACTAGGATTACCCATTCCAACCTCAGGATTTGTTTCAAAATTCTCACTAGGATTTGTTTCAACCTCAGGATTTGTTTGAACATTCATTGTTGGTGATATAATGTCCAAGTCAGCAAATGGGTCAAAGTTAGGATCTTGTGACTCTACATATGGGTCATAAGAAAAGTAAAAATCATTTACAAAATGACTAGGGACTTGAGAAGACTCATCATTAGCAACTACAATACTTTGCCCTTGGTCTTTACCAATGCTTTGACCTATATCTTTACCTACACACCCTTCATTGACATCCAAAACTACTTTCTTAGGCACTGGGGTAATCCCTGCATTTGATGTTATTGGTTCATTTAACTCTTCTATTACAAGTCTTTTATGCTTTGGTTGTATGTAAATGTCAGGATTGGTCTTTTCATGCTCAACATATACATCAACTAGCTTAAGACCTTCCATCACATACTTTCTTAATAACTGAACATCTTTGTCACATGCTAAAGGCTCTAGTCCATTGTCTAAATCATAATCAGGTTTCAAGAAATGGTAAAACATCAACCTATGACCATCATGACCTAAGTCTTCTAGCATGAAATCAATTTCATGGATTGAAAACTGATCACTGTCTATCAAATCCACAAAAGTAATCTTACCATTCTTTTAAATCCTGTTGGGTGCATTCGTGAAAAAACCACCATGATTGAGCTTGATGGAAAATAGAGTAGAGTTTTTATCTGCAAATAATTAAAGGAATCAATCAGACAAGGGTTTTAGACATTAAAACACCAAACAAAGTATTGCAAACCCAAAAAATGCATACTCTAATGATTAAAAACATACGTCACTTAACACCATTACCAAAAAAATAACTATAAACAGTCACTTACGATACATGCAATATGGGTCGCGATCAAGAACATCATTTGCTCTAATTTCATACAATGGGACCACCATCTGCAATATGGGTAATCCCTGCATTTGATGTTATTGGTTCATTTAACTCTTCTATTACAAGTCTTTTATGCTTTGGTTGTATGTAAATGTCAGGATTGGTCTTTTCATGCTCAACATATACATCAACTAGCTTAAGACCTTCCATCACATACTTTCCTAATAACTGAACATCTTTGTCACATGCTAAAGGCTCTAGTCCATTGTCTAAATCATAATCAGGTTTCAAGAAATGGTAAAACATCAACCTATGACCATCATGACCTAAGTCTTCTAGCATGAAATCAATTTCATGGATTGAAAACTGATCACTGTCTATCAAATCCACAAAAGTAATCTTACCATTCTTTTAAATCCTGTTGGGTGCATTCGTGAAAAAACCACCATGATTGAGCTTGATGGAAAATAGAGTAGAGTTTTTATCTGCAAATAATTAAAGGAATCAATCAGACAAGGGTTTTAGACATTAAAACACCAAACAAAGTATTGCAAACCCAAAAAATGCATACTCTAATGATTAAAAACATACGTCACTTAACACCATTACCAAAAAAATAACTATAAACAGTCACTTACGATACATGCAATATGGGTCGCGATCAAGAACATCATTTGCTCTAATTTCATACAATGGGACCACCATCTGCAATATGGGTAATCCCTGCATTTGATGTTATTGGTTCATTTAACTCTTCTATTACAAGTCTTTTATGCTTTGGTTGTATGTAAATGTCAGGATTGGTCTTTTCATGCTCAACATATACATCAACTAGCTTAAGACCTTCCATCACATACTTTCCTAATAACTGAACATCTTTGTCACATGCTAAAGGCTCTAGTCCATTGTCTAAATCATAATCAGGTTTCAAGAAATGGTAAAACATCAACCTATGACCATCATGACCTAAGTCTTCTAGCATGAAATCAATTTCATGGATTGAAAACTGATCACTGTCTATCAAATCCACAAAAGTAATCTTACCATTCTTTTAAATCCTGTTGGGTGCATTCGTGAAAAAACCACCATGATTGAGCTTGATGGAAAATAGAGTAGAGTTTTTATCTGCAAATAATTAAAGGAATCAATCAGACAAGGGTTTTAGACATTAAAACACCAAACAAAGTATTGCAAACCCAAAAAATGCATACTCTAATGATTAAAAACATACGTCACTTAACACCATTACCAAAAAAATAACTATAAACAGTCACTTACGATACATGCAATATGGGTCGCGATCAAGAACATCATTTGCTCTAATTTCATACAATGGGACCACCATCTGATTCTTTCCGAAGTATCAGTACAAATGTTACTGGGTTTTTCACAATTGATTTGGGGAAGAAGATGATTAAATCGTGGGGTTACTGGGTGCAAAAGATTTTAGTTTGGGGGATTAGTCATGATTGACAAGGTAGATGGGATTTAATAAATGGTATGTACTTGGGAAATGACCGAAATACCCCTTTAAAAACCTCCGTTAACTGACGTTAGTGGGAATTGGTGGGCCCAGATGGATGGAGGGACGAACGGTGCATAACGTTTCCCACTTAAGGACGGACGGTGCAACTTTTTTGGTCAAAGGACGAAACCCTGCGGTCAACACAAACCACAAGGACTAACGGTGTAATTTACTCTTTTTCTTATATTATCTGAAACCAGAAGAAATCTGTGAGGAACAAAAATGGCTGCTGCTGCTGCTGCTGCGTTGCAGTTGTTGAAGCTTTACAAACCCCCATTCTCTTTTTTCCGAATTCCATCTTCAAAATTATTAATTAATAGAAATACTGGTCTTATAACCAATAATAATAAAAGGAAGGTTGTTAGGTTTATTTCGACCACGTCATTGGGGGATTCAACAACATCGTCGGATGATGATGATAAGAAAACATTGCAGCAGAAGAAACAGAATCAGGAATTGTGGTTGTATAATACGATGACCAGAGAGAAGGAGTTATTTAAGCCAAAAGTTGAAGGAAAAGTGGGAATGTATGTGTGTGGAGTCACTGCTTATGATTTGAGTCACATTGGTCATGCTAGGGTTTACGTCTCTTTCGATATCCTCTTCAGGTCATTACTCTTATTCTTATTATTATTTCTCTTTGCTAACATACTACTGTAGGATATAGGGAGATTGCAATTCATTATTTGCAACAATTCGTTACCCCTTCTACTTCTCCCTAAATAGTCTTCACTTGCGCAACCAGGTGCACAAAATTTTGTAAACTACTAACAAAGCAAGTACCAGAAACACAATTCTGTGCATTCATTTAGGACTTTTGCTATATCCTCCTAATTCATGTGTCTACTTATTCTCCTACACACAAATATATTTCACTCATTATCTCTCTGCATCTAAATCGTCAATTCTGACAACCACTTGTTAGGATTCTGTGAGTAGGAACAAAAAGTAGGAGGATATATGATTTCTCTTTACAAAAATTAACACTACGAATCAAAATTCCATTTCGCCACTCACTTTGATAGTAGCGTATTAATTTTTAGTACAAGCCTTTTTATATTGCTAAGAGCTTCACTACTATATGAATTGGAATATTGCTCAATCGTCTTAATTCTCAGCTTACATAACCAGTAATTACATAGATTCTACCGTCAAAAAGATTTAGTAATACAAAATTTGTGGGCAAAAAAGGATGCAAAGGCAAAGAATGTGAGGGTAATAAGATTGAATAATATGTTAGACGGATAAGGATACTCAAAGTAGATGGGTAAAAGTTGGGCTTTTGGCTGCTACCATATATATTGCAAAACACTTTGTTAATTTACCCTTGTAGATATGCTATACATGCTTAGTAAACTGGTACATTCGTACATAATTTCATATTTTTTAAGCTTCGATGGACTCCGTGTGCTCGGCAGATATGTCTCTGCAATTTAATGATATACTACTGAGAAATTTGACAATATAATGTTTTGTATCTTAAAGTGTGTACATCCATTGTTTTGTAGTTTCTTCGTCAGTTTTTATTTTATAATGTTGGCAAGTGAGTCTGATTTGTTTTATCTGCTCTTCCTGGTCCTGGCTATTACTAACCAGTTTTCTTTTTGTTTGTTTTACTTGACACTTAGGCAGATATCTACGTTTCATGGGATATCAAGTCAATTATGTTCGAAACTTTACCGATGTTGATGATAAGGTCAGTCAATTTTCCCTCCTGTACCTTTATGATATGTGTTTTCTTATAAAGGTTTATAGTTTACTGTAAATAAGACTAGTATGATACCAAATTCAGTCCTTTATTGTGGTTTATGAGAACATCACAATAATAAACTTTAATGAGTGGGCCCAAACCCTTATTTCCTCTTATTGGGGATGCCCCAAAAAACATCTCTCTCTCAAATAAGTGGCTAAATTAGACATTACTTCAAACCACTTAATTTAAGAAACACCCCCTTAATCTATATATTATTGGTATATCAGCACATGACCTGTTATTTAAATTTTACAGTGCTTATATTTAGACACAGTAGTTTTGTGGTCAAGTAGTCCCGGAACCAAAGTGCATTCTCTTGTTTCATGTTTTTGGAACCCACATTAAACATGAGTATTGATTGCTTTACTTTTTACTGCAATTAGCCTTACAAGAAACATGTTAAGGATGTAAGTTGAATCCTATCATAAGGATCCACATGACACAGAACTTCATGACAACCTCAACTTCTGGTTTTATGCTTAAAATGTCTTCTGCATTTTAAAACTGCATTGATAAATGCCACAATCTTAATGGTTCAGCAACTAAATTTACTCAAATGATTTGCTCTGTCCTGACCTAAGACACTGAATTCAAATACCAACTGCTTGTTATAAGTGTATGATAGGATAGCTTACTCCAATTTTCAAATTTTGTAGATAATTGCTCGAGCAGGTCAATTGGGAGAGGATCCCATCAGCTTGAGCAGACGATTTTGTGAAGAGTTTCATCGGGATATGGGATATCTTCATTGCCTACCTCCTACGGTTGAACCTCGTGTTTCTGATCACATGCCCCAAATCATTGATATGATAAAACAGGTGTGTCTCTGTACAATATTATTTATATCCATCAGTAGGAAGGATCATTTACTCCTTTTTCAAGACCACTTTGTGCCTAGAATTGTCTCATCAAGTTTCAGTAAATAGCGAGTCACTTTACTTTATTTCTTATTCAGTCTCTAGACATTACAAGTCATAATTGTTTGCAAGTCAAATGTTTTTATGACGGTCAAAAGTTAAATGTATTCATAATGTTTTCCATGGGTTGTATGTTATTAACAACTTTTTAGTCCAGAGACCAAACTAAAAATGAAGTGATGGTGTGTTATTTTTCAATGCAATTTGCACTTTTTGTGCTTACAGACTAATAAATATCTTAATTTCTGATAGTTGGAAAAGTTTGCATGGGCAGGGGTAGCATTATATTCTGATTAGACATCTCTATGTTACTAATTTGAATGGCTTATATCGAATTCTGCTTGTTCTTCAATTTAATAAATGACGTTCTAATTCCAATCTTCTCCCGCTACGTCTTATGTTTGGTTGTGTGATATGTATCTATAACAGATACTTGATAATGGTCGTGCCTACAGAGTTGAAGGTGATGTATACTTCTCTGTTGATGAGTTTCCTCAATATGGACGACTCTCTGGGCGCAATATAAAAGATAACCGAGCTGGTGAGCGTGTGGCAGTGGACTCAAGGAAAAGGAATCCTGCTGATTTTGCTTTGTGGAAAGTAAGCTAATGAGTTGTAAAGATCTATATGTGCATGAAGATGATTCAATAACCAGACGATGCTTACCGTAATCCTGAGCTCTGTATCTATAATCAGCAAAATCGATTTTATTAGAGATAGAAAAATGGACTGGCTGGGTAATATGTAATTTTTTAGCACCGATCAAAGCAGTTTTTTTTTTTTTTTTTTTCCTTATGAGAGTTATTAATTTTATTTCTTAACCATTTAGTGTTTGAGTAAAGTGATGTGGAATTTTAAGAACATGACTTTCAACCAGTCTTACCAGTTTCGTTTTAGCTAAGATTGTTTATTTTACCTTTTTTGGCGCATTAAAGATAAAACCTAATCAACCCATGCATAAGTGAGTGGGTCAAAGCTGACAGCTCTAAATTTTAATGATAAAGTTTTTTTTTTTTTTCTTCCACATGCTCTGTTTTACCAGATGAAGAGTACTAATTTCGAATAATTTAAATTGTTTTGGTGCTTATCAAAATAAATGGTTAATTTTCTATTTTCTCCTTGTAGTCTGCAAAGGAGGGCGAGCCTTTTTGGGAGAGTCCATGGGGACCAGGAAGACCTGGATGGCATATCGAGTGTAGTGCAATGAGTGCTGCTTATTTAGGTTACACATTTGATATTCATGGTGGTGGAATGGATCTTATTTTTCCCCACCATGAAAACGAAATTGCTCAGAGCTGTGCTGCATGTGACAAAAGCAACATAAGCTACTGGATACACAATGGTTTTGTGACTATTGATTCGCAGAAAATGTCCAAATCACTTGGCAACTTTTTCACAATTCGACAGGTAAAAGTAGTAGCTTGTGTTATTTTGTCATCAAGCATTTTTATTTTGTGGGACTAGTTTCATGATTTGATATCGTGGGCATGAATGAAAATGAAGATGGAACTTGGAGAATGGTTTTTAATGACTAAACGAATAAGATATTAGACGGTTTACTACTGAATCGTATCATCTCTCCATCCCTTGTAATTTGTAATAATTAACTTGTGGTATTAGGGAAGTAAAATGGTTGGTCATATGCCAAATATTAAATGACAATAGACAGCAACGTACTTCCACTTCATTTCAGATTTGGTCACTCAACTATGTCGCATACTTTCGAAGGATAATGGAAAGTTTAATGCTTATTACAATGGGTTTCAGTAGTTAAAAGGTTCTTTAATAATTTTCAAAGTCCAATGATCAAAATAGAACTGAAGTGAAAGTTCATTGCCTTTTTTTATTGAATAACACGTGATAGTTCATTGCCAATGTAGGAAAGCGAATAAATGTTATAGAGCCAAGTCTATACCATCAATCATTTTGCAATGATAAGACACAAATGGTCTTTGTTGACTTACATTTCTTTTCTAAAGATGTAAATGTTGCAATACTCATTAGACATCTTAGAAATTGATCAGATAGATGGAATACTTCTTTGTAATATTTTTAAGCATTTCAAGCAATTTATTTGTTTCTCAGGTTATAGAACTTTATCATCCATTGGCCTTGAGACTTTTCTTAATTGGAACCCACTATCGATCCCCCATCAATTACTCCAATGTGCAGCTCGAAAGTGCTTCTGATCGTGCGTATTACATATATCAGGTATCCTGACCATTATGAAAATGGTATTTATGCTTTGATTAAAAATAGATTCGTCCATTAAGTTGAAGTTATCTTGGTTGCAGACATTGCAAGATTGTGAAGAAGCTGTATGCCAGCAGAATGAACCTAGTCTGAATGACAATATACCTACGGAAATAGATGATTTAATAGAAAATTTCAATAATGTATTTCTTTATTCAATGTCAGACGATCTTCACTCCGCAGATGTTCTCTCTGCCATTTCTGACCCTTTGAAAACTGCCAACGATCTTCTACATACTCGCAAGGTACTTCATATTTCATGGGAATTTGGGTAGATACTGTTGTGCTAGATGGGAGTGTTGTAACCCATGAAATTGTGTGTGCCATATATAGGCAGCAACATACACTGCGTGAGTAGGCCAAAATGGGTAAAGTGGGTCAAATTGGTAGAGGTTGGTTGACCGCAAACACCTTCTGTCCACTTTTTGTTTCACATAAGTATGCAAAATTTGGTTTCAACATATAGTTATTAAAATGATGAAAGAAATGTGGGAGATTGTAAACATTCGAGTATACGTGGGAAACTTTTGGACCGTATGACTCCTTTCATTTCCGGTGGAATTTCTAAATTAGACCCATTTGAACCATTAATAATACATAAGACCGACCCAAATTATTCCTATTTTGTAAAGCTGGTGATATTGCCCCTCTAGTAGTCCAGTAAGGTTGCGCCATTTCAGATGCATGGTGCACTTGCATCTTTTCTTGATGTGATCTTTTATGTCATTTGTCTAGATTATGGTCATAAAATACAATCTTTTCAGGGTAAGAAGCAAGGAATGCGAATACAATCACTTGCTGCCTTAGAGAAGACTATGCGGAATGTCCTCGATATTCTAGGGCTCATGCCAGCAAGTTACCATGAGGTACCTAATTCAATCTCTAATTTCGAATTTAAAATAAGTTGAGTTTTGTTTGTAATTATGACAATGCTTATGCCTTTGTGATAAATTTTCTTCACTTCGTTTAGATATGTAAAGGGGATGTTTGTCTAAGCTTATATTTTGGGCTTGGGCTTATATTTCATAAGCAGCTTATATCTTATGAATAATAAGCTCATAAGCCCATTTCTTGGGTTAGCTAATGACCAAAAACATGAACATTGAAAGTTGTTATCAAGTTACAAGGGTGTAAAAGTCTTTCGATACAACACCGCTTACATAAGTCCACCCTCCTCTAAATAAGCCACAAAGTTTGAGCTTATCAAAAACCTTACATAAGCTCATAAACCCAACCGTATAAGCAGTACCTAAACACTTGATTAGGCTTATTTTAGTTATAAGCTAATATGCTCATAAGCCCCCTAAATAGCTAACCACCCCCAAAAAAGATTATAATAAAACATCTTAGGGGAAAAGAATCTCTATCATAAATTCATAATCACAAATTAGAACCTTGATGTTAGATTCATGTCTTTTTGAAGGTTTTACACGAGCTAAGGGAAAAAGCACTAAAACGTGCAAAGTTAACCGAAGACCAAGTTATTGAAAAAATAAACGAAAGGAATGCAGCACGAAAGAACAAGGAGTATGAACGATCTGATCTAATCAGAAAAGACTTGGCTGCACTGGGTATTGCTCTTATGGATAGCCCCGAGGGCACAAGTTGGAGACCTGCTGTTCCACTTGCAATGCAAGAACAGTTTGCTCCAGTATCATAAATTTTTAAGATTGCAGTTATACAAAAGTAAGTATTTTGTAGAAACGCATATCCAACTGAGATAGCATATCCAACAAAATGAAACCAGCCGATTCGGTTTGGGATGGGCGTTGTTTGGTCCCGATTTAAAATTTTAAATAGATTTTTACAGTTTGATTTGTTGTTCTAGATATACATTGAGCTTATAATTGATTAAAATGTTACAGTGGATCTTCTGTCTTTTCTGCAAACTTTTAAATTAACAGAGCACAAAGGCTTGATTAACCTTTGCTACCAACCTAAGTCTCACACGTTTTATTTTATTTTTTTTAATTTATGGTATTATTATTTTTTTCTTTTTAGTGATTGCTTTCTTTTTTACTATTTTTTTAGGTTATTAGTTCTTTTCTTGACACTCTTTTTTATTGTGATAGTACTTTTTGGACAGAAGAGTTTGATTAGTTTTGAGTATAACTCCACATGTTTTTAGTTCCACCATAAAAGAATAATAACAATTTCAATCACTCGCAATCAATCCTCGTATTATATGTGGATCATCTACGTGTTCAACATCATGGGTCGTTCTACGTGTCATGTAATACTAAAAACGACACACGAACAAAAGCTTTACAGAAGCAATCCTACAAAACGGGTAACATAACACATAATGATCTTTGTACCAACTTTAAAACGAACTCAAATAAACCACTACTTTAAAAAAGCCTCACCGACCAATCAATCTCATCTTGTCATATCCTAGTAGTCTTTGATTAGTAATTTGCTTACTTTTTCATTATATATATGATATATCCATTGTAGTTATTAGTAAAGCCAAATATTGGTAAAGGTTTGTATCATTGTAATAAAGTGGGGGTCACAACTCACAATTGCATTAATTATCTGAATCAATGCTATAAATATGTGAGGAGGTAATGACTAATGCAGGCTTGAAACTAAACTTGTGGCAACCAATGACTTCTACAATATTTGCAATTCTTCTTTTCAATTTTCTCATCTTCAAAGGTGAATCCTTTTTATCCCTTTCTCATCATTTTTACTTGATTTGCTTCTTAAATCACGTACCAATTATTTTATCAGTTAACTGGGATTTTATTTTATTTTCTTGTAGTCTAGGGGTTGTTAGTAAGTGTTGTTCTTTTTAGTCGAGGTGTTATGTAGTTGGTCGATCATTGTATTTGATCTTCCATGTATTATCTAGCTTCTTGTTAGTTTTTTCGTAATGTAAAAATTTTATCTGCTGTCGAAAAAAGAAGTGACTTGAAAAGAAGTCAATCGGTTTGTCTGTCATACGAATATATTCAACTTTCTTCAACTATATTAATTTTAATTATTTTTTGTTTTATTTGGTTATTTTATAAAACAGTGCACATTTAGCTAGTATTTATTTCTAGTTTATTAGAGCACCCGTAATGGGTCAAATGGAGAAAAGTTTTTTCCTATTCTAAAAAGCTTTTTAGTAGTGTTTTTGCCATTGTATCAATAGGTTTTTCAAAAACTTTTTATAAAGACTTGACACACACCAAATCTTTTTCAAAAGCTATAGTTAATACATATAATATGCATTAAATGCTTCAAGTCATTGAAGACTTGAAGCATTGTGGATGCTCTTTTCATCTTGTGTTATATAGTGAATATTATATAGTGAATACTATATATGTTGATTCTGTTAATATTCGTGAACATTTTATGGCATGTTTTATTATTATTATCTACGAGTAGTTGAGTAATATTTCCGTTGTCCTAAATTTATTGTTCATGATAAAAAAAAATACAGAAAATGCATTAATTACTGTTTTGAATTTTGTAAAAATCATAAAAAGCCAGTTTTACCGTTTGACAATTAATTAATGATTTCACTAAGTTTTATAAATAATAATTTTGATTAAGAATAATATGGTAAATTTAAACAATTTCAACTATTGTAGTTAGCAGTGGACGATTATTTTATTACAAACTAAATGAAAAGATAGAGAATAATATTATGACGGATGGAGTATCTTTCAAATGAAATAGAGTATACCTATCAAACTCCTTCTGTATTTTATATCTGATATAATTTATTGGGACACTCTTACTAATGTTTTAAGTAGTTGTACAAATTTCACAATGTGCTTTATCTGATTATAGTGTGAGTGTGCAAATCAATTTGATGAGTGTGTCAGTCACGCCTCTTTTTGTAAGGTTTGAATGTGTTATTGAGTTTTGTTTTGGATATACCAAAACGAAAGAAAACTACAAAATTTGTGTTGTCGACTCTTTTCGTTCATTCTCTTTTATTCAACATTTAAAATACAACGTTTTATGTGCAAAACGGCCGTTATTATTTTTATTTTTATTTTTATTGCGCGTAAATCCAATATCCTTTGATACATAAATATTGATCAAAGCAATAGTTTAGCTGACATCTTGTACTTATTAATTTGATTTGTTATTAATGTAACTAAACATGTCCTTAACCATTTCTTTTTAGGTATGTGTCAATGTGAACTGAAAGACATAACCATAGGGACAGAAAGAACTTCATCAGTAATACAAGGTAAACAAGAATGGAATGTGAGTGTTATAAACACATGTAAATGTCCTCAACAAGCACTTGTGCTCTCATGTAACGGTTTCCAAACCGTCGAAAAAGTTGATCCAGAAGTCTTTGCACCTAAAGGTGATAATTGCAGTGTCAATGGAGGACGGCCAATTGCACCTTTTTCGGCGGTTCAGTTTCTTTATGCTTGGGACCCTCCTTTTATTTTCGTGCCAGTTTCATCTCAAGTCAATTGTGGAGGGACGCCGAAGACTTTAAACTAAGTTTGCTAGTTTATATGTTTGGTATATGGTTGCTTTGATAGATTTATAAGCTGTTAAACTCTCTTTTTCATACAGTACATTACAAAGACTTTATACCTTCTATTTTTGTTTATAATAGAAGTTGACAAATCGACAAGTCTTATTGCGGTAAGCTTGAGGAAATGGAGCTCAGTCAAAATAACAGGAGATTTATGAAAACAATGCTCGATATAATATAAAAGTTTGATTAGCCCGGAAATATATGAAAACTATAAAAACAAAGACATATGAGAGCTCGAAACGGTCCATGAGAACTATGTTCAAGAACGCAGTTGCAAGCTCAACCCAAAAATGAACTTAAAACAAACAAACTCATAGACACAAAAAATAAAGATTCTGATGAAAACTTAAAATACCATGTAGAAACAAGTCAAAAAAGTGCAACCTTTGCAACCCTATTTGCTCAACATGAGCAAGAGGAAGCTCTATAACAATTTGCAATGAATGTTTTGTACAAACAATAATATTGAAATCTGACACCAACTATGCATCCAATTCTGTGTAGTCTATGATAACTTACTCGCCCCCAAAACTAAATAATGTACCACTGATGAATAAGTGGCTTCTTGCCAAAAGAAGCACACCTCGTGCTGCAAACAAACAAAAAAGAAACAACACGCTCCCACAAATATTTCTGTTCTTCACCTCCGATTGTGAAAATAAGAAACCGAAGTCGCATACGACAATCTACAAAAAAAACCTGTAAAAATATTAATGGAATAATTCAGTGATTAATTTAGTTAAATACAAGATATGAACAGAGCAAGACAGCAAGCATCTAAACTTCTGCTCTGCAATGAAGCTAACATTTAAGCAAATGTTTCGGAATCTGCACAATTAAAATCTTTCACAAACTTTAATAATTTCAAAGTGCAGATTCCTAAACATTTCAAATGTACATATTTAAGCCAATCAATTAACTCAGATGAATCAAAGCATTAGATTAAAACAAAAGATATTAGCACAGTTCTACCCCCACCAAGCCTTCGGCCTAGCGGCCCATAATTTTTTTCTGATCAGATAGGATTAATCCACACAGTGACTAAAACACAAGAAACGAAAACTGTTTCCATGCCTGTGCAGCGAAATATTCATCATAATTTTAGTCCAGAAATGCATTTAGTCCAAATTCTAAAGAAAAATCATTATTGAACCTTATCATGTTAAACAAGTGTGACATTATGTAACAGCAACAGGTTTTCTCAATTACAAAATGGTTACAGCAACGGTCAGCTACTTTCAAGTTTCACAGCCATCTAAATTTCATCAAGTTTCACAGCCATCTAAATTTCATCAAGTTTCACAGCCATCTAAATTTCATATTCTTATCAAATCAACAAGCAGGGTGACTATTAGCAACACTAAAGAAGTATATTTTTCCAATCAGGTTATCTGAAACAATAACAAAGTGATCTAGAAAGCTCAAGGAAAAGCAACCCTGTAGAAAAACTGAAAAAGTATCCCACCGTACCGCAGACTAGGATCATAATCTTATTCAGAGTTGAAAAAAAAAACGTTCATATTTCATAGTTGCATATAAACAATTAGCCTAAAAGATACTAATCTTTTGTGATCGAGTAATTTGTTAATCTACCCATGCAGAAACAAAATAATAACATTTTACAGAAATGGGAACTTTGAGTTAAATGTAGTGAGGTTTGAACCTGAGATCTCTTGTGAGAACATCAGGAAGGCAGACCACTAGGCCACCTTGGTAGTAGTTTCACTCCCAAATAAACAGAAAAAAAATATATACAGATAAAGGATAGTGAAACTTACTTGAATACCATATAGCTATGAGCAATGACTAAATCATATGGTGCTTTTCATAAGTGCGAAAGATAAGCAAGGAAATCTCAGAAATGTTCCATGACAGTGTGTAGTTTTGAGACCCGACGCCGGAACAATGGTTCCAGCCGGAAAGAGGGAACACCGGTCTGCCACCGCTTGACATCATACATGTCATTCCACGCCTGAACTATTTCATCGATTTGGAAACTAAGACCTGCATTTGGCCATGTTCAAGAGTAGTATAAGGTTATACTCAGAAAAAATAAACCAGCAGTGGATACATGCAGCTCTTATACGGAAAATGCAATGGTCAAAACCCATTTCTTATTTGCTCATTATCGCTTGACTATAGAATCGTCACTTGAAAGGATCATTTAACTATTTATTAGCTTGGTGAAAAATACAATAAAGCTCCCAAAATAAGCTAACCCAAACACCCCCTAAGAACAGTTTTGCAAGTCGAGTGACCAAATTAGAAATAAAGGGAAGGGTGTGTGCTATTTATTGCAAAATTACCATTTTTTATTACTCTTAATTTTGTATGTGTAATTACCTTCAGAAGCTGTTCCATTGGAGCAATGATTCTTTATGATAACTGCTAAATCTGTTGTTGATACTCCAGCAAGCTCAAACTTTTCAACCGCAGCTGCCAAAGACTCTTCCCATGCTGACAAGTCCATCTTGAATTCCACAACAGATCGCTCATAAAGCAAAGTACCCCACAAGATATAAATTTGAGATTTTAAGTGTGCAGCTTGCTCTGCAGCTTCGTCAGCAGACACATCTTTTAACAACCCTTCCAGTCCCAAATTTACCAAGTCGTCCTTATACTTATCGTACAAACTAAGTCCATTTAACCGTTGTTCCTCCAACTCTTCCCAAATCTGCATTCCATGTTCCATGCTATCCTCTGCCTTATTGTATAGATCCAATATTTTTGTAGAAGGTCCCGCCTCTAAAGTAGTATTGGTTCCAAGTGCATAGCTCCACGTAAGCTTTGCTTGTTCAAATTGCTGCTGCCCGAGTGCTAGAAACCCTTCATAAAAGTCGGGTTTGATCTTTATCGACTCTTGGTATTTTAGCCCTGCTTTTACATATTCCTTTTCTGCCCATTCATATCCTTTTTTCACTTGCTCTTGTATCGATTCTTTGGTTCCATCTTCCGCAAAAACTACCCACTTTCTCGCTTTGTTCATATGAACATTCCCTATATTAAACAGTCCTAGAGCAGCCATTTCTTGGAACTTACCACCAGCAATATCGAAAAGCTTTTGGGCATTTTCAGTTGTAACAGTTTCTTCAATTGCTTCTGAATACAGTTCCATTCCTAGCTCATGAAGATCCAAATACGAATCAGATTCAAATCCCACATGCTCTTTAAACAGCCTAGCAAAGTTGACAATCCAGTCCTCTACACAGGTTGTAACTTTCTCCACTTCCCTAATTTTTCCAACATTTCCATTCTCAGAAACACTAGATATGAAGCTATTAGCCTTGGGGAAGCCGTCACTTGAGAAACCCTCGTAAGAAGGCTCTTTCTCTGAACTAACTTCTACCAAGTACAGTTTAAGAGTACCTTGAGGATCAGTTGAAGCCTCAGCCATTCTCAACTCGGCAGTAGTTGTGATGGTGATCAAATCGCCTTCTTTATCTTTATACTTAATAAGCACACCCTCTAAGGTAGGAAAACGGTCCCAAACTATCTCCCTAACCACGCCAATGCTACAATCAACGGGTACTTGTGCCGACCTTATGTCGTCATCAAGTACCAATTTCACTGTTTTCAGGACAATTTTTTCTTCTTTAACGCTATTTTTATCCTCAACAACTACCTTCTTCTCATCCACTCGATCAAACCTCTTGTCCTTGCCTCTCCTACCTTTGTTATATTTCACTTTTTCGACCCTAATGTCCTTAGCCTCTTCAACCTTATTTTCTTTGACTTCCACACTTTCAACCTTTTCCGCACTGACTTTTTCTTTTTCTTTTTCTTTTTCAACCCTATTATTCTTCCTCTTTCTCGTCTTCTCTTTCACCACTTTGACTACAGACGGCTCAACATACTCATTCGCTAAAACCTCTTCCACCTCTTCAATTTTCAACCCCTTTTCCGCAATAGCCCTCTTCACCGACTCCTCAACCTCCAACGCAGTCAAATTATTCGGCTCCATCCCCAAAACATTCCTCACATCTCTATACGCCCATTCCAACTTCCCCAAAGCCTCATAACACCTAGCTCGCTTCAACAAAGCCTTACTATACTTATTCGCAACCTCAAGAGCCAAATTACACTCATGTATCGCTCTCGGGTACTCACCAATACCCATTTGCATATAACAAGCAGCCATATTACTACGCAAAGACGCAACATCTATATGATTACTAGGTAACAACTTAAGTGCTTTTTCATATTTCAACATAGCTCCTTCGTTGTCGCGCTTTTGAAACAGCTTATTTCCCTCTTCTTTGAGCTCTTGGGACATTTGAATAAAAACAAAAGTGTCCTCATCCATTTGTTTGGAACTCCTTTCGGGTTTAGTGTTTTGTTTCAAAAGTTTCTCAGCAACACCTTGCACCTTCTTCTTACCAGTAGGCTTACCCATGATGATATTAAACTAGCTTATGAAATAGTAATAAGTACTATCCTAAGTTTTATGATGTTTTTCTTGTATGGAAATATATTGAAGTAACTATGGAATAAAATTTATGAAAAAAAATATATGAAAGAAAAAAAGGGAACCTGAAAATGGAGGCTGAAACCCTAAAAAAAAGGTTGGAGAATGTTTTTGTTAGTTGTGGGAAGACGGAAATGTTTGTGTTTGTGTGTTTGTTGTGTCTGAGTTGTTGAAAGAGTTAAAAACGTATATTGAAGGGTTTGAAATGAAATGGGGGGCTACAAGACCCACTCTCATTACAAGACCGTGTAATAACCACTCATCTTCCATATCAAGAAAATGTTTTATCAAGTCAAAATATTTTTAAGAAAAAATTACATGTTTGGTCCCTGTGGTTTGCTCATATTTTAAGTTTAGTCATTAAGTCGTTTTAATTACACCAGAGATACTTATTTTTGAAACCTTGCACTCATTTAGTCCCTATTTTGTATGGGCCATTAGTTTCTCTGTTAAGCGTTTGCACCGTTAGTCCTTCTGTTAATAACTTTTGCACCATTAGTCATATTTGTTCAAATAATATTTTCGACAGTTAGTCCCTCCGTTAATAATAGTTTTCGGCCGTTTTTTAAACTTTTTTTTACGTTTTTTTCCGTTTTTTTGGTTTTTTATCCGTTTTCTCCTTTTTTTTACGTTATTCGTCCGTTTTTTTTAAGTTTTCGCCTGTTTTTTTCTGTTTTTATCCGTTTCATTCATTTATTATCCGTTTTCGCACGTTTTTTAACATTTTTATATGTTTTCGTTTGTTTTTTAACGTTTTCGGCCGTTTTTTACGGTTTTTATCCGTTTTCGTCTGCTTTTTTACGTTTTCAACCGTTTATACGATTTTGTCTGTTTTTATCCGTTTTTGTTCGTTTTTTATTTGTTTTCGCCCGTTTTTATCCGTTTCCATTCGTTGTTAATCCGTTTTCATTCGTTGTTAATCCGTTTTCGCACGTTTTTTTTTTTTTTATATGTTTTCGTCCGTTTTTCATACGTTTTTATCCCTTTCGCCTGTTTTTTTTATCCGTTTTCGCCCATTTTTTTGGTTTTCGTCCGTTCTTTTTACGTTTTTAAAACGGATGAAAACGTAAAATAATGGGCGAAAACGGATAAAAAAAACGAACGAAAACGGATAAAAACAGTCAAAAACGTAAAAACGAGCGAAAACGTAAAAAAAGGGACGAAAACGGATAAAAACGGACAAAAACGTAAAAAACGTACGAAAACATATAAAACGTAAAAATTATGCGAAAACGGATAAAAAAACAAATTAAGACGGATAAAAACGTAAAAAAACGGGCGAAAACGGATAAAAACGGACAAAAACGGACAAAAACGTAAAAAAACGGTCGAAAACAGATAAAAAACAGACAAATAACATAAAAAACGGGCGAAAACATATAAAAACGAAAAAAAGTGGAATGAAAATGGACAAAAAACGTAAAAATTAGGCAAAACGGATAAAAAAAGAATGAAAACGGATAAAAACGTAAAAAAAATGTCGAAAACGGATAAAAAACAGACAAAACGGACAAAAACATAAAAAACGGACGAAAACATATAAAAAGCAGACGAAAACGGATAAAAACGGATGAAAAACGTAACAAAAATGTGGGAAACGGATAAAAAACGGACAAAAACGTAAAAAAAGGGGCGAAAACTAATGGAGAGACTAACTGGCGAAAACTATTATTTGAAAAAATAGGACTAACGGTGCAAAAATTATTAACGGAAGGACTAACGGCGCAAACACTTAACGGAGAAACTAACGGCCCATTCAAAATAGGGACTAAATGAGTGCAAGGTTTCAAAAATAGGTATATCTAGTGTAATTAAAATGACTTAGGGACTAAACTTGTAATATGAGCAAACCACAGGGACCAAACGTGTAATTTTTTCTATTTTTAATAAAGACTTTTTTTACGGCTTTTTGGAAGACTATTCTTAAAGACCAAAATGTGTTTAGTCTTACTAGAAGGGTACTTGCGCAATGCGGCTGTGGATACCCGATAACTATTTTTGTGGCGAGCAAATGTTTTTTATTTTAAATTTCCTTATTATAAAGTAGTAAATAAATATTTTTCAAAAGTAGATAGTCTAAATTATTAATAGTGTAAATGGTAAACTTTTTTATTTTTCAAATTTTAGCATTAAATTGGTGGTTTAACTATAGTGAGTTTTTCTTAAAAACAGTTCCACTAAAATGTATCATTATTGGAGGGCGGTTACATATGGTTTTAATGAGACTTAAATTTTCAGATTTTACATTCATTTTCTACTTTTCCTTTTATAGTAATGTTTTTGGTCTTAAAATGTTAAGACTTCCTTTAATAGAAAGTCCCAAATGCTTTATAATGTAGTCTAGATGTATAAGTAGGGTTGAGCACCGAAGGTTAAAAACTGAACGAACCGACGAAACCGACCAAATCAACAAAAATCAAACCGGACCGACAGCCTGTTGGATCGGTTTTGGTTTCAGGTTTTACATTATTTCGGTTTTGGGTCGGGTCAGTTCGGTACGGCTCGGCTCAAAACCGATAAAAACATACCAAAATACATCTAAACCGACAAAACCGAACCGAACCGAACCAATAACATTCGGTTCGCGTTTTCACGGTTTTCGATCTTCGGTTTTCTCGGGTCGGGTCCGTTTATGACTGATGCTTAGCCCTATGTATAAGACATCTTATTGGTTGCAGTTAAACAAACAAATGTTTCACAAATACTCTTTGTGATTTGGTTAAAAATGCATACGTAATCTGTGCAAAATTTTAGTGTGCAATTATCATATGATGAGACTTCCAAATGTTGATGCAGTCTTAGAGGGTAAGGTGTGGTAACGAGGTGCCTCTCGCCAAACCGACGTGGCTCTCGCCACTCTTCGCCATCCCCTCGCCACCACACCATTGCCTCTCGCCACCCTTCGCCAAACGTGCCCTCGTCACCTGAACGACGAGCAGAATTTCTGCAAGTAAACGTAGAGTGGGGCCAAGTTTAGACGAAAACGGTCACAATTTTAAAAAACTAGCCGTTTGCTTCTTTTTTTTATTATTATCAAATATAACTTTTTAAAAACACTATAAATACCACATAAACACACTATATTTCACACAACAAACACACAATTCATTACCAAAATATCAATACTCTCTATTTACATCCTTAAAAAAAATGTCTCAAAATCCAAATGAAGACGGGTATTTTACGTCACTTCTCACCTCAAACCAACAACAATACGGGAGTTCTTCAAACCCGTATACCCCATCGTCATAAAACTTTAATTCTTCCTCGCAACAAATTTCACCATTTGGTACGCAATTATCACCCGAAAAAATTTACCAAAATCAATATTATGCTATGCATGGATTCTCAAATTTCCAACAACCAAGAATTTCGGCACCACAAATTTTTAACCCACAGTCATCACAACCATAATAGTTTCTTCAATCTCAGTCACAACATACTTTGAATCACAACCAACCGAACCACAATTCAAAGTACCACAATCCCGTGCATCGGCGAAAGGTAAAGTGAAAAAATGTACAAAAAAGTCAAAGAGAGTCGTGAATTTGGATGCCGACGACGAGGAAGACCCGCGGAGGATGATGCACGTGTGAATACTCGTTGGAGTAAAGAAGAAGAAAAGTTGATAGCGGAAACTTGGGTGGAAGTATCCCAAGACAGAGACATCGGGAATGATTGTTCCGATGACGTATTTTGGAACCTTGATGTATAAGTGTTTCAGTTCGGGTTGAAATACAAGAGGGTTCCAACAAAAACTCTATCATATTTGGTTGTGGATTTCTTAGGGACTCATCTGCTATCAGCCTTTCAACCATTTGCGACTTGAGCTCATCAAAAGGTGTTTGTGAATGTCTTTATGAAGGTTCAGTTTCCAGTGTTTCCGCTGTCTGCTCAAGTGCTACAGTATTGGATTTGATTAGGCCAACAACTTTATCCAGTGTCTTACGAATGGAGCCCTTAGTAACAAACTACAAAGGCTCGGATCCTATCTTTGTAGGTCAAATTCTTAGTGATGTTGCTGTTGTAGCATATGTGATGACGGGTTCTAGAGGTGGTTGTGTTGTAGTCTTCTTCTTCTTTGATGATGATGTATGAGTTGGTACTGGTGTTGGTGCTGGTGGTGTTGGTTTTGTTGTAGTTGTTGTTGTGGGTGTTGTTGTTGTTCTTGCTTCTACTATTGGTGGTGTTGTTGCTGATGATGGTGATGGAGACGGAATCTTCTCCTGGTCGGTAACCGGTAATAATCCGGGATCACTTAGATTACCCATTAGCAAACCAGTCATTGTATCAACTAATGAAACATGAATAGTTTGACCAACGTACAAAGCTAGCGTGATGTTAACACTGCTGGATTTCTGAGAAATCCTCATGGAAGTTTAGGGATAGAACTCACTACACTCATTCCGAAATCCACAGAAGGATTTATCGAGGCGTCATAACTTACGAGTTGGTCTAACTCGGAGTTCCTAAGAGAACTACTAGCGTCAGACTCATTCTTCATCCTAATCTCCTCTAGACGCAGGGTTGATTCAACTCTAACCCACTTATCATCTCCATCATCGTCATCCTTAAGATCACTTTTAGTCATATCACTTTCACTATCCTTGTCCTCCTTGGAAGGTTCACGTTTCTCATGTTCTACCCCTTTCTCCAATTCTTAGCCTACCTTTGTTTTCTCAAATTATTCTACCTTTGTAGCAACAATCTTATCCATTTACATATCCTCTACACTGAAACCACTCTCAACTTTCGGCTTGTCATCTTTCTTAAATTTGTTTAATACTTGTTTTCTTTTTCTGCCAATGACATTAGTTGATCTCTTCCATATCCCCTTATTCATCACAACATCTTCTCTTATTTTGGCCCTAGACTCTAATTTCCTATGCGTCTCAGGGGCAGGTCCTCTCAGTTTTGAGCTTTCCATAGAGACCCCAACAACCCGTACAAACTTCACATATACCACTGTGGATTTATCAGTAAGATCCAGAAGTGCTGGTGGATAGGCAAAAACTCATTGGTTGTTGCCTTTATATCCGGTACATCACTATGCAAGATTATCTCTATGTTTTGGATCGTTCAGTCTTGCTCATAAGGTTCTTGTTCATCAAGTCTGCAATGATTAACTTGATGAACCTAAAAAATGGTATAAACGACCCTTCCTTCTTCTTCGCATCTTTCTTATTAACGTTATCGACCAGTGTTGTCCAAATCAAATCAGCATAGTCGAAGGGGCAAAGGTTTACAATACCATACATGATCTGGTAAGTTGTATTCCTACTTGAATTAAACCTTGATTCCCTCCCCGTTATACAACAGTTAAGAATCGAGAAGAGCGTAGCCATCTCCTGAGTAGATTCTTCCTCTTGAAATTTGAAGGCCTAGTGAGTGTGTCTTCAAAAGAATCGTATCCAAGTTTTTGAAATAACTTGACCAACTGCTTGCTACTTAGTGGTATTTGATACTTAGTATGTTATTGGTGAGTAGTAGCCGGTAGTCGTAGCACGGTGCGAAGAAAGTCATAATTGAATTCGAAAGTGAAGTTAACCACTTTTGTTGTGAGAGTAACAGGTTGTGTTTCATCTAGTTGTGAGATGTTGTGCCAGAATTTTTGTATGTAGATGAGTGGAATTCGATCTACGGTTAATGTAAGTGTTGGGTATATGGGATGGTTCTTATCCCAACGATGATTGGTGAAGACATCAAATAAGGACTAACTATATGCATCATTTATCCTATATATTGCTCATTTTATGTTATTTATGTATGATATGATACTTGATTGCTTAATTTTGTTAATTATAGTAAATAACGAAGTGATTGATGAAAGTTAAGGAAATAGACGTGATTTGGAGCTAAAACGAAGAAATCAAGCAAATTCCAATGTATAGAGATCCAATACGTCGTATTCATCACATAGGATACAACGTATCAAAGTCAAGACTTCATCAAATCCACGAGTCACGAAGGGCACCAATACGACGTATCCATTATGGCCATACGACGTATTCACTGGCGGTTCGTACAGATTCTAGAATATTTTAATCGTGGGGCCTACCCTAATATTTCCTGATACGCCGTATTGGAGGAGCCAATACACCGTATTCGATCAGATTTCGGAGACTACAAAAGGAAACCCTATTTTCGAAATCTACACAACTTTATACCACAAGATTCGGTTCTCATACTATTTTAGAAGCCAAGAAGGTTTTGAAAACTCAATCTCTGAGAGGCACGAATCTTCAAAGAAAAAATCTTAGCTGGTGAACTCTCGCCTTTACTCGTAGTATCTAAACATGAATCACAAAGCGAAGATTCAATAGATTGCACAGATTTATCATGTATTGCATGTTTCTTTTTCTTAGATTTGTTTCGTTTTGATATTTTGTTCTCTATCTTAGTAGAATCTATGTTCTTACTCGAAGGCACATTATGATTATTCGAAGAACTCAAAGCACAAGCATAATGAAATAAATCCGTAAGTCGTTCAGTCTATTTCCTAGCTTGATCTAGATAATAGTTGTAGACCAACTCGTTATTTATAAAAGAAGATTTTGTAGCAGGTTTGTTTTTAGAATCGACTTTAAACATGTCAGGGGCAATGGCATTTGGATTTTGAAAAATTGCTTTTTTACTTTGGTTTGCTCTTTAGAAAGTTGAGAATCTTGTTTTTGAGAAACATATGAAGTTGGTTGTTGTAAATGTTTGAAACTTTTTTTGATGCCGACTTACTTAAATTTAGAAGCTCGACATTATTGTTTTTCATCAAATCAAGCACTTTAGATTTGAGCTCCTCATTTTCCTTCAAACCACTTTTCACTGATTTTTCATAAGAAAGCTTGTCGTACCTGTTTTTCTCAATTTTTGTTTGCAATTTCTTTTAAAATTCGAAACTTTGTTTTTGAATTTTGGCAAAAAAGCACTTTCAAATCTTTTAGTACGACGAAGTAACTCATTTTCTAGTTCAACATTTTTGTTTACAAGTTCTTTTAATCTCTCTTTGAGTAAAAAAAATCAACTTCCAAAAACGCTTGTTCTTTTTCAAAATTCTCAATCTCATCTTATCATTAGAAGACTTTGATTCAAATGATGCAAATTAATTAATGGAAAACTCTTTTTGAATGTCAAGAAGTAAATTCAATTCATCATATGCATCTTTAAGAGATGATACATACATTAAATCTTTTTGCATTTCAGAAATCAAATCCTCTTCAAACGAAATGAAATTCTCGTGAACATAATTCATGGGAGGCTCAATATGTTCTTTTAAAACCTTTTTGACTTATTTTTTTAATTTCTATCTGATGTGTTTTCAAATGTATGAGTTCAGACAGTGTAAATTCTTGCTTCCCTTAAATAATGGTCAACGTACACTCCATTTGTTTTTGAAGATCACAAACACTTTTATGAGCTAAACTCTGATATAAATTTGCATCATATTTATCTTGAAGAATTTCTTTCACATGTTTTTAAAAATTTGTTTCTTTTCTTTTGAATTTATCTTTGTTGATCAAATCATAATTAGCACGATGATATGATACATGGTTGTTTTTATGCACAACATTTAAGCATTTTTTTTCTATTTCATCACCAGATTCTTCATTAGACACAAATTTATAACCTTTAAACAAATCACATCTCGTGAAATTGGATACAGAGTAGGAATAACATGTTTAGCCATTTCAAGATAAGTTGGCTTTGCATACATAAGGCCCTGTCTAAGATTACAAATTTTTTATCTGGTTTTGAGATTAACATGTGTACAGTCTGAATTATATGCCCGATTTTGTTAAGAACTTTTCAAGGTTGGTAATTCTTTCAACGAAAGTTGATTTTTCTTCTTCAAGTGTTAAAACCACATTTTCATGTTTCTTTTGCATATCATTAAAACTAGTAAGATCTCGTTTAGGATTATGAATCATAGTTTTCAATTCACCTATTTGACGTAAGAGCTAAGGGCCCTTCAGACTTTTCATCGTACACCATGTCATGTATTCGTTTCTCTAAGCATGCATTCTTATCTTTTTCTACTTGCAAATTTTTGGCATAATTTTCTATTTGGGATTGAATTAATGCATAGTTTTGAAGCATAACAGAATGATAAGAATTTGTTGATTCATGATTGTCGTCATGACTAGAAGATGGTGATTGAGAATTATCACAAGTAATCATAAAACAACTTGTGTCAATCGCATCCACTATATTACTAGTTACTGGACAATCAAGAATGAACTCACTAATGGTAGTAGCATAATCATCATCAGTATCATAACGTACCTCATTGATAAAGCAACATCTACATTAGTATTATAGTTTGGATTGCTTGTTTCTCATCTACATCATATGCCTCAGAATCAACCTTCTCTAGCTTTGCCATATGTGACAACTCGTAATTTCAGGTCATTTTACAAACTTTGGAAATTTTACTATTTATCCGTTACTATTCATCGTTTTCGAAGTCGATTTGATATTCAACGTATTTCAAAATTTTACTATTCACGAAACACTATTCATTCCCGGAGAAAATCACTATTCATGATTCACTATTCATCATTTATCGTAAACTAGGTTTACGAGTATCAAATTCGCGTAACCTTAATGTTTTAGCTGCGAATTCATGAACATTTCATCGAGGACATTTCATATAGACTAGATTTAGTCTACATATCATTAGTAACATCATCGTCATATTAGTTCATGCATGGTTTTGCATTTTTCATTGAACGTTTATTTTCCTATTAAATAAACGCTATCGCGTAATCATTTATTTTGAACATTTGATCCGACACTTCCAAAAATTATTCTAATATATTTTTATACTCATATTAAGATTATAAAAATTATATTATTAGTTTACCCGGCGTTTTAAATTTATTTTGTATATAAATTGTTATATTTATATAATTACGACGATTTTCATAAATACTAATCGATAATTATTATTTCACTCAATTTTTGTAAGAAATGTATTTTTATAATTTTTATGACTTTGATATATTCTATTTTGTTCCGTTAAAATTTATTTTTAGCTAATGATACATTAAATACCTAAATATATTTACTTAATACACAATAAAGTTAACATTAAAATGCATTTACTCATTTTAAATGCATTACCCTTTTATTTCTTTTATGTATGTCGACTAAACTACATGACTCACAACATTTGGAGTACAAAATATCTTATGTCTACAATTTACTTATTTATCTTTTAATGATATACTACTACAACACATAGACAACACATATCCTTAGGTGTAAAAGAGAAAAACTCTTCCAACCTCATCACCATTTTCATACAAGGAAGAAAGAAAAGGAAGAAAGCCAAGTTTTTGCAAGATCAAGTAATTTCTACAAACACTAGTATACTCTTTTAAGGGTTTTGCAATAAAAACCTAGGGTAATTAGGATAAACCCTTGTTCTTTAAACCTCATCACTTCACTAGTAAGCATTTCATGATCATTTTTAATCTTTCATATTCATACTTTGGTCATTTTATCATGTTTGAGAAAAACATGCAAGTTATATGATTATCTATACCACTTTATTTGTTTTTAAATACTATAAATGAATATATATCATCCTATAATTATCCCTTGAAACATATCATTTTTGATGATTTCTAGGAACCCATGACACCCTAAGAAGGTGTATGGTAGGTTTAGAATAACTTTGGCGTTGGTTTGAAGTGGTTAGAATAAGTTTTACGCGAGAAAAATCCATTTCGACAACTATATATAAGGGTCTGATCATTTCTGTGAATTCTGGAAATTTCGACAGTTGGTAAAAATTTTTGGGCTAGATATTCAGAAAATATACTTTAAAACGAAAATGTGGCCGCTTGAACGGGTTAAAACGGAGTTATAACGAAGAAGTTATGCTATTTTCAAGATTAACGACGAAAAACTATTTTCTGAAAATATACGTGCTGTTGCACGAATTTCGACGGACAAAACGAGGCGTTAGACGTGATCTGTAGGAGCCGACCTACTGAAAATATATTAGTATAGGTTAATACGAAACCGTGGATATAAAGAACGTAGAAAACAAGCTTATAACGACCAAGATATACATGTTTGAAACCCGACGAAACTCTATTTATTTTGACAGCTTCTTATAGAAAAATAATACTAAGTCTAAAACAGTTTTTGTAATAAGTCATGTTGAGAGCCATTTTTCTCATTGATCGAGACCCGTATGGTCAAAAGTTAAATGATACGACTTCTATACATTGTTGCAAGGTTTTCAAAAACGCCGAGTTTCATCACTAACCCTTAACGTACAATATTTTACGACTAGTTTTGCGGGGCCATTTTGGGCATATTTTCAAAGTATGAAAAATGTCATTTTACGACGAAAACATTATATTTATCAACAAAACACCAAACGAGGATTGTGGAGTACCGTTTCAACATATTTACATGAAAATTATTTTATAACATGACGAGACGTCATAAACAGATATTTCGACGATAAACTTCATTTTCAAAAATGTACAAGTGGTATGGATATCATATGAGTTTGTATGCACGACATTGTTTCATGACTTACAATAGAACATATCATTCATATTAGGTTGCAGATAGAGATTGCACCTCATTTCAGTGTATCTACTTTTGTCATCATAATCATTGCATCAGGTGAGTTCCATAGCCCCATTTTCAATTGTTTTTATACTACTTTTGGGGGAGATACATGCTCATCAACTTTTATGACATTCATGATTATTTGCAACTACATGTTTAACTGAACTGAATGTTTAGTCATACGAAGTAACAATATTGCCATACTTAGAGTTTCTATGTCATAAATCATTGGGCTAATTGACTTGGTATGATCACGGTCTAATGGTCTTGGTATAATCATTGAACTAATGGTCTTGGTATAATCATTGGGCTAATGGTCTTGGTATAATCATTGAACTAATGGCCTTGGAACGATTTGAAACTATACGAATTATGTGTTATGTCAAGTAACTATTGATACATTAAGTTATGCACTATTTTGTGAATTCATTTGACGATGTGTGTTTGAACATAAACTATACATATTTTGGCGATGGGTTGTAAACACACAGGTTGCAAGTTTTGTATGGGCGGAACTTGGAACTGAGTGGATTTGCAATGCCTTTGCTGCATAAACATTCTTTAAAGGTTTTCTTCATGGCAACACAAACTCTATGAACTCACTCAACCTTTGTGTTGACACTTTTAGCATGTTTTATCTCAGGTATCTAAGGCATACACTTCATGGCATGCATGTGGACTTATCATAGAGTCGTGGTGACGACGCGTCTCACATGGGATTTATATACTTTAAAACATCGTTTGGATTGTATCAAACTTATTTCCGCACATGATGATTTTCATTTGGGACCTATACTTTGTAAACTCTGATTGTTTTAATAAATCAAACGATGTGTTTTCCAAACGACACTTTAGGTCGTTCAATATAACTGTAACTTTGATGCTATGACAGTCATCCCACATGAATTCCATTCCGCTGCAAAACAAGTAATTTGGGGGTGTGACACCATAAATACCACATCTGCATCTAGCACTTCATATTCTTCATCAGTGTCATCAAGAAGTCATGCTCTTCTACGCTTAGCTGAATAACCTGTGTAAGCACCCCGTAAAATTCCTCAAGACATTACCTAATGAGAACTCAAATTAAGGATAATTGTCTGCATTAAATGTTTTTGTTCCTTAAACAATACTTACTTACTTTGTTGACCATTGACCTCATAAAACATCAAATAAATTCAAAAACCATCAAGTAATAGTTAAAGTAGGACACATTGTGACTTCCTCTTTTTCCCTTGCTTGGCATGGGTCTGCTAGAACAAAACGACACCCTTTCCTAAACAATTTTAAATACAATCCTTTTACATTAATTTCTTAAACTTTGACTAAAAACACAAAATACCCTATGTAAAAGATAAGTCAAAGAGATCTTGTCCCTTTTTTCCCATTTACACGACAAGAACCACACAAACATTTACATGCATCTTTCATTTTCACTAGCACACCTAGTATTATTTAATCTATTTATACCATACTTATTTTACTTACAAAAGCAATAGACAAGACTTGATTTTATGTGTATTTTTGTTATGAACTTGTTTCATTTTGACAACAAAACAATCGAACACAATTGAACTCAACACTAAGCTATTCGAATATATTATTTTATATAACTCGACACAAACCTAAAATGAATATATTGTACTGATACACGGGTTCGGGGTCGAAAGACTTCGTTTTCCATGAGCAAGCTTTACAACCCACTAGGCAGTGTACCTAATCGTTGTAGTGTAGTATGGGTAATCCAAGGGGGTTGATCGTTCACTAGGGTAATAGAGATGCTAGTAGAGATGTATGACGAGAAGGTGAGGTTGAGGGTGATTCTTTTTAGTCTTTTTATATTTTTTAGAAAGCAAGTAAATATCTCGGGGTATAGGAGTGGGGGTGGTACTTCCACCGATGTTAACTACTAGTTCTTAAAACTAATAACTAATTAAATGAAAAGGATAAAAGCTATGTATTGTAAGGTGTATTCTTATGATGATTAAAAGTGTGTTTACTTAGATGTTCTTACTCCCTAGTTATTTATTATTGGTCAGTTGAATTGTCACATCCTCATTTTAATTGGTGCGTTGTATTCCTTGTGGTCATAGGGGGTGCCTAATTCCCTAGTTTTATGAATTGTAACTCTCCTCTAGACTATCCAGGATCGCCAAGTACTGTAGTATCTCCCCTGAATACTCTATTATCCTAAAGATACAACTGACGCAATAAACACAATGATGGCTCAAGTGCACTCTCAAGCATTGTGCTATTTAGGACGTTCAAACTCGCAACAATTAAAGAAGAAGCTAGTTTCCTTACTCTAGCGTCTACCAATTAAAACAAGAGACAACCTAACAATAAATAACAATTAGGTTCCATAGATCTAAGCAAACACAATAATAATTTAGCTACTCATTGTGGATAAGCATGCATACACACAAACAATTAAACATAGGATAAACATGGTGATATGATGGATTAACAAACTTATCTTTTGATGTAAAGAAGGGTTTGGAACCCTAAAATACTATCCAAGTCGGACTACACACGAACTAGGGTTTGTTCTCTAAAATTCTACCACCCCAAATGCATAAAAATAGAATTCTATATATGGATTTACAAATGCGACGGCGTCGAATTTTGCTGGTGACACCGTCTGGTCGCCATATTTAGGGTTTTGTTTGGGCCAAGTCATCATTGGGACGACGTCAGTTGAGATGTGTAACGACGTCTGTCTTCACAAGTGACGTCGTCTTGAATTGGGTCTTGGATGTCTGGTGTAAAACAAAGAGAGACGCCTTCCAGAAAATAGGCGTGACGCCGTCATGTTGTAGAACCAATTTTTCACCTAATCTGTCGCCTGAAATCTAATTAGAAATCCTCCTTAGGGACAACGTCGCCCTTTGGGTTGGGACGCCGCCAGGCTTGCAAAATAGCCTTGTTTCTTGACTTTGCCGTTTTCTTCATGTTTTCGCTCCTTTTCGTCCAAATATGCTTCATTCCAACAGTTTTCTTCCAAAAGACCTAAAATGTGAAAAGGAACGATTTTAAGTAGTAACGGATATAAAATGTGTCGATTTAGGGCTTAAATGACCCCTAAAAACGTATGTTTTAAATCCTTATCAAATATTCATACACTTGAAATTTGCTTATCCTCAAGAAATGTGCTTTTAGCCAATCAAATTATAAGTTAGGGGTCATGTAGCATTGGTTTAGAATAGTTTACAATAAATACAAGCACCACAATAGTCTTAACAACACGGAAATTATACACTAGCACCTCACAATTGGTGTTTGTATTCTCTCATCTCTCGGGTTTATATGAAATATAACATGTAAGGAAATAGAAGATAAACACTCACTACTTGTTATAATGTTAGGCTTAGGGTAGGGGAGTAAGGGGTTTTGTTGGATAAGGGGATAT
Source organism: Chrysanthemum seticuspe (assembly GCA_019973895.1). Taxonomy (NCBI): domain Eukaryota; kingdom Viridiplantae; phylum Streptophyta; class Magnoliopsida; order Asterales; family Asteraceae; genus Chrysanthemum; species Chrysanthemum seticuspe. The sequence goes on from BPTQ01000008.1 coordinate 245,443,514, forward strand.
TTAGTGGTGGCAAGTCAAAAATCTTATGTTACAAGCATGTAAAACGTGGTGTTGCTAAGTCAAGGCTCGACTCACTAACACTAAATAACTTGAAACAAAACATAAACATAAACTTAAAAACATAAACATAAAGATAGATGTAGGATGGTAGCCCGTATGTTTTTCTCATCATTTTTTTTCACTAAATCTTTCTCTTTTTTTTTTTGATTTTTTTCATACCTTTTTACTCTACCATCCTCTACGATAACATCAAAATAAAGGGATTTATAGGAGCATCCCTACACTTGAGTTTTTATTTTACTAACACTAATTGACCCGATTTGAAAAGATCAAAACACTTGGAGTACTTAATTACGTAGACAAAGGGAAATTAAATTTATCGTTCCTTCCCGTTACCCCATAAATTACTACTTTAACCCATGAGTCCCAATCGTCCCAAAACTATATACAAATGATATGACTCGACTTAGAAATCATGCAAGTAACTAGATAATTGAACTAAGGGTTTAACAATGATTACAATAATGCACTAAAGATGAGTGCATACAAGGTAGGCTAAGGCGATTTGGGTGTAACATTTGAGGGTTGATACTAAACTGTGGAAAACTATAAGGGGGGGTTGAATAGTTTTGCCAATTAAAACTTGCTTTTAAACTATTTAGATCGACTTATGTCAATCTATTTGGATGTGTGTGTTGGATGTTGATAAACAAGCATATAAAGGTATGTAATGAAAAGATAAGAGTAAGAAGTACAAAACCACAATGCGAGTATTTATAGTGGTTCGGCTACAAGGACACCTTCCTTGCCCTACTCCACTCCCCGAGTCACCTACTCGAGAGTTCGTAATCACTACACCAATCTCCTTATGGCGGAGAAGCCTTCACAACATCGCCTACCCTTTTTCCGGTGCTAGGCTAACCACCGGGTTCTTTCACTCCAAGGTGAACCACACCTTCACAACATCGCCTACCCTTTATCAGGTACTAGGCTAAGTACCTAGTTCTTTTACACCAAGGTGAACCACACCTACACAACGTCGGCTACTTTTTATTAGGTACTAGGCTAAGCACCTAGTTCCATTGCAATGGAGGAACTACTACCCAACACTACACCAATGACTAATTCCAAAGGAGATCAACTCCTTTTTACAACATCATCAAGGATATCAATATCCTTGGATCTAGTACTAATCTATCTTGTACATCGAAACACACCATATCGAATGTACATCTAAGGCACCTTTCACTAATGCCTTTAACTAGATCTTCAAGACACCCTTCACTAATGTCTTGTGTCTTGACTTCTAAGCACCCTTCAATAATGCTTCTAGTCTTGACTTCTAAGCACCTACCACAAGTGCTTATGATATGGACGATAGATACCCTTCACTAATATCTTCGTCTTGACACTTGAGACACCTTTCACAAGTGTCTTCAAAACTTCTTAGGAAAAGACAAACAATCACCAACAAGAAGACTTCAGTAGTCTTGATGATGAGGAAGCATGGCAACTCATGGACTTGAGCTTGCTAGACTTCAAAGGTGGTGATCTTGCCTTTAAGAGGAACCTAGAAGATCACACAAAAATAAAACTACAAACATAGATCTCTTGGATCTGAGGTTAGATAGTTTTTAACTCTAGGGGAAAGTATGTTAGAAAGGGGGTTAGAAACAATGAAGAAATGGCTCACTATTTATAGAGGAAAAATTCTACTGTTCCCCGGATCCCACGGATCCCTTCCACAAGGGATCCGTCTAGCGTAAAGCTAGGGATCCGTGGGACGCTCCTCTTTACCCATGGGTATTTTGGTTATGGGTCATGGGTCATGGGTTGATCCATGGGTCTTTAGCTAGATACAATGTATCTCTTGAGTGCAATGCACCTAGTCACATGGGTATGGGTCAATACCATGGGTTATGGATATTATCCATATATGATATAAGCATGATGTCATGCAATGGGTTATGGGTCAAGCTCCATGGGTCATGGGCTTTGGGTTGTACCCAACTACATTCAATGTATTTGCCCAATGGGTTATGATACTTAAGTTTCTACCCATTTATATTACTCAATATACTACATACTAGTTATGTGTATATTTTACCCAAATATGTAAACACTAGTTGTTGTACATATGTAATATTAAATCATAAAATCACTTATACTTGTTTTAGTGTTTTATGTGAAAATGTGAATATGTTAGAAACTATTAGTTCAACCCATTTACGTATTTTATTTGTTTCGTTAAAATGATTTTACGTTTGTTATCGACAAAACATTAGAAGATCGTAAAATATAAATAAAGGTTTTTACGGCTTATTTGTATTAACATAAACAATGCTCTTCATTGATATTTGGGAAACTGAAACATCATGAGAACCGCGAAAATGATAGGCTCTGAGGCGTTAATAGGGGTATCGTGTACTAAAGATGAGTATGTGGAAAACTAGAAGGGGGTTAAATAGATATAAACAGTGATTTTAAGTTATTATAACTAATTTACATCGAGTTTAGGGTATTTCCGATAAGATTTCCATGTTTTCGACAAGTTTGACCATCGCTAATCTCTGTTGACCATGTTTGACCGATTTTTTAGAACGATTACACAAATCGGAAAGGTCAGTGGCCCAGCAGCACCTAATCGGTGATTAATCGGCCTTATAGACCTTCTTTTGCAACACTGCTTGCCCTACTCCACTCCCCGAGTCACCTACTCGAGAGTTCAAGCACTATGTCAACCAACTCCTTCAACTCGGCGGAGAAGCCTTCACAACATCGCTTACACTTTTTCCGGTACAAAGCTAAATACCGAGTCCTTAACACGGAGGACCAAAGCAACACTACTATAACACAAGAAATATGTGAAATATGAAATACAAGATCTTTGCTACAGAAATCTTGTGGAGGAACAAATCAATCAAGGACCCCTTGCTTGGATGACTTGTAGAATTTTCGTGATCTCGCCTTAGAGAAGGACCTATATGAGAATCACAACAAAAGAAAGAAGAACTACTATCTAGATCAAGAGATCTTAGGTTAGACGAATGTAAGAATATATGAGAGGGTTTGTAAGAAGAGGGGTGAGTTACAATGAAGAAATGGCTCTCTATTTATAGGCAATTTCTTGCTACTGTTGCAGGGATCCCACAGATCCCTCGCCTGAGGGATCCGTCTAGTGTAATCAGAGGGATCCGTGAGACGCTCCTGTTAGCCCATGGGTTATGGGTTATGGGTCATGGGTCCTAGACTTTGGACCATGGGTATCTAAGTAGATACAATGTATCTAAAAGATGCAATGTATCTAAAAGATGCAATACATCTAGTCAATGGGTTATGGGTTAACTCCATAGGTTATGGATATGCTCCATAGGTATGGATCATGGGTTATGGTTTTTACCCATCCTAATAAACTATTACAATAAATGAATTATTACAATAATTTATATTAAATGACTATATATGTAGATGCTTTACAAAAATAACATATTTCCTTATAATTTTACTTATGATAACATTATATTTGTTATCAACAAAACACAAAGAGATCGCTAAATGTTAATAAACGTTTTTACAGTTTATTTATATTAACAATCTCCCCTTTTTTTGATGACAAAACATAATGTTATGATGAGTAAAACTTAAGATTAGATGTATGTCTTGAAAGCATAAGTATTATTCTTCTCCCCCTTTTTGCCGAAACAAAAAGTGACCCTAATAAAGAAATAAAGTGTGGAAAATTAGTCCACGTATCTCTAACTCCCCCTTGACGGTAGCTCCTCCTAGAATAGGGCGTCAAGTGAGAAAATATAAAAACCTACAAAGAGATTGTTAGTAGTAACATGTATAATCTTGTGATTGACGAGAAACAAGATAGATATCCAAGGTATGTAAACAAAGCCTTGCAATAAAATAACAAAGTGTAGTGGTATATATGCCACATACAAACATGTAAAACTAAGAACAAGGTTTGTTCTTTAAAATGACTCAAAAGAAAAACTAGAGAAAATAATAATATTATTCCTTCCATGCTTGCATAAGGTTATTGATGGATGTTTTGGTGAGTGATTATGTTGATACGATCAAGGATGTGGTTAAGTTTGAATTGCATCTCTTCCCTAATTTCTATTGCAAGTTCCCTAGTGGATTGGCAATGTTCACAATGTAAATGATGTGGGTAATGTGTGTGGAAGGTCTCCGGGTTAGTTTGATTTGTGAGATGCGGAAGATGTGGTGGAAAAGTTGGAAAATATGGATCAAAGTCCGGAATGTTTGGAAGTGGTGGTGGAAAAGAACCTAGATGTTCTTGTAAGAGAATGGGAGCTAAAGGTGGCGAAGTTACAAGATCTTTGTAAATTGTGTTTGGAGATGTGGGAGGTGTTAAAAAGACTAGTTCTTTTGGGTTGATTTCTTGGGATCTTTTTAGAGTCTTAAGGAGTTCCAATAGAGTGACTTTAGGTGGAGACTTGATAGGTGATGATGGTGGTGTGCTTGTTGGAGATGAGGGAGGTGCTACTATAGAACTATTTGGTGGTGAAAGGGTAGTTGGTGAAGAACTATTTGACAATGTTTTGGCTAAACAACAAGGCCGGATGCTAATCCGTGCAGTTTTTCTAGATTTGGGTGATGGTACTACGGAAGGTGGTAGGATAAAATTTTAGATTTCTTGAAGAGGATTGTTTGCAGTAGGTGATTCATCTATGTTGGAAGCTCTTTTGGATGACATGATAATGGTTGTTTGTGAGGTTGAGAGTGATGAAGATGCAAGAATTTTGGGAACCTTATTTATAGAGAAAATAATGCATTGTAATGAATGCTTGACCCAAAATGTGGACTAAAATCTAATGATTAGATATGAATTTAAGGCATGTGATCATGAGAACATAAGCATTAAGTAACATACTCATTAGTAAAAAGGATAAAATGATGAAAATGTAGAGGTTTTTAGCCAAAGTGAGAAAATAAAAGAGAATTTCAGCTTCTGTCACACGGATCCTTCCTTTGAGGGAACCGTCCAACGTTAATGCTGGGATCCGTGGTACTGGTGACTCAGGTAGCTTAAAATTTTCCTTTTGGAAATATTTGTGCCTAGTGTGTGCCTATATACAAACTATTTGGAGTTGCGGTTATCTTGACTCCTAAAAAAAAAGAAAAATAGACTAGAAGTGAAAAGCATACTATTATGTGAGATAACCCGAGTGCTCCTAATTCATTGTTGCTTAAATGAATGTACCCAAAAACACATATTAGTTATGTGTTCCCTTTAGCATTCAAAAGACATGAGATGCAATGAAAACGGGTTTTTACTTTGTATTAATAATGAAACAAAGAGGTTTGTCCTAGACGTGAGAAATAGCTTTTATGAAAGTGATACGAGAAGAAGTATCCTTTTAGAAAGCATTTTGAGAAAGTTTCTTGTTTGAAGAAAACATTTATCTTTTAGTTAAGAAAAATAAGTATGGAATTACGTGTTGTAAATAATACTTATCTTGGGTTTTGAAAATTCCCATATTGTTTATTAGTTGTGTATGAAATAGAGATCCTAGACTTAGAAAAGAAGAAGACTAGTGTTTACATACCTTGTAGAGTTTAACAACTAATTACGACGATTGTTCCATGAGACCAAGACCAAGACAAAGCAAGTTGAATTGTTCTCGCTTCAAGGGTTTGGTGAGGACGTCAGCTATGTTATCTTCGGATGCTACCTTCTCAATATAGATGTTCCCCTTTTGAACATTGTCTCTTAAGAAGTGATGAAGGATCTCTATATTCTTGGTGCGAGAGTGCAACACCGGATTCTTGCTTAATTCGATGGCACCTTTGTTGTCACATAGAATGGCTATGTCACTTAGATGAATGTTGTAGTCAACTAACGCTTGTTTCATCCATAGTGCTTGTTTGCATGCTTTGCCGGTGGAGACATATTTAGCTTTGGTTGTTGATATGGCCAATTCCGTTTACTTCTTCAAGAACCAAGATGTTAAACAACATCCCATAAAGGTACATACACCACTTGTACTCTTTCAGTCAACATAATCACCTGCATGGTCAGAATCTGCATATACAATAGTTTCTACCCCCGTACCCTTAGGATACCATAATCCTAATTGATTCGTACTCTTAATGTATCTAAATATTCTTTTGACCGCTTCTAGATGTGATGTTTTAGGGTCTTCTTGAAACCTAGCACATAGAAAAACACTAAACATGATATCCGGCCGACTAGCCGTAAGATAGAGAAGACTACCAATCATGCCACGGTATTTTGTGTTATCAACGGATTCACCGTCTTCATCTTTTGTAAGTTTAGTGTCGGATGACATTGGTGTTCTTATAGGTTTTGACTCTTCTAAACCAAATTTCTTTAACATCTCTTTTATGTATTTAGATTGATTAAAGAAGATACCATCTTCTACTTGTTTGATTTGTTAGTACCAAGAAAGAAACTTAGTTCTCCCATCATACTCATCTCAAACTCGTCATGCATGATTTTAGAGAAATCATCACACATGTCTTGACAAGTAGATCCGAATATAATATCATCCACGTATATTTGAACAATAATTATATGTGATTCCTTTTTCTTAGTGAAAAGTGTATTATCAACTAACCCCATGGTGTAGTTGTTTTTTATTAAAAATGACTTGATTCTATCATACCAAGCTTTTGGGGCTTGTTTAAGATCGTAAAGAGCTTTCTTTAATTTATACACATGTTTAGGTTTTTCAAAATCGATAAAGTCCGGAGGTTGAGCTACATAAACTTCTTCATTAATAAAACCATTTAGAAAATCACTTTTAACATCCATTTGAAAAAGCTTAAGATCATTAGCATAAGCATAAGCAAGAAGTATTCTTATATACTCTAATCTAGCCACGGGGGCATAGGTCTCATCAAAGTCTATTCCTTCTTGTTGATTATACCCTTGGGCAACGAGTCTTGCTTTATTTCTAGACACTACACCGTTTGCATCTAACTTGTTTTTATATACCCATTTGGTTCCTATTATGGTTTGATTACTAGGTGGGGGGACAAGTGTCCAAACATCGTTAGAGACAAATTGATTTAAATCTTCTTGCATAGCCATTATCCAACTTTCATCTTTTATGGCTTCTTGTGTATTCTTAGGTTCTATGGTTGAGACAAAACAAAATAAGCTACTTTGGTTTTGGACTTGAGACCTTAAGGTTCTTTCGTTTAACTTTCCTATGACCTTATCTATGGGGTGATCGTTAGACTCTTTAATATTGATGATTTCATTGTTTAATGGTTCATCTTCTTTGTTTGTATTTTTCTTTATTTATATGGCTTCACTTTCGACTATCTCGTCATCGACAAGAGCTAGGGTAGGTTTAGGTGGACTTTCATCAAATTTTACGTTCAATGATTCTTCAACCTTCATTGTTTCTTTGTTTGATATAACATAAGCTTTGCTATTAGGAGAATAACCTAAAAAGATACCTTCGGTTGATTTAGGATCAAATTTAGTTAGGTAATCTTTAGTGTTAAGCAGAAAACATTTGCTATTAAAGACTCTAAAATGTTCTAATGTAGGCTTTTTGCCTCGAAGTAACTCGTATGGAGTTTTACCTAAAAATGGTCTAATTAAGACTCGGTTAAGTATGTACGTTGATGTATCAACGGCGTTTCACCAAAAATTTTGAGGTATGGATTGCTCATTTAACATTGTGCGACTCATTTCTTGTAGGGTTCTATTCTTTCTTTCAACTACCCCATTCGATTGTGGAGTGAGAGGAGCCGAGAAGTTGTGAGTAATACCATTAGCGTCACAAAAGGCTCCAAATTGCACTTCATTATCGAATTCCCTACCATGATCCGTTCTAATAGACACTATAGGACTTCCTAATTGTCTTTGGATTTTCTTACTTAATATTTCAAAGTAATCGAATGTTTCAGTTTTATTCTTAAAAAATTTAGTCTATGTGTACCTAGAGTAATCATCCACTATAACCAAAGTGTAGTAGTTGCCTCCATAACTTTGGATAGCGTATGGACCAAATAAATCCATGTGAAGTAATTCTAGACACTTAGTTGTAGAGAACATATGTTTAGCTTTGTGACTAGCATGGACTTGTTTACCTACGTTACATGCATCACAAAAGTGATGTTCATATTTTAATTTTGGTAGATCTCTTACTAGATCTTTTGATGATAGCGATTGAAGAAGTCCCATATTGGCATGACCCAATCTTCGATGCCATAAGGTCGAAGAATCATCCATAGAAGTAAGACAAAGTTTGTCTTTAGGTTCATTACCAATTTTAATGACATAGACTCCATGTATCCTAATTACTCTTCCTATAGTGATGCCGTTTTTCAATATCTTACTATCGGTTTCATTAAAAAGTACATTCCACTTCTTATCACATGAGGTTAAAGTTTAGGTTTTCTACGTGACACACATCGTTAATGGTTAGAAATCGTACCTTTACCGATAAGTTTCCTTTTTCTATTTCGAAATACCACATTTCCTCCATTGAAGGGTTCATATGTGGAAAATAAATCTTTATTACCGGTCATGTGCCTCGTGCACCGCTATCCTTGATCCATTCATCCGGATCTAGGTCGACCTTTAAGCACACCTCGTTTGAGTCATTTGCCATGAGACAAATTTCTTCGTCCTCCTCCTCGCTCATTCCCCACGAACAACTTACGAACGCTTTTTATTTGTTACGCTTGGAACACTCACTAATAAAGTGATTAGGGTCCCCACATTTAAAACAAGCGCATTCATCCCTTGTTTTCTTGTCGTCTTTGCCTTTCCGGAACCCCTTCTTGTCCTCATATGGTTGCATGACATATCTTCCCTTTCTTTTAAAGAACTTCTTGAAATCCCTTACCGCCATGGCATACTCTTCGTCATCACTATCCGAAGAAGAGTTTTCTTCATCACTTAAGACCTTCTTGGCTTTTAAGGCAAGAGATTTGTGCATCTCCTTCTTCTCTTTAGAGGCTTCGGAATCTTTAGCGAGGAAAAGCTCATAGACCTTTAAATTGCCTATGAGTTCATCGAGGGTGAGGATTGACAAGTCTTTTGATTCTTCGATTGTCGTCACCTTAGATCTCCACTTGGATGGAAGTGCCCTTAGATATCTCCTAACATGATTAAGACTAGAGAAAGACTCATCAAGTGCTTGTAATGATGTAATTATAGTATTAAAGTTAGCAAAAGAATGATCTATAGTATCCTCATCCAATATTGAAAATTGTTCATATTGTTGAACAAACAAATCTATTTTATTGTTTTTAACTTGTTGATTTCCTTGATGAGTTAGAACTAAAGAATTCCAAATTTCTTTAGAGGTTTTAAGCATGGAAATTCTTTCGAATTCCTTTTTGGGTAAAGCATTGTATAAAACCATTTTAGCTTCACTATTTTTGGAAAGCTTTTTCTTATGATCATCGGTGAGTTGATCATGAGGTGTGTTTACTAAATTTCTGGTTTCATCTTTTGTAGTCGCTTCAAAATCGCCTTCAACAATGATGTACCAAAGATCAATATCTTTTGACTTCACATACGTTTCGAATCTATTTTTCCAATAAATAAAACCATTAGTTTCAAGTAGTGGAGGTCGTTGCATAGATTGCCCTTCTTTATAATTTTCAGAACCCATAGTGATCGAAAAGTTTTTAAATTACTATTTACTTTAAAACTTTTTTAAACTTAGCTCTTGATGCCAATTGTGAAAAACTATGGGGGGTTTGAATAGTTTTGCCGATTTTAAGTTAGTTTCAAAAAAATTAGATTCGATGTAATGTGAAATCGTGTGGATAGAGAGAAAGTATTGATCTATAAGTAATGCAAGTAAAGAAAACAAGTAAAGTAAAGGATAGAAATGACACAACCGATTTTTAGTGGTCCGGCTACAAGGAAACATTTCTTGCCCTACTCCACTCCCCGAGTCACCTATTCGAGAGTTCAAGCACTATGTCAACAAACTCCTTCAACTCGGCGGAGAAGCCTTCACAACGTCGCTTACACTTTTTCCGGTACAAAGCTAAATACCGAGTCCTTAACACGGAGGACCAAACCAACACTACTATAACACAAAAAATATGTGAAATATGAAATACAAGATCTTCGCTACAGAAATCAAGTGGAGGAACAAATAAATCAAGGACCCCTTGCTTGGATGACTTGTAGAATGCTCGTGATCTCGCCTTAGAGAATGACTTATATGAGAATCACAATAAAAGAAAGAAGAACTACTATCTAGATCAAGAGATCTTAGGTTAGAAGAATGTAAGAATATATGAGAGAGTTTGTAAGAAGAGGGGTGAGTTACAATGAATAAATGGCTCTCTATTTATAGGAAATTACTTGCTACTGTTGCACGGATCCCACGGATCCCTTGCCTGAGGGATCCGTCTAGTGTAATCAGAGGGATCCGTGAGACGCTCCTGTTTGCCCATGGGTTATGGGTTATGGGTCATGGGTCATGGGTCCTAGACTTTGGACCATGGGTATCTAAGTAGATACAATGTATCTAAAAGATGCAATGCATCTAGTCAATGGGTTATGGGTTAACTCCATGGGTTATGGATATGCTCCATGGGTATGGATCATGGGTTATGGTTTTTACCCATCCTAATAAACTATTACAATAAATGAATTATTACAACAATTTATATTAAATGACTATATATGTAGATGCTTTACAAAAATAACATGTATCCTTATAATTTTACTTATGATAACATTATATTTGTTATCAACAAAATACAAAGAGATCGCTAAATGTTAATAAACGTTTTTACGGTTTATTTGTATTAACAGAGTACATCGCAAGGGTGTGGGGAAAATTACTCAACCGATGTGGATAACGTAATTCAATTACATGTTTAAAACAAGGGTTATCCTAATACCTCTTATCATTTAGTTAATCCTAACTACACGAATGTAGTCTCACTAGCGATCTTGGAATGCATCACAAAACAAGTTTTAGAATCTATTATACTACCGGTACACTCACTAAGCGTTAAAGATGAATGCTTTTATTCCTAAAGATCTATGGCGAACCTCACATTTTTGGGTGGAATTTGAGTGGTATACGGTTTTTGTGCTAATCATATAATTTCTATTCATGAGACGCTTTATTAAGACTAAAGTTTTACTCGTTGCCATAAAAAAATTTAAATTTGGTACTAAAATTACCCTAACAAATATTTCTCATACTTTATTACACAATTTACCAAGGACAAAACAAAAATCAAATGAGTAAATAGTTTCTAAGTCCCCTTTTTATTCTCCCTCCCTACACTTAAACTGAACATTATCCCCAATGTTCCCCGAAAGTATCAAAGTTATGATAAAGGAAGGTAAATAAAAGAGAAAGAAACTAGTACTCCCCTGATTAGCTCGTTAGGATATATATGAAGTTGCAGTTAAATTCTCCTCCAAGAAGAATGAATAAGTAATAAGTGTTGCTTCCATCATGTACTTCTTCTTCTTGTCTAATATAACCTGCACACTTATAAGAAAACGAAACGAAACCTCGCATAAAATCGGCGGTAAAAACTTTATATATAAAAACTATACTAGAAAGCGAATAAGATATAATGCTTGTGGAATGGATGTTTGCAGTTTTTCTGAAAATTTAAGAATTGGAAGTTTCCAAAAATAACAAGTTAGACAGAAAACGAAAATGAGAATATGTTTCTACATTGCCTTACGTCGTCGGGCTTTAGTCCCGACGCTGTCAGGTTGTCCTGACAGAAAAGGTCTGGTGAGTTTTTCTGGAAAATTCCGAAAAAATTACCTCATTAAAACCGGGAAAAATTCCTGCAAAACATCCATTATGACTCGATACAAGAATTTGACTCTAACAAACACACAAATATATACGATTTCATATATTGTTAATCTCATGTTCATGCATGTTCTTAAAACATATGTGATCTTCCCTACACTTATCTTTTTGTAAAATACCTTTATACGCAATTAAGACGAGGTTAAAGACAAAATAAAGCATTTTCACAAAATGGACATGAGAGTTAAAAACAATGAAAAAGATATATAAACACACAAACAAAATTGAAAAATAAAACAAGCAAACAATTAAACATGGGTTGCCTCCCAAGAAGATCTTTTCTTTGTTTATGAGTCTTGTAGCTAGACTCGAAGTCGTGCCCTACTTCCCGCATATATTAAATGCCCATTTGAATGTTTTGACTCTTCCTTCATCACGAATATATTCGGGGCCTAGCTTTAGACAATCAGTGTAGCAAACCTTATCCTCACAATCAACCTCAAAATCCGGTATATTATCTACATCTAACTCTTCAATACCCTTAAACTTTTTATTTTTGCAAGGCATTATATATTTGACCCATTCGGTTCCATTTGAAAACTTGACTATCCCTTCCTCTTGGTCATAAATCATCATGGACTCTTCAATAAATGGTTTTCCAAGTATTACCTCTCCTAGGAATCCATCAATGATGCCTCTAACATCCTCCAAGATCATAAAATCACACCTATATGTGAAATTGCCTACAAAGACATGCAATACTCTAGCTCTCTCAGCAAAGTTACTCAATTTCTTAGGGTAAAAGGGATCCTTCCTAGGTCCTAGCTTCTCGCTCATGATCCAATTGTAATAGAGCATAGACATGATGTTCATAGGAGCCTTATAGTCAATGTAAGTGTGATCCCTATATAAGTAGACAATCATGCATGGTATCTTAATATTCCTAAGGTCGCCCTTTTTTATGCACGGCTTGAAAGGTGGCCACGGGTTATTAACTACGTTATAATGATAGGCGATTTCTTTTCCATTAGGGTATGACTTAAAGTATTTATTAAGTTCTTATTCTCCATTACCCTCCATAATTTCGAGCACCCTATAATCTCCTTCCTCAAGTTCTTCATCCGAATCATCAGTTATAGTGGAATCACTATCTAATGTACTAGTTGTCTCCTCAAGTGCTTTCTCGAGTGCGCTCTCAATTATCCTATTCAATTTCCTAAGTTCCCCAATTTCATTACAGATTCGAGCGCGGAGTTGGTTGGCATAGGTTCGATCAAGTGGTGGATTTTGTGGTGGTAATGGATGATGTGGTGGATCGTTGTTAGGTGGATTGTCACCCATGGTGAAAAGTGACGAAGTTACGAACAAAAACACAAAGAAGGGGGAAAGACTAAAAGAAAGCTAAAAAAAAAGAAAAAAATATCACTTGATAGGAATCAAGCGAGTAGACCTAGTCGAGATAGAAAACTAACTAGCTATTCTATTCCCCGGAAGCGGCGCCAAAAACTTAATACGTGGGTTCGGGGTCGAAAGACTTCCTTTTCCGTGAGCAAGCTTTACAACCTACTAGGCAGTATACCTAATCGTTGCAGTGTAGTATAGGTAAGCACAGGGGGTTGATCGTTCTCTAGGGGAATAGAGATGCTAGTAGAGATGTATGACGAGAAGGTGAGGTTGAAGGTGATTCTTTTTAGTTTTTTTATATTTTTTAGAAAGCACGTAAATATCTCGGGGTATAGGAGTGGGGGGTGGTACTTCTACCGATTTTAACTACTAATTCTTAAAACTAATAACTAATTTAAATGAAAAGGATAAAAGCTATGTATTGTAAGGTGTGTTCTTATGATGATTAAAAGTGTGTTTACTTAGATGTTCTTACTCCCTAGTTATCTCTTATTGGTCGGTTGAATTGTCACATCCTCATCTTAATTAGTGCATTGTATTTCGTGTGGTCATAGGGGGTGCCTAATTCTCTAGTTCTATGAATTGTAACTCTCGTCAAGACTATCCGGGATTGCCAAGTACCATAGTATCTCCCTCGAATACTCTATTATCCTAAAGATACAACTCACGCAATAAACACAACGATGGCTCAAGTGCACTCTCAAGCTGATAAAGATTCGTATACAAGTGGGTAAAACGATAAACCTAGGCGTAACCCTAGCGGCAATCGTTCTTGGCCAACCAAGCAACGATCGTCGATGTTGTTCTCCGGCCGACCGAATGAACAAGAAACAAATCTGTTTTGAAAGAAATTCTTTATTCAATTGTAACAATCCAACCAGGGAATCCAACCCTTTAAATAGTAAAATATGCAAACAAGATAGAAACATAATTCGAAATAAAAGGAAACGATAACAATCAAATAAAAGACTGAAATAAATAACTTGGATAGGAATTTTTGGTTGGATTGGATCTTCAAAAAATTCAGCCGACCCTAGCCACTTTCAGTGGGCCCGGCTTGGGTTGGGCTATGTGGGCTTCCTCCTTGATCCGTATCATCCTCCTCCTCTAAAAAATGACTCGACCCCGAGTCATCATCAAAGTCAGCGTCGTGCGTATACGGAGAGAGGTCAGCAACATTAAAAGTAGCAGAAACGCCATAGTGACCTGGAAAATCCACCTTGTACCCATTATCATTAATTTTCTTCAAGATACGAAATAGCCCATCGGCGCGCGGGTGGAGCTTACCAAAACGACCCTGGGGAAACCAGGCACGTCTCAAATGTATCCACACAAGATCATGTGAAGATCATTTATGAGCTCTAGGGATTAACAATAACAACGATAATAAGATGCACAACGGATTAAAGAAACATCATTGTTATAATTAAAGGTTCTTCGCCATCATCTCTACTCTACTAAACACTAGTCGACTAAAATCTAACCTAGGTGTTCATAAACCCACGCCTGGTTTTACACACACACACCTTTTGTGTTTTACATCTTGACCCACTAAACATACGATCCCTGTATCTCTTTATATACTAGAGATACTAGGGTTACAAGGGATAAGAATAAATAATAGAGATAAATATTTTTAACATAATACAATATATTCTGTAATATTCCTAATATTTAGGCTTTTCCCCTTTGTCGCTTTCAGTCGCTCATGTTCCACATGTTTTGTCTTATCAACTCAAATATTAGACCCAACAGATCACCTTCTTCAAAAAGGACCTGCTTACGATGCTTGTTCGCACGAGATTGGTATTGTAGATTTTGCCTAATGATCTGCTCGCGAACCTGTTCATGTAACTCTTTAATCTGACCGGCACGCTCGTCCCCCTCGGCACTAACTGAACCATCACCTACCATAGGAGCCAAATCAAGAAGAGTAAAAGGATTGTGTCCATACATAACAAAGAATGGACTACGACTCGTAGAGCTGTGATTGGACCGATTATATGCGAACTCAACCTGTGTTAAAGCAACATCCCACTGTTTCGGTTTATCACCCACCAAACAACGAAGTAAACTTCCAAGACTTTTATTGGTCACCTCGGTTTGTCCATCTGTTTGAGGATGGTGTGTTAGACAACCCGAATGGCATCACCATCCACTCGTATAACCCATCTGTTAATACAAATAAGCCGTAAAAACGTTTATTTATATTTTACGATCTTCTAATGTTTTGTCGATAACAAACGTAAAATCATATTAACGAAACAAATAAAATACGTAAATTGTTTGAACTAATAGTTTCTAACATATTCACATTTTCACATAAAACACTAAAACAAGTATAAGTGATTTTATGATTTAGTAATACATATGTACAACAACTAGTGTTTACATATTTGGATAAAATATACACATAACTAGTATGTAGTATATTGGGTAATATAAATGGGTAGAAATTAAGCATCACAACCCATTGGGCAAATACATTGAATGTAGTTGGGTACAACCCAAAGCCCATAACCCATGGATCTTGACCCATAACCCATTGCATGACATCATGCTTATATCATACATGGATAATATCCATAACCCATGGATCAACCCATACCCAAGTGACCAAGTGCATTGCACTCAAAGATACATTGTATCTAGCCAAAGATCCATGGTTCAACCCATGACCCATAACCAAAATACCCATGGGTAAAAGGGAGCGTCCCACGGATCCCTAGCTTAACGCTAGACGGATCCCTTGTGGAAGGGATCCGTGGGATCCGGGGAATAGTAGGATTTTTCCTCTATAAATAGTGAGCCATTTCTTCATTATTTCTCACCCCTTTCTAACACACTTTCTCCCCTGAGTTAAATCTCACTAACCTTAGATCCAAGAGATCTATGTTTGTAGTTTTGTTTTTGTGTGATCTTTTAGGTTCCTCTTAAAGGCAAGATCACCACCTTTGAAGTCGAGCAAGCTCAAGTCCATGAGTTGCCAAGCTTCCTCATCATCAAGGCTACTGAAGTCTTCTTGTTGATGATTCCTTTCTTTCTTCAAAGAAGTGTAGTGTTGAAGACATTAGTGAAAGGTGTCTCAAGTGTCAAGACAAAGATATTAGTGAAGAGTATCTATCGTCTATAGCATAAGCACTTGTGGTAGGTGCTTAGAAGTCAAGACAAGAAGCATTAGTGAAAGGTGCTTAGAAGTCAAGACTTGAAGCATTAGTGAAAGGTGCTTAGAAGTGAAGACACAAGACATTAGTGAAAGGTGTCTTGTAGATCTAGTCAAAGGCATTAGCGAAAGGTGCCTTAGATGTACATTCGATATGGTGTGTTTCGATGTACTAGATAGACTAGCATTAGATCCAAGGATATTGATGTCATTGATGATGTTGTAAAGGAGTAGATCTCCTTTGGGATTAGTCGTTGGTGTAGTGTGGTAGTAGTTCCTCCATTGCAATGGAACTAGGTGCTTAGCCTAGTACATAATAAAGGGTAGGCGACGTTGTGAAGGTGTAGTTCACCTTGGTGTGAAAGAACTAGGTACTTAGCCTAGTACCTTATAAAGGGTAGGCAACGTTGTGTAGGTTTGGTTCACCTTGGAGTGAAAGAACCGGTGGTTAGCCTAGCAGTGGAAAAAGGGTAGGCGACGTTGTGAAGGCTTCTCCGCCATAAGGAGATTGGTGTAGTGTTTACGAACTCTCGAGTAGGTGACTCGGGGAGTGGAGTAGGGCAAGGAAGGTGTCCTTGTAGCCGAACCACTATAAATACTCGCGTTGTGGTTTTGTTCTTCTTACTCTTATCCATTCATTACATATCTTTATATGCTTGTTTATCAACATCCAACACACACAACCAAATAGATTGACATAAGTCGATCTAAATAGTTTAAAAAGAAGTTTTAATTGGTAAAACTATTCAACCCCCCCTTCTAGTTTTCCACACCATCTCTTGTTTTGAATGCGGTTTTCCACTCGTCCCAGGGACGCATACGGATCTCATGGTAGCCACTTCGTAAGTCAATTTTAGAAAAGACACTTGCTCCATGAAGGTGGTCAAGAAGATCATCAAACCGTGGGATTGGAAAACGATACTTGATAGTAATTTTATTAACCGCCCTAATATCAATACACATGTGGAACGTCCCACCTGGTTTAGGAAAAAGTAAAGCGGGTACCGCACACGGACTCATGCTCTCCCGAATAAGCCCTTTCCCTAATAGTTCAGTAACCTGCCGATGCAATTCTACGAATTCTTTAGGATTCATACTATAAGCAGGCTTATTTGGTATACTGGTTCCGGGCAAGAAGTCTATACAATGCTGAATTCTACGTATCATAGGTAACCCGGCTGGAATTTCTTCAGGGAACACATATTTAAACTCGTTGAGCAACGGAACCATCAACAACGGGGCAGCCTCAACGACGGGGTTTTCTTTGATCATTAACAGCCTAAAGACAACCGATGGTGGGGACACCTTTGCAAGCCCCACAAAGTCGGTTTTTGATAGCAGCACGCTATCGGGTGGACCATCTTTCGGGTTTAAGGGTGATAACGTGATACTAACGCCATCTTTTTTAAATGTGTAAGTGTTACGATAGCCATCATGTTTTACTCGACGGTCGTATAACCATGGACGCCCCAACAAAATATGACAATCATCCATCAGGATAATCTCACACCATAACTCGTCCGTATACTTATTGTTAATGGAAAATTGCACGAGACAACAGTGAGTAAATTGGACAATATTGCCCTTTTTGAGCCAAGTAAGTTGATACGGGTCTGTATGATTCTGTATTGGAAGAACCAATTTTTCAACCATGGTGGTAGACACCATATTCTCACAACTTCCGCCATCAATAATTACAGTGCAAACCTTACCCTTAGCTGTGCACTGAGTACGAAAAATATTAGTTCGGAGCCACGTGGTATTGTCATCTTGATCAAGGACAGCAGTGTTAAGCAATCGGCGGGTAACAAGGAGCCCACCCCGATCAAGGTAAACAACTTCAGTCTCGACCTCGTCTTCAGTGTCATAAAGTGGATCAGCGTCATCAATAAGTGCGAGGACTTGTTTATTTGGACAATCCCTCTTTAAGTGACCTATTCCTTGACATTTAAAACAATGGAGTGAGGAGGTTGCTGGAGTTGGTGAGACGTCGGTAAGGGCTGGTGGGTCGGCTTTGATTGGGCCAACCCGAACAGGGGCTGTAGCCGACTGTGGTTCACGGCTAGAAGAGCCAAAATGAGTTGTTGTTTTCTGTTTTGCCGATAACTGTTTTTCCACTTTGCGTGCCAACCTACAAACATCATGAAATGAGTAATATTGTTGCAAATAAACAACATCAGAGATATCAGTACGAAGACTACCCAGAAAACGTGCAATAGTTTGTTCTTCGTTTTCCTCTACGCCACAACGCATACGGACACGTTCAAACTCAGCAATAAATTCCTCTACCGTAAGGGTTTGTTGTTTGAGGGTGTGAAACTCCACATACGAATCTTTCTTGTGAGTCACGGGCAAGAACTTTTTTTCCATGAGCCGCTTCATCTTGTCCCATGATTCAACCCGATGTTTACCCTCACGGTACCTTTGATTTTTCACATGATCCCACCATAAAGAAGTAGACATTTTTAATCGAATAGCAATTAGTTTTACCTTGATATGATCAGGTGTGTCACGAAGATCAAATATACTGTCCATCGTGCATAACCAATCAAGAAAATCATCCGGGCATAAACGTCCCTCAAATTCTGGGATTTCTGTGCGAATACCCAAAGAGCGGATCAGATCAGTCTGGGGTGGTGCCGGCGGTGTGCGACGACGGCTTTGTTGAGGTGTAGCTGGGGATGGCCGACGATGTCGTTGGAGAGGGGTCGGCTGGCGTGGATGACGTTGTTGAAAAAAAAATCACCACATTCGTTTTCATATTCTTCCACAGCTGAGTCAGTTGGTGTGTCTTCATACTGTCTTTCGTATCTATCGAACGAATTGATTTCAATTTCACGAACCAGCTGACGAAGTCTTTCAATCTCGACATCGCGAGGATCACGGCCGTCATACCCGTTGCCTTCGGCGGCGAATTTACGGTCTTGGCGATGATGATCTTCGTTCCCCGACATCTTGAGATTACATGATCTCTGAATACCACTTGATACAGATTTCGTATACGAGTGGGTAAAACGATAAACCTAGGCGTAACCATAGCAACAATCGTTCTTGGCCAACCAAGCAACGATCGTCGGTGTTGTTCTCCGGACGACCGAATGAACAAGAAACAAAGCTGTTTCGAAACAAATTCTTTATTCAATTGTAACAATCCAACCAGGGAATACATCCTTTTAAATAGGAAAATATGCAAAAAAGATAGAAACATAATTCGAAATAAAAGGAAACGATAACAATCAAATAAAATACTGCAATAAATAACTTTGATAGGAAGTTTTGGTTGGATTGGATTTTCAAAACATTCAGCCGACCCTAGCCACTTTCAGTGGGCCCGACTTGGGTTGGGCTATGTGGGCTTCCTCCTTGATCCGTATCACAAGCTTTGTGCTATTTAGGACGTTCAAGCTCGCAACAATTAAAGAAGAAGCCAGTTTTCCTTACTCTAGCGTCTACAAATTAAAACAAGAGACAACCTAACAATAATTAACAACTAGGTTTCATAGATCTAAGAAAACACAATAATAATTTAGCTACTCATTATGGATAAGCATGCATCCACACAAACAATTAAACATAGGATAAACATGGTGATATGATAGATTAACAAACTTATCTTTTGATGTAAAGAAGGGTTTGGAACCTTAAAATAATGTCAAAGTCGGACTACACACGAACTAGGGTTTGCTCTCTAAAATTCTACCACCCTAAATGTAGAAAAATCAAATTCTATAAATAGATTTACAAATGCAAAGGCGTTGCCTTTTGCTGGTGACGCCGTCTGGTCGTCGTCTGGTCGTCGTATTTAGGGTTTCGTTTGGGTCAAGTCATCGTTGGGACGGCGTCAGTTGAGATGTGTGATGCCGTCTGTCTTCACAAGGGACGTCGTCTTGAACTGGGTCTTGGAAGTCTAGTGTAAAACAAAGAGAGACGCCTTCCAGAAAATAGGCGTGACGCCGTCATGTTGTAGAACCAATTTTTCACATGATCTGTCGCTTGCAATCTAATTAGAAATCCTCCTTAGGGACGGCCTCGCCTTTTGGGTTGGGACGCCGTCAGGCTTGCAAAACAGCCTTGTTTCTTGACTTTGCCGTTTTCTTCATGTTTTCGCTCCTTTTCGTCCAAACATGCTTTATTCCAGCAATTTGCTTCCAAAAGACCTAAAATGTGAAAAGGAACGATTTTAAGTAGTAAG
Organism: Chrysanthemum seticuspe; assembly: GCA_019973895.1. NCBI lineage: Eukaryota > Viridiplantae > Streptophyta > Magnoliopsida > Asterales > Asteraceae > Chrysanthemum > Chrysanthemum seticuspe. The sequence continues at coordinate 245,464,044 of BPTQ01000008.1, forward strand.
GGATATAAAATGTGTCGATTTAAGGCTTAAATGACCCCTTAAAAACGTATGTTTGAATCCTTATCATTACCTCTACCTAAATTTCTTAAGCATATCTTCAAAACCAAGAGTACAAGCAACCTTTGGACAAGACCCTTACCTTCTCCTCCTAGTCACACTCAATCAAGCTTATACCTTGCTTCTTTCTTTGGTACTTTCTGTCATTGAAATCACCCAACATACTCTTTGTTCTTTCTCTTGTGCATATGATCAAAGAAGCACAACATAAGTGACACAATTTTTTTTCTTGGGTGGGGTTATTTTGACGGTGGCTATAATTTTAGATTGACCCCCCCCCCTATTTTTTTTTGCATTTTTTTTATTTTATTTTATTTTATTTTTTATTTTTATAATTTTGTTTATATCAAAAAACTATAAACCTGAAAATGCGGAACAGTAAATATAAAGTTTAATAAGTCAAACGCTTAAAACTGTCAGAAATACGGAACAAAAACTGACAAAAAACTGTGTTGTACTGAAAAAAGTGGGGGACAAAAGGAATATACCCTATGATGTGACCCCATAGGGGGTTATAATAGTACAACCCTTTTTCTTTTACCTTTGCGTGAAACCAAACAAAACACAACACACTAGCCTAACCTAGCATATAAAGAATGGATTAAACTTACTTTGATTACCTTTAAACCTCTTTTGATTTTAAAAACCCTTGTTTAAAGTGTTCCATTGTCCACCCCTCAACATGACTAGACTCCGACGCCCCATTTCTAGCCAATATTCATGCATGCTTGGTAACTTTTCTTCTTCTTTACTTGAATCCTAGGCAAGCTAGGAAGTAAAATATAGCCCAAAGCCATACCATACTTGGCTATAAAAGCCATCATCTTGAGTCTTTTTTCTCACACACTTCAAACATTCCTCTCTTGAACACTCGGTAGAAAACACAAGGAAGACAAGGGCACAAGTTTTCGGGTTATAGCTTATCGGAGGCGAGAAAGCTATCGGATTCTTTATTTTGGGAGCATGTAGGGTTTTGTTTTGGAGAGCTAGTCGAAGCCTTAGATCCTTGGTCATTCCTACACACATATGTCTTCATTCTTGTAAGCCAACTTAACACACATCTCTTTTAAAATCTTAGTTCATTCGATTAAAAACATTTGCTAAACACCCTTTATATACTTACACATATAGACATACGTACTCACAATAAATATACATACGAGCATGCAAACTTCTTTTTGAAATCATCTTGTTACATTTAAAAGAAAACTTGTGTGGTAACTTTAACCTTGTTTAACACTACTAGACGCGAGCTTGTACGCATTTTTTGTTAATCAACATACACTTATATACGTCGAGATCATTTAAAGCTATTTTATTTTGAAACCCAAAACGACATAAGGAAACGTAAATGTAAGTTAACCCGAGTATTGGCTTATTTGGGAGACTTTTGAACCTATTAACAAAACTCACCAACTCGCCTTAATCTTAAACAATCAACTAAATACTCTATATGGTATTCGAGTTTGATCTTGGGCCGAAAGGCTCAATGGCTAAACAAGTGCTTATATACTCGACCTTATTCAAGGTTTACATGTATGAGAATGTGGCAAATAAGTTTTGAAATAGAAGAAAACACAAACGAAAATGCAAGCACAAATAGGGACGGATCCAGGATTTTTAAGAGAGTGTTGCACAAAAGAAATGTCAGACTAAATAAAGTTATACCGTAAGAAACGAAAGTAGCAAAGAAAATTCGGGGGTTGCACATACCCCAAAAACGACAATTTTGAAATATTTTTGCATTTCGTGACCTAAAATCGGGTGTAGCCCGTGCCACACCCGGCATACATGTAGGTCTGGTCCATGTGCACAAAGGAGACAATATTTACTGAGTTACAAAGTTACATAATAATGAAACACATATTTGTAACCTTAAATACAAATAGGTTATACACCATGCCACAAGAAAGCCTTGGCTCAACTGGTTGTGCCACTCGACTTCTACAAAGCAAACCTAGGTTCTAACCTTGCCCATGGCAGATTTTTATGATTTTTATTATTGTTGCTAAAAATGTTACCTTTACACTTCCAGTCCCTCTACTTCAAATCACTTGACAACTTCCCTAAAATTTTAATAAGTTTAATAACTTATATTAAAAATTTACATTTTGAACCCCCCCCCCCAACTTTAACCAATTTAACATTTCTTAAAAACTTTAATAAGTTTTAAAATGTATACTAATCTTTACAACTTCAATCCTTAAGTTTGATACTTTGACACTTTTCATTCTAAAAACTTTTATAAGTTTTATAAACTTATACATTTTACCACTTTCCGTCTAAATGAATATATTTAACACATATTTTTATATAACGACCACATTCGGGTAAATTATAAATAATATATTTGTCCAAAAATATTATTTACCCAAGACTTTGATAAAAATATTATATATATATATATATATATATATATATATATATATATATATATATATATATATATATATATATATATATATATATATATATATATATATATATATATATATATATAGGGAAGGGATCGGGTGCGGATTACATTTTAAGTAGGGATGGTGCGGATAATATCACAGTAACATTCAAAAAAAAATTAATTCAAAAAAATCTGAAAAAATTAAAAAAAGAAAGAGGACAACAATATATTAAGAATCGTTGAAAAAAAATTCAGAAAAAAAATCATTTTCATGGTTAAAAGGTAAAATGATATTATGAATTTTGTTAATATCACCGTAATTATCAAGCTTTCTTAATATCACTACTAACTAAGGCTAGCAGTAGTTTCACTAAGGCTAGCAGTAGTTTCACTAAGGCTAGCAGTAGTTTCACTAAGGCTAGCAGTAGTTTCTAAACTAGCAGTGATATTAAGTTTTTTTCTAATATCAAAGTAACTTTTTAAGTAAAATTGTTAATATCCCAGTTACTTTTTACATGTTTTCTTAATATCAAAGTTAATTTTTTTAATATCACCGTAAGTTTTCTTAATATCGTAATAAAAAATGCAGTGATATTAAGTAAAATTGTTAATATCACAGTAGGACTCATAATATCGTTAATATCACGATAGAACTCATAATCAAAAAAACAAAAATTGCTCAGAAAAAATTGAAAAAATTAAAAAATGAAAGAAGATAACAATAGTAACAATCCCTCAAAAGGAAAAAAATTAAAAAAATCGTTTACATGGTCAATTGCTACCGTGAAATTAGCGCAGATCTTGACTTTTTTACAAAAAGTCAAGATCAGATCTGGAATGGGCGGTCCAGATCCATCCGCACATCCGCACGAATTAAAAAAATCCGCACCTGATCCTCACTCTATATATATATATATATATATATATATATATATTTACACCTCGAAATCAACCAAATCTAATAACTACCATTCGACGTGTATTTATTCACACATCGATAATACTTAAGCCAATATTCGAGTCAACTCTTATGTGAATATATTGTATATATTCCCATACTTTTTTTCCATAGAGCCAATACTTACAAAAATTTTGAAATGATATAAACATAAACTCTGTCACACAAGCAACATTAAACACAACCACTTGTAAACATTTAAACTTAATTTTGAACACTTTCGAGTCGTGAGTATACAAAGTTGAAAACTAAGACTTGCGATACTAAACTAGGTCGCGTGTTGGAGTCGTTTCCCTCAAACGTTTGATATTATTTCATCTTGACTACCATACCACCCAGGTGAGTTCATAGTCCCACTTTTACTCGTTTAATTGTTTTATAAACTCCTTGGGGGAGATACATGCTACTACTTGTTTTCTATGATCACAATTGCTTGAAAACTTTATGATATACTTAATTGTTATTATTAATTACGATCAAAATCATCTATGTGATGATACCTACGTTCAAAATCATCTTTATGATGATACCTACGATCAAAAATCATATGTTTGATGATACTTACGTTCAAAATCATCTTTATGATGATACTTATGTTCAAAATCATATGTATGATGATACATACGTTCAAAATCATCTTTATGATGATACCTATGTTTAAAATCGTTTTATAACGATATACAGTTAACGTTTGAATAACAACTACTTTTTGGGCATATAACATCCTGGCTCACTATTTATTAAACTTGGAATCTTGTGATCAAATGCTTTAGTACTAAACTTATGAATTCACTCAACCGTTGTGTTGACATTTTAGCATGTATTTTCAGGATAAAATGGCGATAGCTAAACTTTGGAGGCTCTTGGGCATTGGCATGACATGGTCATAGATGACTCTAACACTTATATTTGGGACCGCTTATCATTATGGGCCTTTATTTTCCGCATTATATTTTGAAAGATGTAACCACAAATATTTATTAATAAGATTTCTCAAGTTAAACTGTTGTTCTATACTTTGTGTTGTGGTACTAGAGATGGCAAAAAAATCCGTATCCGATGAGGACCCGATCCCCAAACCCGATTTTGACTGGAGAATCCCTGAGTTGACCGGGGATGGGGAATCCTCAAAATGATCCCCGAACCTGAACCCGACCCCGACTCCGATCTTTTCTAGTGTATAAGTATTTAGAATTTATATGTTATATCCATACTTGTTTAACTTGTATATGTATATGTATATATGTTTATGAGTATCGACATGTATATTTATATGTATATGTGATATTTATAGAATCAGGTACCTTTAGAATTAGAAGCATAAGCACCAACTACATATTACGTATTATTTTGTCCGAATAGACACATGATACATATTTTTTTATATTATATGTGATGTTACAATGTTGAGGATGCTTTAAAGTTGAATTGAAATCGTAATGAATCCACCTATGTGTGATGTACGCACGTTTCTTGAAACACTTTATGAGTTAAAATTCTTTATATTTTCGATGAGTTGGTGGAAAATTTATGTTAGTTCATACGGATTGAAAATCCCTGAATCCCCACGGGGATCCCCGATCCCCATTGGGGGCGGGGATGGGGATGTAAAGCAATTCCCTGATTGGGATGGGGACGGGGATGCGGATGGAGAGTGAAAATGGGGATGGGGATGGTAAATACAATCCCTGACATTCCCCGACCTGTTGCCATCCCTATGTGGTACCAATCGAGTAGCACCCAGTAACATTTTCTTCCGTTGCAAACCATTTTTAGGGGTGTTACAACCTGTACTTCCTTATCTGCCAATAACATATTTTCCTTGAAGTAACCCTTGTTACGAACTTTCCCATTTGAACACTCTATTGCTAAATGACCCGTCTTTCCATAACCGTAGCACTTTGCTTCAGCAACTTCTTTCCCTTTATCAGTCCTAGCCAACCTCATTCCACCTTGCCTAACTAGTTCACCGCTTGATTGAGTGTCTTGTCTCTTGTCTCTTGTTCATTGTAGTTGGTGTTGATGTAGTACGAAGACTATTGTTGGCGGGTCTTTTGTAAAAGGATTTTTGAACTTGCTTCCCAAGTAAAGCTAAAAGGATTTCTGAACTTGCTTCTCAAGTAAAGCTAAGTTTTGTAGAATAGAAGTTAACTCTTGTGTAGCTAAGTCTGGTTGGTTGGTTTCAGTTTCATCTGAGTGATATGATTGAGAGAACTGGGTGTTGTTGTATGGAAATAAATCAGGTCATTACCTTGGATGATGAGATGAAACAAGTACAAGAGGATCACTGACTGATGGTTGAATTGGAGTATGAATTAGAGTATTACTTGGAGTATGATAAAGTGAGCCTCTTCTCTTCATCTTTTCTTTGATTTCAATGACTTCAATTTGGTTATGCTTCAAGAGAGTAAAAACTTTGTTGATATCTTTGACTTCAAGATCTTGATTCTGCCTAATAGCAATGGTAAACCTGCTTCATTCTCGCTGCAAGTTGTTAAGAAATGTGGTATTGTGCTCAATGTTCTCCCTCTTAAAGTTGTGGCAATTCATTTCATTGATTAGCAAGGTTTCATTCGGAAGTTGCTTGAAAGACTGATAAGTGTCGTTTGTGTTTGAGTTCCTACATCTGCTCTTTGCATAATCCTCTCTAAAGCATTCCAGAGATCATGATTTGATTGATTGCTATCAATTGCATTGTAGATTTCATTACTCAACCCATATAACATCATATTCTTGGCTCTTATGTCAGCTTCAAATTGCTTCAGCTCATCATCAGATAAATCGTATTCAGTTTGAAGTCTTGTCTCTCTTGCTTGACTAACCAATGGAATTGTTTTTACCACATATGGACCTTTCCTGATAGAATTAATCAACATCTTACATTCCTTGAAACCCATAATCATGTTCATAAACCTTGAAGCCCATTGCATGTAATTTCCATGATACAACATAGGAGGTCTTGCATCACTATATGGATCTTTGATGTGTATGATTAACTGAATGATTGTTGTTTTGTGGTTGTGATTTGGTATGAGTCTTGTAAATGAAGGTAAATGGTGATAAAGGAAGGTTAAGAACGTTTGTAATAAAGTTAAGAACCCTTGTGAATAGTTGAGAACCTTTGTAACTTTTGAAAGTTAAGCACCTAGTGCCTACGTAACTTTTGAAAGTTAAGAACCCAACACATCTTGACAGTTTAAAACTTGTGAACCCTAACTTTAAAACACAACCCTTCGTAACAATTGAATTTCCTTCATAATAATTGAATTGCCTTCGTAACATCAACGTTACAAGCCCTAGACTTCGTAACTATCACTCTTCGTAACAAACTAAAAGTTAATAACTGAAGCCTTCGTAACTTTTGATTTTGTAACAAACTACCTTCGCAATAATGAAACCCTAAAAGCCTCGTAACTATTGTGGCTTCGCAACAAAAGTTAAGAACCAAACAGCCTTCATAATATTTCACCTTCGTAACACTTTAACTTCTTAACTAAATAACTTCGTAACAAATTTAAGAAGATTACGCCTTCGTAACTTAAACCTTCTTAGCAATTAGTATCGTAACAAAGGAAACCAAGACTTCGTAACAATGAAACCCTAATATCCTCGTAACTAAAGTTAAGAACCCAAGTGCCTCGTAACTTTTGAAACCCTAAAATCCTCGTGATAAAAGTTTCGAACCCAAAAGCTTCATAACTTTGAAACCCTTAAATCCTCATGAAAAAAGTTGCGAAGGTATCACCAAAAACAAAAACTTGCGAGCTAATATTAAAAAAGTTGCGAAGAAATATTAGAAAACTGAAAAGTTATGATGTAATCTTCAAATTGTTGTTAGGTTGATGAGTGTCTAAATACTCATCATTTTTGTACAATATAAACTGCAAAATCATCTGAAAACACTCAAAAATGCATCAAAATGATGAAAATATCACAAATCAGTGTTTTATGTGTTTTAAATGCAAAAATATCAAAATCAGATGAAAAACATATCAAATTTGCAAAAATTGCAGTTTCAGTCCCCCAAGTTTCAAAAGTTGTCAAAAACAGTCCCTGAGCACATAATTTCAAAAGTAAAGTCACCAAAGGTCCTTTTAAAATCAAAAGTTGTCAAATTTAGTCCTTTGGTGAAAAACATGAAAAGTTTGAGAAAATTACAAGTTTAGTCCTTTAACTTTGAAAATTGGCAGAAATGGCCCCTGAAAAATTGCAAAATGTCAGCTTTGGTCCTTGTACTATTGATACTTGTCAAATTCAGCCCTTGGATCAACTTTGAGATGTTGGCAGCTTAGGTCCCTACATTTTCAGAACTTACAACTTTAGTCCTTGAAGTTTAAAACCCTTTAAACCTTTTTGGCCTACCTATCATTTTGGACCCCTGTCATATGAATTGTGAACCCCCCTTTGTTATTAATACCCTCTGGTCAAAAATCTCAACCCGCCAAAAGTCTTCTCCTACCTGCTTTTCCTGCAAACCAGGAAACCCCATCCCCCTCCTCAAATCCACTCTCCCATGTCCCCTCCACCTTAACAAGCTTCCAATATGCATTTATTGCTTCCCTAACCTCTCACTCAACCCCACATGGACAAAAAGGGAAAATGGCGCCAAAAATATGTTTAAACGGCCAGGATGGTTTTAAGCCATCCAATGGCTAAGATTTGTTGGGAAACATTCAGAGGAGAGATACAAGGAGTTTGGATATAAAAGAAAGGCAAAGGGAAGCAAGAAAAATAGTCTACTAGTTTTTAAATATTACTTAATGTCGTTTTTATCTTAGATTTCTTAATTTAGTATAAAACTTGTAATCTTTTGTTAAATTGTATCAATTTGAAGTGTTTAAGTGTTTTAAGACTCATTTTAAGCATCAATCTCAGTTTATGAATACAATTCAAGTTTAAAGTCCACTGTCTCAAATTGCAACTTCAAATTCTTAAGAACAAGTGTGTAGTAGTTTATTTCAAAGCTTAAATAAGCTTGTATAAGCTTATTGCAGCTTTTCACAAGCTTAAAGTCAAGTTCCAATTCATTTTGTACCCGGGTCAACAAAAGTCAACTGGGTGATCAATATGGCAGTAGGAAGGGGCAATGGTTGATTCAGATGTGGAAATGGGTTGATTTAAGTTCCTGTGGGTTGATACTTAGGGTAGTAGTTCATTGGTTGTTGGTGCAAGCCATAGTGGCTAAGGGACCCTTGTAAGTGAAATTTCAAGTTTCTTTGCATTGTCTGATTTTGTAGTTAAATCTGGTTTCATTCTGTTTTAGAAGTTGTAATTAGGTTATATAAATGTAGTTTGATCATTGATTTAAGTTTGGGAAGTGCTTGTCTCTTTTAATCTTCACAACAGTTACAAATAAGGGTGTTTGGATTTGCTGATCCATCTGTCATAATGGTTTACTCAGTAGTTAAGTTCTATTGGTTTATGTTTATTAAGTGTATTTGAGCTCATTTGAGTCAAAATCTGGTGCCTGCAACCACTAAAAGTCAAATCTTTCTTTAAATCCATCTCACTGTTAACTGTTGTAATTTTTGGAAGTGCAAATCATTATTTTGTGTTAAGAAATCATCAACATTGCTTGCTTTACACTTGTTCTATCATATAACACCAGTATCAAATCAAAAATTGGTTCCAAAGTTCATAATAGTCAAAGTTCATCAGTTTCTTCAAAAGTCAAAAATAGTAAAAATCTGTTTTGGGGTCAGTTACAAGGAATTTTCATGATCTTAATTTTTGGACTTATCAAGTGAATCTTGGCATTTTAGAAACTTGACCTGTTCTTGTTACTTATTAGCATTTTAGTACAATTTTACAATTTTTGCAAAGGCTTCAAATCAGCTCTTCTTTTAGGCAAAAATGCCCTGCACCACAGATCTCAGTTGATACTGAGTTTTACTCAGATTTTGTGCAAGTTGCACAGGGCTCAATAGAGCTGGTCATGGTCTGAATTTTGGTACACTTGGTCTCACCTAGGTCTATTGTAGGATACAAGTTTTGGTTTCAGGTTTCCAGCTTATTCAAGTGCTTATTTGCCTGCTTAAACCTGGCACCCTCTAACTGTTTTTAAGCAAAATACTCAAAACATCAAATCTGTACTTGATTGCAATTCAGTGGTTGTAACTTGTTGATTTTAGCTGCATTTAGTTACTTCTAGCATATTTGAGCTTCTTTATCAGTTTGGTACCCTTTGGATTTCATTTGCTTATCAAAGTGCTTATTTCAATAAGCACTTGGTCAGCAGTTCATTAATTCCACACACAAGCACCTGTTTTTCTAATTTTCCTAGCTTCCTAATATCATTTTAGACTTTTCCTGAAATTCTCAGATTTTTCTAAGTTGTTTTGCTATTTTTCTTAATTTAAATTAGTTTTTAATCATTTTTAATTAGCTTTTAATACAAAAAATTAAGAAAAGCTTCAAAAAAATAATTTTTCAATTTTCTTAAGTTTAGATAAATATAAAAAGTAAAAAAAGTAATTTTTCAGATTTTTCTTAGTTTATTTTGTAATTTTTAATAATTTAATTAGTTTTAAATAGTTTTTAATTCATAAAAAATAGAAAAATAATCAGAAAATTACAAAAATAGTTTTGAAAAGTCTATTTTGATATTTTAGATTTTTCTAAGTCTTAATTTTATTTTTCTAGCTTTATTTCCTAATTTCTTGTATTTTAGGTAATTATTAAATAGTTAAAAATAGTTTTTAATTAATAATAATTAATTAAATAGTTATAAAAATAATTTTCTTTTTCTAAATATTTTCTTTTATCATTAGGTTTATAAAAATATCATTTTCATATTTTTAGGGTTAATATTGTATAAGTTTCACTTTTTATTTTGTACGTCACGTAGATTTTAATTTCAGTTTTATAAAAACATAAAAACAAAAACATCATTTTAATTATAGTGATAGCGTTTATTTAATAGATTTTATCTTTTTAATTTCCTTTAATTTGCATTTAAGCCGTTTTAATTTGTTGGCTTTTTTCTGTAGTTATAATCATAATCTAATCCTTTTCCCGTTCAAATTCCTCGATCACTAAACGTTTGATAATCCATTGCACAACTCGCTGGGACATAACGACCCGGGGAAACACTATACTCCTCAGATCTTCATTGCATTCGTGTTTAAGCAGTTTTAAGCTGGTTACGGTCCGCCATTCACAAGTGGCGGGCTTGTGTGATTTAGCTTGACTGTTCAGCACGCATTAAATTTTTGGCGCCGCTGCCGGGGAGCTGTGGTGATTATCTTTCGTCTAGCAGATTAGTTGTTTGAGCCTCACTCATTTGTTCATATCATCCATATCTATCTATATATATATCCATATCTTTATAAAAAATCCAAAAACCCAAAAACATCCAAAAAATGTATAAAATACAAAAATATTTTCCTTTTGTTTCTATATATGTATCAAATAATAAAAATACAAAAAGATTCGTCGTTTTCTTTAATAATAACAACTTAAAAGATTACCACCGAAAACCAAGGCAGTGCACTACCTAACTGGGGGTGCGACCATAATAAGTTCCCGAACTAAAGATTTAAAACTTGCCTTTGTGTCCTTGTGATTGGTGTACCTTTTTCAAAGAAGCCATTCATATTGTGATTATTGGTTAAGTTCACTGTTGTTTTGCCTCGATCTTGTGTTAATTGATTTTGTTGTGATATCGACGTTTCAGAACCAGAAAACCCATAAAGATTCTTCTCACCCAAATTTTTATAAAACGTCTTCATAATTCTCATTCTCATCTGAAAGATTTTCATAATTCCCATTTCTCTCCTTAACTCTGAGATCCCTTAGAGTTAACTCTAGTGCATGCGCACTCGTTCTTCTAGATCATTGAGTCCTTTGCGTGATCTAGCAGAAATTCCAAGAAGACGTTCTCGTAGGCGTGCTGCCCAAATAGTCGAACCCGAGATTCGTACTATTTCTAAAAACACCATGGCAGACGAACGTACTATGGCGGAAATGCTCCAGGCACCCACCGAGGGTTATGGAGATGCCATCGTTTTACCAGTTATCAACTCTGATCACTTCGAATTGAAGACACATTTAATCCAACTTGTGTCTACAAATCAATTCCGCGGGTCTGATCGAGAAGACCCGTATGCACACATCCGTTGGTTTAACAAGTTGACTTCAACTATCAATTTCAAGGATGTGCCACAAAAAGTGATCAAGTTGATGCTATTTCCATTCTCACTTGAAAGGGCAGCCCGGATTTGGCTGGAAAAAGAACCCCCTCGATCCATCGAAACTTGGGAGGATCTTGTTCAAAAGTTTGTCAACTATTTCTTTCCTCCATCAAAGACGACTAATCTGAAAAATGAAATTTCTGGATTTCGTCAAAATTTCAATGAAAATTTTGGAGAGGCATGGGAGAGATTCAAAGATCTCCTCAGGAAATGCCCCCATCATGAATTCACGGAGCTTCAACAAGTTAATATCTTTTATAATGGGTTGAACGGTAATGATCAAGATTCTTTGAACGCATCCGCGGGTGGCAATATCTTGAATCGTAGACCTAAAGATGTGCTTGAAATTTGCGAGAGTAAATCTAAAGTTCCTATTTCTCGCAACAAAGTCAATGTTCCGAACACCCCTGCTTCCTCATCCGGTAACTCTTCCAAGTTAGCCGCTCCGTTAGCCGCTCTAACGGACATCATCCATTGTATGATAAAAGAGGTGAAGGAAATCAAAAGCGAAATTCATAAGCCGGAACCAATCAAATCCATAAACAAGGTGTGTGAAATTTGTAGTGGTCCACACGCGTATTATGATTGTCAAGCAACCGATGCTTCTTTTTACCAAACTCCCGTAGCTGCTGTAAACCACAATCAATACCGACCACAAGCTGATCCTCACTACCGTGCACCTAGCGGTATGACACCACCTGGTTTTCCTCCTGTGCAAAACCATGGCAATCAAAATCGCTTTGTTCCGAATCAAGGACAAAATTTCAATAACTCTCAAAATTTCAATCAAAACCGGAACAATTTCAACCAACCTCAACCATATCAAGCTCCAAATCATCAAAGTTATCAACAACCTCCTCAAGCTCCCATGCCAAATGACTTCATGAAAATGACTGAGTCAAACATGCGTTCAATGCAAACTCAGATCAATAACATGAGAGGTGAGCTAAAAAGGGAAATTGATACAACACTGTCTCGGCAGACAAATGAGTTAAAGAATATGATGAGCAGTTTCATGAACATGAATATGAACAAAGCCTCGCCATCTTCTGGAGGACTCCCAAGCAATACTATTCCCAATCCCAATGCCGAGTTGAAAGCCGTCACCACTCGTAGTGGTAAGACGCACAATGGACCTTCGACTCCTATGCCCCCTCCTCCTGTGGCATTTAGTCAAGTTACCAAGGAGACAACGGACAAGGTGCATTATTCAAGCCCACGAAGTACCGCACACGTCCCACCTTCGGTAGTCCAACCTTTAAGTCCGGAACCCGAAGTTCCGAAGAAAAATCCTGAGCCAGAAAACACTTCCATCCCGGCTCAAAAGTCTAGTCAGCTTCCTTACCCATCAAGAATGAATGATGAGAAGCTCAAAGACAAAAACAAAGAGCAGATGGAAAAATTTTTCCAAATCTTCAATGAGCTTCACTTTGATATAAGCTTCGTTGATGCTCTCATTCTAATGCCTAAATTTGCATCCACGCTTAAAGGCTTACTCACCAACAAAGATAAGCTATCAGAGATGGCTAAAACTCCTCTCAATGAGCAATGCTCAGCGGTCCTTCTCAAGAAGCTTCCCAAAAAGCTTGAAGACCCTGGCAGATTTCTAATCCCGTGTGATTTCTCGGGGATGGTTCAATGCTCCGCCTTAGCCGATCTTGGCGCTAGCATTAACCTCATGCCACTCTCAGTATGGAAGAAGCTGTCTCTTCCTAAACTTTCATCCACTTGTATGACACTCGAGCTAGCGGACCGTACCGTAACTCGTCCACTTGGGATAGCCGAGGATGTCGTGATGAAAGTGGGAAAATTTCACTTTCATACTGACTTTGTTGTAGTAGACTTCGATGCAGATCCTAGAGTTCCCCTCATCTTAAGGAGAGCTTTCTTAAGAACGAGTCGTGCTCTGATTGATGTGTTTGCTGAAGAGTTGACCATACGGGTTGACAACGAAGAGCTCACGTTAAATATTAACCAAGACTCCAAACCTCTATACAAACAGAGTGTTGCCACAATTGATCAAAAATCTGAAAGAATCAATGCAACACTCTCAAATTTCACGGTTAAGAGTGTTCACCAAAAACGTGCTGAGCTCAAAGCTTTGAAAATTACCCCTGGTTCAAACAAATGGTTTGAAAGCTGTACCAGGGAAGTCAAGAGTGTTCTTGATGATGATGACGATGATCTAGAATCGGAGACTTCATCGGAAGTGGTGGAAACTGCTAGCTCTAAGAGCACACCACTTGTCCCACCTCCGGCATCAGTTTGTCGCATCGAGTTTGTTAAGTCTGTGGATGAAACTAAACTCTCTTCAGTTTCATCTGAGTTGGATGATGATGTTTGTGATCCAATGGGAGACATTCTTCCCATTGATGAATTGCTCAAAAATGATCCATCATCTTCTAGTCTTATCCCCGACTCTTCCATCCCTTCTCTCACTCCTGATGAGGAAGATGACAACTTTTGGAATGAAGTCGATGCATTTCTTAGTGATGAGTCAATTCCAACGGGAATTGATAACACTTACTTTGATCCGGAGGGAGACATCCTTTTTCTGGAAAGTTTGTTGATTGAAAAACCATTTCCCACCCTCCCTCCCGGACATCTTCTTGACAATCACCATCTAAGCTTCAAGTTTAAGCTTAAAGATGTCAAAACTGGTGATTTGCTTCTCTCTGCTGAGGAATGGACATGCATTCTCATGTACGTCTTTATTCCATTCTTCACAGATGGTGTGGTTGCTCTTTCCCTTTTCTCTTTCGTGAATGAGGACACCATCTTTGACCCCGGTATCATCCTTTATAGTTTCTACTATTAACAATACCGAGGTTGTATCTCGTCGGTGTGGAACTTTCTGATGTTCATATGTTCATTAACATTGTGAACGAAAGTCCGATCGAGATTGGTTTTCCACGTTACTTTCCCCATGAACCAATGAATTCGGGGTCGAGTCAAGCTAGCGACTCGGGAACCAAAAACAGTAGCACTCACCATATGGGTTTTCACCCATATTTCTGACTTCTTACCCCTTTCTACCACCTAAGTGTGGGGGTGATGCCCCACATGTTATATATATATAAGTTTCAAAAAAAAAAAAAAAAAAAAAAAAAAATCTTTTAAAATAATGGCCGTAATATTTCCCTTTCATGTTCTTTGTTTCGGCATAACCGCCGGTACTCTGAATATTGAGGGCAATATTCATTTCTAAGTGTGGGGGGGAATTCTCACGAATTTCATATATTATCTACCCAATTCCCCCGTTTTTGGCCAAAAAATTTTTTTTTGGAGTAAGTGTTCTACACTTACTCATCTTGGTTATCAGTCCGCCTTGTCTAATAAACAAAAGGATTGGCTAATCCAGGAGCAAACGGCTCTTGGTAAAGATATCTCAAATCCGTTTATATGGCTTGCAATTTGCCCAAAATTGTATGGTATTCAGCTCACCATATCCTAAAAAGTGAAGAGTTGGCTAGCCCGCAAGTTTATGGCTTGTGGTAAAGGCAGTGGAAAATCCATAATTGGTAATCAGCTCACCAAAGATAATATTGATAATTTATCTAAGAGTTGGCTAGTCCAGAGCAAACGGCTTCTGGTAAAGACAAATCAAATCCGTTGAAAGCTGGTGGTTTGCTCAAAATCACATGGTTATCGGTGTACCATAGTTCTTACTTGAACTGAAACATTTGGCTACTCCAGAAGTAATGGCTTTTGGTAAAGAGATTAAAATCCATTATGTTTTCTCAAATCATTGCTAGGGACTAGCAATATCTCAGTGTGGGGGATTGATAAGTGTCTAAATACTCATCATTTTTGTACAATATAAACTGCAAAATCATCTGAAAACACTCAAAAATGCATCAAAATGATGAAAATATCACAAATCAGTGTTTTATGTGTTTTAAATGCAAAAATATCAAAATCAGATGAAAAACATATCAAATTTGCAAAAATTGCAGTTTCAGTCCCCCAAGTTTCAAAAGTTGTCAAAAACAGTCCCTGAGCACATAATTTCAAAAGTAAAGTCACCAAAGGTCCTTTTAAAATCAAAAGTTGTCAAATTTAGTCCTTTGGTGAAAAACATGAAAAGTTTGAGAAAATTACAAGTTTAGTCCTTCAACTTTGAAAATTGGCAGAAATGGCCCCTGAAAAATTGCAAAATGTCAGCTTTGGTCCTTGTACTATTGATACTTGTCAAATTCAGCCCTTGGATCAACTTTGAGATGTTGGCAGCTTAGGTCCCTACATTTTCAGAACTTACAACTTTAGTCCTTGAAGTTTAAAACCCTTTAAACCTTTTTGGCCTACCTATCATTTTGGACCCCTGTCATATGAATTGTGAACCCCCCTTTGTTATTAATACCCTCTGGTCAAAAATCTCAACCCGCCAAAAGTCTTCTCCTACCTGCTTTTCCTGCAAACCAGGAAACCCCATCCCCCCTCCTCAAATCCACTCTCCCATGTCCCCTCCACCTTAACAAGCTTCCAATATGCATTTATTGCTTCCCTAACCTCTCACTCAACCCCACATGGACAAAAAGGAAAAATGGCGCCAAAAATATGTTTAAACGCCCAGGATGGTTTTAAGCCATCCAATGGCTAAGATTTGTTGGGAAACATTCAGAGGAGAGATACAAGGAGTTTGGATATAAAAGAAAGGCAAAGGGAAGCAAGAAAAATAGTCTACTAGTTTTTAAATATTACTTAATGTCGTTTTTATCTTAGATTTCTTAATTTAGTATAAAACTTGTAATCTTTTGTTAAATTGTATCAATTTGAAGTGTTTAAGTATTTTAAGACTCATTTTAAGCATCAATCTCAGTTTATGAATACAATTCAAGTTTAAAGTCCACTGTCTCAAATTGCAACTTCAAATTCTTAAGAACAAGTGTGTAGTAGTTTATTTCAAAGCTTAAATAAGCTTGTATAAGCTTATTGCAGCTTTTCACAAGCTTAAAGTCAAGTTCCAATTCATTTTGTACCCGGGTCAACAAAAGTCAACTGGGTGATCAATATGGCAGTAGGAAGGGGCAATGGTTGATTCAGATGTGGAAATGGGTTGATTTAAGTTCCTGTGGGTTGATACTTAGGGTAGTAGTTCATTGGTTGTTGGTGCAAGCCATAGTGGCTAAGGGACCCTTGTAAGTGAAATTTCAAGTTTCTTTGCATTGTCTGATTTTGTAGTTAAATCTGGTTTCATTCTGTTTTAGAAGTTGTAATTAGGTTATATAAATGTAGTTTGATCATTGATTTATGTTTGGGAAGTGCTTGTCTCTTTTAATCTTCACAACAGTTACAAATAAGGGTGTTTGGATTTGCTGATCCATCTGTCATAATGGTTTACTCAGTAGTTAAGTTCTATTGGTTTATGTTTATTAAGTGTATTTGAGCTCATTTGAGTCAAAATCTGGTGCCTGCAACCACTAAAAGTCAAATCTTTCTTTAAATCCATCTCACTGTTAACTGTTGTAATTTTTGGAAGTGCAAATCATTATTTTGTGTTAAGAAATCATCAACATTGCTTGCTTTACACTTGTTCTATCATATAACACCAGTATCAAATCAAAAATTGGTTCCAAAGTTCATAATAGTCAAAGTTCATCAGTTTCTTCAAAAGTCAAAAATAGTAAAAATCTGTTTTGGGGTCAGTTACAAGGAATTTTCATGATCTTAATTTTTGGACTTATCAAGTGAATCTTGGCATTTTAGAAACTTGACCTGTTCTTGTTACTTATTAGCATTTTAGTACAATTTTACAATTTTTGCAAAGGCTTCAAATCAGCTCTTCTTTTAGGCAAAAATGCCCTGCACCACAGATCTCAGTTGATACTGAGTTTTACTCAGATTTTGTGCAAGTTGCACAGGGCTCAATAGAGCTGGTCATGGTCTGAATTTTGGTACACTTGGTCTCACCTAGGTCTATTGTAGGATACAAGTTTTGGTTTCAGGTTTCCAGCTTATTCAAGTGCTTATTTGCCTGCTTAAACCTGGCACCCTCTAACTGTTTTTAAGCAAAATACTCAAAACATCAAATCTGTACTTGATTGCAATTCAGTGGTTGTAACTTGTTGATTTTAGCTGAATTTAGTTACTTCTAGCATATTTGAGCTTCTTTATCAGTTTGGTACCCTTTGGATTTCATTTGCTTATCAAAGTGCTTATTTCAATAAGCACTTGGTCAGCAGTTCATTAATTCAACACACAAGCACCTGTTTTTCTAATTTTCCTAGCTTCCTAATATCATTTTAGACTTTTCCTGAAATTCTCAGATTTTTCTAAGTTGTTTTGCTATTTTTCTTAATTTAAATTAGTTTTTAATCATTTTTAATTAGCTTTTAATACAAAAAATTAAGAAAAGCTTCAAAAAAATAATTTTTCAATTTTCTTAGGTTTAGATAAATATAAAAAGTAAAAAAAGTAATTTTCAGATTTTTCTTAGTTTATTTGGTAATTTTTAATAATTTAATTAGTTTTAATAGTTTTAAATTCATAGAAAATAGAAAAATAATCAGAAAATTACAAAAATAGTTTTGAAAAGTCTATTTTGATATTTTAGACTTTTTCTAAGTCTTAATTTTATTTTTCTAGCTTTATTTCCTAATTTCTTGTATTTTAGGTAATTATTAAATAGTTAAAAATAGTTTTTAATTAATAATAATTAATTAAATAGTTATAAAAATAATTTTCTTTTTCTAAATATTTTCTTTTATCATTAGGTTTATAAAAATATCATTTTCATATTTTTAGGGTTAATATTGTATAAGTTTCACTTTTTATTTTGTACGTCACGTAGATTTTAATTTCAGTTTTATAAAAACATAAAAACAAAAACATCATTTTAATTATAGTGATAGCGTTTATTTAATAGATTTTATCTTTTTAATTTCCTTTAATTTGCATTTAAGCCGTTTTAATTTGTTGGCTTTTTTCTGTAGTTATAATCATAATCTAATCCTTTTCCCGTTCAAATTCCTCGATCACTAAACGTTTGATAATCCATTGCACAACTCGCTGGGACATAACGACCCGGGGAAACACTATACTCCTCAGATCTTCATTGCATTCGTGTTTAAGCAGTTTTAAGCTGGTTACGGTCCGCCATTCACAAGTGGCGGGCTTGTGTGATTTAGCTTGACTGTTCAGCACGCATCATAGGTAATCCTCAAAAACTTGCGAGCTAATCTTCAAACAAAAAATTACGAACCTAAAACTCAAACTAAAAAATGTACCATTTTTAGCCCAAAAATAATCATTTTTAACGTAAAGTTTATATTTTGATAGTTAAAAACCGTTTCTCTAATCTTCGAGAATGATTTCCAACCAACAAACTTTGAAATTTAACCACGAAAATGATTAAACCAAGTGGTTTACGCACAAAAATAAAGTTTTCTAGAGAGAGAGAGAAACGTGACTTATACACCAAAAATGTATATAAACTCTACCCTAATGACGATCCAAAGCTAAAACAAACACTAAACACTACTTAATCTAACACATACTGGCTCTAGATATCAATTGTTGTCCCAAAATTATATAAGATTGAGCATAGTCCAGAGAGAGTGAGCGTGTACACAATCTAACTAGAGAGAAAAATGAGAGAGAAAAGTTAAGAAAGAAAAAATATATATTATTATCACACACACCTTCACAAGTGTGACTTATGGGGGTATTTATAATCATACGATTACACCACACCCTCTCAACTTTACTAAAGTTGAGAGGGTTCACAGCTAACTATTCCACTCCCAACTATACAAGTGTTAGGAGAGTGAATGTTACAAAACAACTATTCTCTCCATACTGAAATTATTGTCCACATACAAAAAACGCATAGTTTAAGAAAAATATCATCATTACCGCTTTCTCTTTGTTACTTTTTGTACAAAAATAGTTTAACACTTAACTAATTAATTTCTAACTATTTTAAAGTTTGTAATAATAACCTCAAATTAAGGTAATATGGTAAACTTGATTTATATTTCCTATCTATATATGAAAGTGTACAATTAATTTTGAAAAAAAAAATGGAACAAAAGAATTATTAACGTCTGATTGTACAATAATTCGTACGACCAGGCCTTTGATGGTGATCGAAGGGTATGGGGGTGATATGCTTGCGCCAAACTTGTAGTCAATCTGCAATAAGAAATAGTAGACACTTCGTTAAGTGATTGCGCAGGGGTTGGGCCTTACGAACCACCTCCGGCGTGTGAATAAGTATGTGATATGAGTTATGGGTAATATGATGTATGTGAAATACTGTGTTGAGTGAACATACCATTGAAATGACTCGTCCAACCTATTTATAGATGATGAAAACAGCTTGGAGAGTGTTAGCACACGTTTAGGAGATCATGGGGGGCGTCCCCTGATTTATGGTAACCGCTAGGGCTTCATCCCCACTATTTCGGACTTGGCGGGGAAGCTAAGGACATAGTGGGAACGTGGGGGAAGACCAAGTCAAGGTTCTTATTTGTCTTGGCATCTTCAAGGGAAGACACCGAAGGGCATAGGCCTTCGGCTGGCGGATTCCCAACTGGTAACCATGTCAATGATGAATGGTTTTACGCCACCAATGACTTATGAAGAAAGACTTGGGTCTTCGTAATGCAATTTCGACTGAGGCCGAAGGGGGGTCCTTCGACCTGATCGGAGGGTACGTCATCAAAAATGATGCCTTATCTCAATATGTTTAGTTCTAGAATGTAAAACAGGATTTTTAATGATGCATATTGTACTGTTATTATCAATGTAAATCTTAGTATGCATAAAGTTGTACCCAAAATCCAGCAATTGATTCTGAATCCAAAGAACTTGACCACAACAACTAGCAGCAGCCACGTATTCAGCTTCAGTTGTAGAATCTGCCACAATAGTTTGCTTTTTACACTGCCATGAAATTAGTCTGCTTCCCAAAAACTGACATCCTCCAGTTGTAGATTTCCTATCCAAACTAGCACCATCATAATCACTATCTGTATAGGCCACCAAATCAAAAGGGGAATTCTTAGAATACCAAAGGCCCAGTTTAGGATGACCTTTAAGGTATCTAAAGATTCTCTTAACAGCATTCATGTGTGAGGTATTGGGTGTGACTTGAAATCTTGCACACACACATACTGAGAACATAATATCTGGACTAGATGCAGTTAGATACATCAAAGATCCAATCATGGACCTGTACAACTTCAAATCAACTTTGGGACTTCCATCATCTGGTAGCAGTGGTTTCTTAGTCTCCATAGGTGTACTAGCACTCTTCACATCCTGAAACCCAAACTTCTTCAAAATATCTGCTACATACTTGTCTTGACTAATGAAAATACCATCAGTCCTTTGTTGAACTTGTAGCCCCAAAAAGAAAGTGAGTTCTCCCATAGAACTCATCTGAAACTTATCATGCATAAGTTTCACAAAAAATCCTTGCATAGCTCCTTATTGGTTGAGCCAAAGATGATGTCATCTACATAAACCTGAACCAGTAAAATATCATCCTTGTGCTTCCTAATGAACAAAGTCTTATCAATCAGCCCTCTTTTGAAGCCATTGTCCATTAAATAAGTAGACAGGCACTCATACCATGCCCTAGGAGCTTGATGCAACCCATACATAGCCTTCCTCACCCTGTAAACCTTGTCAGGATGATCAAGATCTTCAAAACCAGGAGGTTGACAAACATAAACCTCCTCATCAATTGTGCCAAACAGAAAGGCACTCTTAACATCCATTTGATACGCCACAAAATTCTTGAATGAAGCATAAGCTAAAAATAATCTAATAGCCTCAATTCTTGCAACTGGAGTAAATACTTCATCATAGTCCAAGCCTTCAGTTTGTGTGTATCCTTGAGCAACCAGCCTTGATTTGTTCCTTACAACAATTCCTCTTTCATCCCTCTTATTTCTGAATACCCATTTTGTCCCAATTGCCCTTTTACCATTAGGAAGATTAACTAATGTCCAAACCTCTTGAAGTTTGAATTGAAGAAGCTCCTCTTGCATTGATTCTACCCATTCTTCTTCTGATAAAGCTTCTTCCACTCTCTTGGGCTCCTTTTGAGACAGAAAACATGCAAATAAGCAATTTTGCAGATCTTCATGACTATTTCTTTTGTGAAGTGATCTTGCAAAGAAACCTTTCTCAAGGAAGGTTTTTGTGGTCTGAACCTTGCCTCTTGTTTGAACAGGGGTATTCAAATTTCCAAGTATTTATTCCTTAGGATGAATCTTGTGAATCCTTGTGGTAGTGATTGGACTTTCATGAATGACAGTGTTCAAATTAGTAAAATCAGCATTGAAGAAATCATCCATGTCTTCATCATCAGTAGGAGTATCAATTTCTATCAAAGCAGGCATGGTAGGATCATGTGGATACTCCTCTTCACCAAATAATGGCTTTGCAGTTGGTCCAAAGAAAGTACTATCACCAGTACTGAGACCCGGGGTTTCACTTGAACTGGCAGTGGTAGAAGTTGGCTTAGCAGTGCTTTTATTATTACTATCCGTGCTTTTGTTTGGTGTAGCAGTGCTTTCAGAATGCTTTTTCTTTCTTTCAATTTCTTCTACCGGCACTGAGTTATCTTTTAATAACTCATCCTTATCTTGATGATGATCAACTAAGCTTTCAGTATTCAATGCATCATCATCAGTGGGACCTTGCTTATCAATGATGGGTAAGACAGAACCAGCTTTCCACTTTTCAACCAAATAGAACTCCTTTGGAGAATCAGCTTCTTTAGAATCTGTTTTTGCATCAGAATCCTTTTGAGTACCTGCATTAACATTAGTGGAAGTTCCTGCAATGATAGGCTTATAATTCATAGATTTGGTTAGCATATCAATGTTAAACAGCCATTCTGGTCCTTTGGTCTCAACACTAGGAGTCTCTTCACTAAATTGAACATGTAAGTTCTCTTCAACAATCCTAGTCCTCCTATTGTATACTCTAAAGGCTTTACTGTTAGAAGAATAGCCTAAAAAGTATCCATCATCAGCTTTTTCTTGAAACTTACCTAGGTAGTCTATGGTATTCAAGATAGTAACAGGATACCCAAAAGGTTTTAGGAATGCAATCATTGGCTTCTTATCATGTAATAGCTCATAAGGGGTCTTGTTATGAGGCTTCACTACCTTACTTCTATTATGCACATAACATGCAGTGCCTACAGCTTCAGCCCAAAAGGTAGTAGGTAGCTTAGATTCTGACAACATTGTCCTAGCAGCCTCAATTAGTCTCATATTTTTCCTTTCAGCTACACCATTCTGTTGTGGTGTTCTAGCAACACTAAACTGTCTTTCTATACCCTTAGCTACACAGAACTGATTCATCACATTATTCTTAAACTCAGTTCCATTATCACATCTGATCACCTTGACCTTATGATTTACTAGATTTTCTATCTTAGTAATGAAACTCTTGAGGATCTCACTAGTCTCACTCTTAACAGCTAAAAAGTATACCCAAGAAAATCTACTATAATCATCAGTGATAACTAGGTAGTACTGCTTATGGTTCAAAATTTTGACAAAGGTAGGTCCAAATAAGTCCATATAAAGCATAAACAGTGGTTGTGTGATGGTGTTTACTGTTTTGGAGTTACAAGAAGCTCTATGTTGTTTTCCTTTTTGACAAGCCACACAAAGTTCCTTACATTCAAAAACCTTAGAAGGTAACCCTCTCACTAAGTTTCCCTTTACAAGTTTATTGATTGTTTTGAAATTAAGGTGACCCAATCTTCTGTGCCACAATCTAGACTCATCAACTGATGCCTTAGCAAACAAACAAGTTAAGGACCTATTTGGAAGTACATCTTTAAGATCAAAACAATATATGTTCTCTTTCCTAGGTATCCTTAACTGCACAAATTTCTTATTAGGCATATTAAAATCAGGTGACAACACCACACACTCAGTTTCCCCAAAAAGTACCCAGTTTTTCTTATTACACATTTGAGAAACACTAAATAAGTTGTACTTTAAACCATGTACCAGATAGACCTTTTCAAAGTATAATTTTCCTGTTCTGATGGTGCCTCTACCAAGTATCTTTCCTCCCTTTGGATCATTGCCAAACGCCACATATCCTCCATTAAAAGCTTCAAAATTTTCCAAATTGCTCCCATCCCAAGTCATGTGCCCAGAGCAATCGCTATCAAAAATTCCTTTGTCTTTTAGCTCATCTTGTAGATTGCCCTGCACATGAATTTAAACAAATTAGTTCCTTTTGTGGACCCAAGCCAAGACAGACTTGGGTCTGCCCTGTGCATCAACATAATCAAATTTGTTTAGGTCCATTGATGCACAGTTGACATGATGTAGGCACAAGGTATCTCCTTGTACTCTACAACTTTCTTAGCAATTTGAGCTCCAAATCTAGGCACAAGGTTGGCTTGTTTAGAATCAACTTTCTTAACTTTTTCTATCTTTTCAAGCTTAGTTGATTCAGATCTATCTTCCTCAGAATCTGATTCCCAATCTTCAATTGTGGGAGCATCAGATGACTTATCAGAACCTATCTTAGGTGTTTTAGTCTTACTTATCTCTTCTAAAGGTTGATTAAAACTGAATTCACTACTAAACGACAGTTCTTTTGCAGGTGGTGCATGTTTCATCAGAGAGGGCGGTGGCATAATGTTGTAACCTATCCCAGAACCCTTTTTCATTAACTGACAATCTATTGCTTTATTAACCAAATCAGAAGCAAATTGTGTTTTAGAAACCCTAACAACATGGTTTTCTTTTTCTTTCAAGGCTTCTTGTTTTGCACTTTCTGCCTTTTCTAGTTTCTCTTTAAGCATCTTAATCTCTCTATCCTTAAGATCAATTTCACCACCTAGTATATTAATCTTATCTACATACTCAAACTCACATTTAATACAGTAATTTAGCTTCTCTTCCACACTCTCTAGACCAACTCTATAACCTAAGTTATCAAGTGAAAGTCTATCTACTTCTTTTCTCAAACTTGCAATAATAGCCTTTTGTGACTCTAAGTTATCTTGACATGATTTAAAAGAACAAGTAGAATTTTTAGAATCATTAGATACCTCAGAATCTGAACCAGAAGATGAAGCATAGGCCATAAGAGCAAATTTATGCTCTTTAGAAGCTTCACTAGCAAGAAAAGCTGCATTGGGACCCTCTTCAATCTGATCACTCCAGTCATAATCACCAATGCCATCTTGAGCAACCAATGCTGATGAAGAAGCAGGCTCTTCAGTGGTCTTCTTAATGCCTTCAGTCCTCTTGGGAGCTCTACATTCTCTAGCAAAGTGACCATTCTTCTTGCAGTTAAAGCACTCCATCTTGCTTTTGTCAGATCCAGCTCCCCTTTGACCATCATACCTAACTTGTCTTCCAGTCCTCCTCAAAAACTTCCTTGCTTGGAGAGTCAACATTGCCATCTGCCATTGAATGTTTATCTCTTCAAGATCATCATGATAAATTTGATCTAGATCTTGATTTAAAATAGTAACACTGGATGTTAAATAGGCCAAAAAACCACAAATTGCACCATCACTAACATTATCACTAACAGTGGTATGGTTAGCAATGGCCGTGGTTATACCATAGGCAGCAGTGGATACATCCTGTGAGCTTTTGTGGTTTGTGGAAACAAAGGCAAAGTTTTGATTGGTTGAAGATGCACCCGCAATGTTGTTCTCAGACTCATACACCTTCAAGTTGTTGTAGAGATTGTCCATAGTCATCTTTTCAAATTCATCCTTAGTTCTCCACACAACTGTATGCACAACCCATTCTGGTGATAAACTTCTAATGAACTTCAAATTGATATCTTCTTGAGCAACTTTGTAGTCCACTAACTTCAATTGGCTGATGAGTTTTCGAAGTCTGTTATTAGTGCCATCAAGTTTTTCTCCACTAAGAGCAGTGAAATTTTCAAGCTGATGCTTGAGCATATTCTTCCTTGATTTCTTGGTAGCTTCATTACCAGCAAATATTATTTCAATGGAATCCATTAACTCTTTAGCAGACTCATATTGTTCAAAGTCCAAAGCATATTCATTTGGTATTCCCATGGAGAGAATACTATAGGCTTTAATCTCCATCTTCCTTTTAGCCTTGTCAACCTCACTAACAATGGCTATGTCATTACCATCATCACCCTTCCTGGGAAGAGTGTCACCTTTTTCAACAACGTCCCAGATAGCATAATCAATCATACGAATGTATTGCCTCATTCGCATTCTCCAGATTTGGTACTCACCCTGCTTTAGCATGGGCACCTTTGATGCAGTAACCATGTGTGTTTCATCAGACATCTTTACTTACTTTAACAGAACGTAACAAAGCTTCTTCTTGGTTTCAGTTTCTAGATCACAAGCTATGATACCACTTGTTGATCCCAGTTGAGCAAACGATCTAAGATAGAAACTGACTTAAACAAAGACTTATTAAGTATCACGCGGAATTTAATACTTAATCTTAAGAACAAGAACAGTGAACATTCAACACCTCAATATTATTATTAATACGAATACTCTAACCAGTATTAGGGTTTTACAACCTTGAAGTGTATCGACCTTAGATATAAAACATACGTATATCTAATCTAACCTAGGACCTCCTTTTACAGACTAAGGAGTCCTTTACATAATACAATACGTAACCTATAAGATAAATGTCTTTTCCATATTTATCTAATACAAAATATTAAATCGACTATACAAGACTAGCAGTGGTTTCAATACAATATCCGTGGTTACACAATACTACTAGCCACGATTTCTCATCAGCAGTGGATTCATTCTTCTGTCCGTGGTTTCAACAGCACTGTCTGAGGTTCCAACACTTAGAATAATTCATGATCCAAGGAACCTAAAACCCAACATGTCTTTACCATGAGCCGTTTGTTATGGACTAGCCAACTCTTAATCATAAAGAATATGGTGAGTTGATAACCATATAGTTTTTGGTAAACTATCAACCATAAACGGATTTCTTAAGTCTTTACCAGTAGCCGTTTGCTCTGGACTAGTTGATTCTTATGTGGATTAGGCATGGTGAATCAATAACCATTTGTTGGGTATCTCAGTTACACACCTTTTAAGATCAACTCCTAGCCAAGTTTTGTTATGTACCTGCAAGAGTTAGTAGAATACTAAAAATATGCATAACCAACTGGTTTTAACCAAAGTTACTATTAACCAAGCCATTATCTAAAAATATCTTCCCAAAGTCAACTCGATAATATCTATATTTACTCTTCAACCTACCAAAATAGGGAAAAATAAACATATTTTGTGATCGACTTTGCCTATATAAAGGTGTCGGCACATCATAGTCTTTACCAAAACACATTCTAACTCACAAAATCCCTAGACATCACCATGAGCAATCCTTTCAATATCATTGACATCTCCTCTGATTCTGAGACAGAGTTTGTGATTGCTTCTGAGTCATCTTTAGAGGCATCAGGGTGGGCAGGTTACTTTCCACCTTGTACTACAAGCTCTTCTTCCAAGAAGCCACCAAATAAGACAGCCAATCCTGCACTTGTTGCCAGACCTGCACCTTCTCTTGAGTTCTACTCCAGTTCATCAAATGATGATGCTGATGATGAGACTTATTCCTTGTTCAAGGACTTGCCAAGGGCTCTGACAAAAGCATTAAGAGCAGCTCTCTCCA
Organism: Chrysanthemum seticuspe; assembly: GCA_019973895.1. Taxonomy (NCBI): domain Eukaryota; kingdom Viridiplantae; phylum Streptophyta; class Magnoliopsida; order Asterales; family Asteraceae; genus Chrysanthemum; species Chrysanthemum seticuspe. Next base: position 245,491,293 of record BPTQ01000008.1, read on the forward strand.
ACATGAAGCAGATATCCATTCCAGAGAAGCCTGCAAGATTACCAAGGCCTCCTCCACAAGTTCTTGGTCTTGCTTGTCCAAGAATGCAGTCAACCTTTGAGAACAAGAGGAAGAGAGCACAGAAGAACAGGCATGACTATTAGGTCAAGGGCAAGAAGCCAATAGAGTAGTTGATGTAGGGTGTAGGGATGTAGGATGTGTTAGGTTGTTGTCTTATGTGTTTTAATTGTGGTTGGAAGCACTCCCTCTTAGAATGTAATGAATCTTCTTTATGAATGGAATAAAGTTTCTTTGTTTTACTTTTTCCACTATGAGAGTAACTTTTACCACTGCTTGCATTGTGGTTTCCACTGTTAGCCTTGTTTTCTGCATAAAAATCAGTGGACAAATAAAAATACAAGCACTAAGCAACAACAACTCCAATGTATACAAAGAATCCTTCAAACCTGCATATCACAAACATAAACCACACACTGAAAGCATTGTTAAGGTTAGTAGTGATTAGTAAATAACTCGAAGTGAATAAAATTTCTGCCGGCAATGGTTAAAATAGTACTAAACCACCCAGTCAACAAGTCAACTACAAGTCATTAATCATGTCACCAAAGTCAAAGACTTCATTTACTCCTCAACAACTTATACGTTCCCCACATTAACTTAATGAATCCTTCTAAACTTTTATTTAAGCATAACACAAACCACTCATATCACACATACTCCAACAACATTTTTCTCTCAAAAACTTTCTTCTCTCTAAAAATCACCATGAGTCATTCAAACCCTATCAATGTCTCATCTGACAGCTCATTTTCGGATAGTGTTTGGGATGATAGTGTTTGGCATTATGTTCTGAACAATCCAGGTAGATTGAAGAAAGAGGTGTTTGAAGAGGTTTCTTCAAGAAAGAGAACTCATTTGGCCATGAGCACTACTCCTTCAGATGCTCATTTGGCCATGAGCACTACTCCTTCAGATGCTGGTCCATCATCACTCCAACCAATGCCTCAGGATGCCATCATCAAAGAGGATAGCTCCTATGTGTCTCATTATGAAGAGTCTGATGATGAAACAGCTGAAAGAGTCCTTGTGGTTCCTCCCCTTACAACAGTGCTTCCACCAGAAGAGCTGCAAGTACCACCTTCTCTACCAATGTTGACAGCACCACCACCAGAGGGTCCTTCATCATCCTCACCACGTGTTGGAGGAATGGTAATGGGGCTAGCATACCCCAAACTGTGGAGGGAGATTGATAGGAGAATGGTGCCTAAAGTGATGCCTGAGTGGGCCTTTCCTAAGAAGCCTTATGTGGTAGTTGGTGGTTAGGTTGGGGTAGGGTTGGGGTAGGATGTAAAGCTTGTGTCATGAGTTGGTATTTGAATGATGTTTTCTGTTTTCTTTTCATGTAATGATGCTGGTAATCTGTAACTGATGGATGTAATCTTTGCACTTTGTGTGCAGCTTTGTTTAATAATAATAATAATCCAACCTTTATCTTTTAAAATTTCTTGCATCATACTTGTTGTTACTTTTTACTCATTTGATCTGCAGAAAACACTGTGTTGTTTGCAAGTTATGATATCCCCTTTACCAGTAACTTTACCATTAACTCCACCTCCAAAGCTGAAATACTATCCATCATCGTGTTCAAAATCTGAGAGATAGGACTTGTTTCGAGTCATGTGCCTTGAAAATCCACTATCTGTGTAGCCTTGATCTGATCTTTTTGTCCTTGGATGTTCCTACACATATAAGTTAGGAGTTAGTTTCCTTTGGGGACCCAAGCCATGATTGACTTGGATCTGCCTCATGTATCAATATAGTTAAATCTATCAAAGGTCATTGATACACCATTGGGATTGGTTGTAGAGGTAATTGCTTTAGGTTTCCATTCCTAATGTGCTGAGGCCTTCACAGCATTTCCCATTTTTCCCCTGGTCTTGTTTACAACCCTTGCAGTGGGAACTTTTGATTGAGTAGTGGTAACTGCTGGTTTAGTTTTAGGTACCCACTGTCGGTTATAGTTAACCTTTTTATCAGAAAAAGACCTTTTCCCTATTTGTGCAGATTTTACAAAAGTTGGTTTAGATTTTGCACTTGAAACAGGTGATTTAGGGTGAGCAGTGTTAACATTTTTAGCAGTGGCAAAAGTTTTAAGACCACTTCTTAGTTGAACTGCTCTTGGGATCATTTTGCTATATGAATTAGGGTGTACATTATTTTGAAATCTGTTTAATTCCACCCTTTTTTTCCTATGGACTTCCCTTCTCCCAACATGATAGTCACAATTAGCATGTAAATGATTATAGCTACCACAGATACAACATGCTTTATTCTATATCACAAAATCACTACCTAGTTGTTGAGATTTTACATGATTCCAACTCCTCTGGTTACCCCTAGGAGCTGATGACTTGTTTCTATACATCTCAGCATACCTTACAGTTGATCTAGGTTTATTAACTTGTTTCCTAGGTTCCTCTGTAATAGTATTAACAAATTTTAGGATAGAAGCCTCTATATTCTTTTTAACATTCTCATCAATAACAGATGAGTCACTTGCACTTTCAAAAACATCAGGTTCATTCTTAACTTCTTTCTCATTTTTGACAAACTTGAGAGGACCATACTCACGAATAGGTTCCTGAAAATCTTCTAAGCCTGTATGAGCTAAATCTATGCCATGAGGTGATGGAACACCCCTTAGTGGTGGAGGAGCAGTGTTGTATCCCATACCAGACTTAACTTTACTAGTAATTTGAGCATTCCAAATTTTATCAATTGACTTAGACTGATAATAACAGGTGTCAACAGTCAAATTGACATTCTCATTTATCTTTTTAAGTTTTTCAACATGTCTTTACCATGAGCCGTTTGTTATGGACTAGCCAACTCTTAATCATAAAGAATATGGTGAGTTGATAACCATATAGTTTTTGGTAAACTATCAACCATAAACGGATTTCTTAAGTCTTTACCAGTAGCCGTTTGCTCTGGACTAGTTGATTCTTATGTGGATTAGGCATGGTGAATCAATAACCATTTGTTGGGTATCTCAGTTACACACCTTTTAAGATCAACTCCTAGCCAAGTTTTGTTATGTACCTGCAAGAGTTAGTAGAATACTAAAAATATGCATAACCAACTGGTTTTAACCAAAGTTACTATTAACCAAGCCATTATCTAAAAATATCTTCCCAAAGTCAACTCGATAATATCTATATTTACTCTTCAACCTACCAAAATAGGGAAAAATAAACATATTTTGTGATCGACTTTGCCTATATAAAGGTGTCGGCACATCATAGTCTTTACCAAAACACATTCTAACTCACAAAATCCCTAGACATCACCATGAGCAATCCTTTCAATATCATTGACATCTCCTCTGATTCTGAGACAGAGTTTGTGATTGCTTCTGAGTCATCTTTAGAGGCATCAGGGTGGGCAGGTTACTTTCCACCTTGTACTACAAGCTCTTCTTCCAAGAAGCCACCAAATAAGACAGCCAATCCTGCACTTGTTGCCAGACCTGCACCTTCTCTTGAGTTCTACTCCAGTTCATCAAATGATGATGCTGATGATGAGACTTATTCCTTGTTCAAGGACTTGCCAAGGGCTCTGACAAAAGCATTAAGAGCAGCTCTCTCCAACATGAAGCAGATATCCATTCCAGAGAAGCCTGCAAGATTACCAAGGCCTCCTCCACAAGTTCTTGGTCTTGCTTGTCCAAGAATGCAGTCAACCTTTGAGAACAAGAGGAAGAGAGCACAGAAGAACAGGCATGACTATTAGGTCAAGGGCAAGAAGCCAATAGAGTAGTTGATGTAGGGTGTAGGGATGTAGGATGTGTTAGGTTGTTGTCTTATGTGTTTTAATTGTGGTTGGAAGCACTCCCTCTTAGAATGTAATGAATCTTCTTTATGAATGGAATAAAGTTTCTTTGTTTTACTTTTTCCACTATGAGAGTAACTTTTACCACTGCTTGCATTGTGGTTTCCACTGTTAGCCTTGTTTTCTGCATAAAAATCAGTGGACAAATAAAAATACAAGCACTAAGCAACAACAACTCCAATGTATACAAAGAATCCTTCAAACCTGCATATCACAAACATAAACCACACACTGAAAGCATTGTTAAGGTTAGTAGTGATTAGTAAATAACTCGAAGTGAATAAAATTTCTGCCGGCAATGGTTAAAATAGTACTAAACCACCCAGTCAACAAGTCAACTACAAGTCATTAATCATGTCACCAAAGTCAAAGACTTCATTTACTCCTCAACAACTTATACGTTCCCCACATTAACTTAATGAATCCTTCTAAACTTTTATTTAAGCATAACACAAACCACTCATATCACACATACTCCAACAACATTTTTCTCTCAAAAACTTTCTTCTCTCTAAAAATCACCATGAGTCATTCAAACCCTATCAATGTCTCATCTGACAGCTCATTTTCGGATAGTGTTTGGGATGATAGTGTTTGGCATTATGTTCTGAACAATCCAGGTAGATTGAAGAAAGAGGTGTTTGAAGAGGTTTCTTCAAGAAAGAGAACTCATTTGGCCATGAGCACTACTCCTTCAGATGCTCATTTGGCCATGAGCACTACTCCTTCAGATGCTGGTCCATCATCACTCCAACCAATGCCTCAGGATGCCATCATCAAAGAGGATAGCTCCTATGTGTCTCATTATGAAGAGTCTGATGATGAAACAGCTGAAAGAGTCCTTGTGGTTCCTCCCCTTACAACAGTGCTTCCACCAGAAGAGCTGCAAGTACCACCTTCTCTACCAATGTTGACAGCACCACCACCAGAGGGTCCTTCATCATCCTCACCACGTGTTGGAGGAATGGTAATGGGGCTAGCATACCCCAAACTGTGGAGGGAGATTGATAGGAGAATGGTGCCTAAAGTGATGCCTGAGTGGGCCTTTCCTAAGAAGCCTTATGTGGTAGTTGGTGGTTAGGTTGGGGTAGGGTTGGGGTAGGATGTAAAGCTTGTGTCATGAGTTGGTATTTGAATGATGTTTTCTGTTTTCTTTTCATGTAATGATGCTGGTAATCTGTAACTGATGGATGTAATCTTTGCACTTTGTGTGCAGCTTTGTTTAATAATAATAATAATCCAACCTTTATCTTTTAAAATTTCTTGCATCATACTTGTTGTTACTTTTTACTCATTTGATCTGCAGAAAACACTGTGTTGTTTGCAAGTTATGATATCCCCTTTACCAGTAACTTTACCATTAACTCCACCTCCAAAGCTGAAATACTATCCATCATCGTGTTCAAAATCTGAGAGATAGGACTTGTTTCGAGTCATGTGCCTTGAAAATCCACTATCTGTGTAGCCTTGATCTGATCTTTTTGTCCTTGGATGTTCCTACACATATAAGTTAGGAGTTAGTTTCCTTTGGGGACCCAAGCCATGATTGACTTGGATCTGCCTCATGTATCAATATAGTTAAATCTATCAAAGGTCATTGATACACCATTGGGATTGGTTGTAGAGGTAATTGCTTTAGGTTTCCATTCCTAATGTGCTGAGGCCTTCACAGCATTTCCCATTTTTCCCCTGGTCTTGTTTACAACCCTTGCAGTGGGAACTTTTGATTGAGTAGTGGTAACTGCTGGTTTAGTTTTAGGTACCCACTGTCGGTTATAGTTAACCTTTTTATCAGAAAAAGACCTTTTCCCTATTTGTGCAGATTTTACAAAAGTTGGTTTAGATTTTGCACTTGAAACAGGTGATTTAGGGTGAGCAGTGTTAACATTTTTAGCAGTGGCAAAAGTTTTAAGACCACTTCTTAGTTGAACTGCTCTTGGGATCATTTTGCTATATGAATTAGGGTGTACATTATTTTGAAATCTGTTTAATTCCACCCTTTTTTTCCTATGGACTTCCCTTCTCCCAACATGATAGTCACAATTAGCATGTAAATGATTATAGCTACCACAGATACAACATGCTTTATTCTATATCACAAAATCACTACCTAGTTGTTGAGATTTTACATGATTCCAACTCCTCTGGTTACCCCTAGGAGCTGATGACTTGTTTCTATACATCTCAGCATACCTTACAGTTGATCTAGGTTTATTAACTTGTTTCCTAGGTTCCTCTGTAATAGTATTAACAAATTTTAGGATAGAAGCCTCTATA
>BPTQ01000008.1:245497560-245659422 GCA_019973895.1 Chrysanthemum seticuspe
TTTAGAAAACATCGTTCGTAGATAACTTCCCAGGAGCTACCGCAGTCAAGGTAGGCTCTGTTTACTTCTCTATTGGAGATCAAGACTTTAATGACCACGGGATCATTAGAAAGAACTTTCCCTGTGATTGAAGGAAAAGTGACATCTCCTACTCCGCACAAGGCTTCCTCTGCTTCCTTCCTCTTTGAACCAGAGTCTTCTTTATAAACCATGAGGATGGGTGCTTCGACAAGTGTGGTATCTTTCCCCAACTGTGTGTCGAAGGCTTTTTCTTTTCCTCTCTTTATACCCTTCACCAAATGTCCCAATTGGCCAGACTTCACAGCCTCTTCTATCTGCTTTTTGAGTTCTCGGCAGTAATTAGTGTCGTGACCATAATCGTCATGGAAATAGCAAAACTTGGAAGTGTCTCTGGGCCTCCCTTTGTTTGCCAAGCGAGGAGGAGGATCAAAGGCCTTCGCAGCCTTTTCGGTAGCGAGTATCTCCCTTGGGGATTTGGACAGATTAGCCAGGAGACCATGGTTGATATTTTTGTGGTATGGAGTAAACCTGTCCTTGTTCTTGTGTTTGTTCCTTGACCCTTCCCACGAAGGATGCTTCGGGGCTTTGCTGTGATTTTCCTTGTTTTCGACCGGAGCCCCGTTGGTGGACACTTCTTTTGCTTCGATCCAGGTGTAAGCCTTTTCCACTAATCCTTTATAGGTTGCAGGAAGATCAGTGGAAAGGAATTCAACCAAGCTTCTGTTTCGTAGGCCATGTATGAAACCTGAGATGCGCTGGTCTTCGTGCAAGCCCATTATCTGTAAGGTGTCATCAGTGTATCTAGTAATGAAAGCCCTGGTGCTCTCGTTCTCCTTCTGCTTGATGTTGTGCACTGTTAGGTGCGTTCTTGTGAACTTTTTCTGTTGGCTGAAATGTGACCTGAACTTGGCTTTAAGATCATCCAAATTCACAATGCTACCTGGTTTTTGCCCGTTCCACCATATACGAGCAGAGTCTCGTAGGGTGTATGTAAACATGTGACAAGCGACAGGCATTACCCACTTCTGCATTCTAATAGCCCCTTCGAACAAGTGTAAAAAGTTATCCGGATCCCCTTTTCCATCATAAGTACCAATATGTGCGGGCATTTTCAACCCATCAGGCAAAGGGTAGTCTTCTATCCACCTTACGAAGGGTGTTGTGGAGCCTATGGGCTCCGAATAGAGGCAGTTATAAGGTGGCATGTATGTAGGGGCAGCATTGTATGGGTTATGATTTGGAGGTATTCCAACAGTATTTTGGTTAACATATTGGGGGTAAGCAGTAGGCATATAAGGTGGGTGACTTCCAACAGGATACGAAGGATATACCATAGCTTGCCCGTAGGGCATGCTTCCGTATGGTTGAGTAAAATTGGGGTTGTTAGCCTGCCCGTTAGGTGGGGGATAAACCCCTTGAGGGTAAGATTGAGCCTGAAAAGGAGGGTACATACCATGAGGAGGAAGATTTCCTCCCCTATTTAATTGAGATGGATTGCCTTCTACGCCGGATTCGTGAGAAGGCTGTAGTGGAACCCCCGCCTCAGTTCTTCCCAGATGAGCCGCCAACAGTGGTGGCAAATTAACTTCCATAGTATCCCTTCGATGACTTCTTCCATTGGAGCCTTCCATCGTTCCTTCCCTTCTTGTCGGAGCCCGCTCCGGAGCATCTTCGAAACCAACCGACCTTCCACTAGGCCTTCGACTGCTCGGAGACCCTACCCTTAGCACTGAGCGAGTAGCCCCAGGAGCCAAGGACCTAGTCTCCATTTCTAACTCTTCGTCATACTCATCGCTTGAGTATTCTAACTCCCTACGCATTTCCACATTCCGGTCTTGCCTCCTTCGAGCTCTTAGTAAAGATTCTAATGCTTCGATGTTAGCTTCGACAAATGCTGGACTGATTACCGGTTCAGGGTTAGCCGAGGTTGAAGCATGGTTGTTGGGAGTTATTTCAGGGTGAGATCGTGTGGTAAAAGTGGATGCGGTTATATTGGGAAGGTTGTTAGGATCGTTGACTGGGATTGGTGTCAAGGTCGAGAAACCCGGAGGGGGTGTATCTTCTCTTCCTTGAGTCATGCCGTAAAACTAGTGAGAGTGATTGACTGGGTGTAAGTTTGGAATAACGAGACCAATAGTAGCGGGTCCCACGGATGGCGCCACTGATTGTACAATAATTCGTACGACCAGGCCTTCGATGGTGATCGAAGGGTATGGGGGTGATATGCTTGCGCCAAACTTGTAGTCAATCTGCAATAAGAAATAATAGACACTTCGTTAAGTGATTGCGCAGGGGTTGGGCCCTGCGAACCACCTCCGGCGTGTGAATAAGTATGTGATATGAGTTATGGGTAATATGATGTATGTGAAATACTGTGTTGAGTGAACATACCATTGAAATGACTCGTCCAACCTATTTATAGATGATGAAAACAGCTTGGAGAGTGTTAGCACACGTTTAGGAGATCATGGGGGGCGTCCCCTGATTTATGGTAACCGCTAGGGCTTCATCCCCACTATCTCGGACTTGGCGGGGAAGCTAAGGACATAGTGGGAACGTGGGGGAAGACCAAGTCAAGGTTCTTATTTGTCTTGGCATCTTCAAGGGAAGACACCGAAGGGCATAGGCCTTCGGTTGGCGGATTCCCAACTGGTAACTATGTCAATGATGAATGGTTTTACGCCACCAATGACTTATGAAGAAAGACTTGGGTCTTCGTAATGCAATTTCGACTGAGGCCGAAGGAGGGTCCTTCTACCTGATCGGAGGGTACGTCATCAACGTCCAATAACTACCCTATACTAATAATACATACTTTATGAATCCTAACACAAATAAGTCCACGTGACATTAAGATGAAAAGTGATTCTTTTAAGTCAATGCATTCAACCTAAACCAAATACAGAACTACTCACTATTTTATTGTTGGAACCAACCAACCGTGCAACTTATTTTGTTATCTTTACTCATTTAGGAGACTGAGACCTCTTTTTTAGCAATTAAATAGTACCCCCTCCGTCTCATATTAAATGTTCAGTTTGAATTTTTTAAGTCTTTGTTTTTTAATTTTGACCATAAATATTTTTGGTTGTGCTATATAATATTTGATGCAAAATATATGAATAGATTGAGTTTTATTACTTATTATTTTTATCTAATACTATATAACACAAGCAAAAATATTTAAGGTCAAAGTTGTAAAAGAAAGACTTGAAAAGTCAAACCTAGACATTTAATATGGGACGGAGTGAGTATGACTTATCTACCGACATGAGTATGTTTTAAAAGAGGGATAGTGAAGATGGTTATCTAAGAAGGGAGCAACATCAACACAAAAAGGCGTTAGAAAAAGGTCTGCTATGACTAATAGGCGGTAGGGAAGGATGTAGAAAAACGTGGATTTTGAAACCGAGAAGGCGGATAAAAACTAAAGCATATTGACAGTATTAGTGATGTGATCGAGTAAGATAGAAAGGAACAACGTGTAACGCCATTGATATATGGAGTTATGGACGCACAAAGTGACTATTAATAAGATTGTGCTCGCTTAAGTTATGATATTGGGACTTCCTAAATCCTAAATACCAAAAGATACATTTTGGGTATTGTACGTATGTACTGTCAGTCATAACTACGAAATCACGTTACAAATAATTTGATATTTTTAGTTATTTTACGCGAATATGAAATATAAAAATAATTAATATAATGAAGTGTGATACTAATTAAAAGGCAAGAAGTAAAAAGGCTTAAGAATATTAACAATTCACTACGACTATTTGGCAATCATACAAGTAAAGATAGTTAACAAATTTCAAAACCAATGATGATTCAAAAATTATAATTCTTACAAGTACCAAACTTGGTTTAAAAATGAATCATTACAAGAGGAATTTTCAAATGCTTACTCTTATTTTGGTGCTTATCAAGGGACAAATCCCCACCATCCATCTAGTTTAATCTAATGGTGGGGATAAACCTAAGATTTAATATGGAAACCTAAGTGCATGTTTTTTTTTTCTCCTTTTTCTTTGTCTTTTTGTCTTTCTTATTTATTAACATTTTTTTTCTTTTTTCTTTTTTTTTTTGCATTCACGTTTTTAACTAAAATCATTTTTTTTTAATTCACGTTTTTTTATTCAAGTTTTTTTTTCGCTTTCATACGTTTTCATCTGTATTCATACGTTTTCGTTTGTTTTTATACGTTTTCGTCCGTGTTCATATGTTTTCGTCATTTTTTTACGTTTTCGTCTGTTTTCATCCGTTTCGTACGTTTACATCCGTTTTCGTCCGTTTTCTGACGTTTTTGTACGTTTTCATACGTTTTCGTCTGTTTTTAGACGTTTTTGTCCGTTTTCGTCCGTTTTTACGTTTTCGTCCATTTTTAGACATTTTCGTCTGTTTCGTCCGTTTTTATACATTTTCATCTGTTTTCTTACGTTTTCGTCCGTTTACGTCCGTTTTCATACGTTTTCGTCTGTTTTCTTACGTTTTCGTTTGTTTTCATACGTTTTTGTCCATTTTCTTACGTTTTCGTTCGTTTTCATACGTTTTCGTCCGTTTTCTTTCGTTTTCGTCCATTTTACATACGTTTTCAGACGTGTTTTTATGCTTTCATAAGTTTTCGTTTGTTTTCTTACATTTTCGTCCGTTTTCTTACGTTTTCGGCCATTTTCATACTTTTTTGTCTGTTTTTTTAGCTTTTCAAGTATTTTCGTCCGTTTTTAGACGTTTTCGTTTGTATTTTTACGTTTTCATGTATTTTCGTCCGTTTTTATACGTTTTCGTCCTTTTTCAGACGTTTTCATACGTTGTCATCCGTTTTTTACGTTTTCATCCATTTTTAGACGTTTTCGTCTGTTTTCAGATGTTTTCTTCTGTTTTTCTACGTTTTAGTCCGTTTTCATACATTTTCTTCCGTTTTTGTCTATTTTATACGTTTTTGTCCGTTTTCATACGCTTTTATACGTTTTTTATTCGATTTAATACGTTTTTGTCCGTTTTCAGATGTTTTCATTTTGATATTTGTAAGTGACACTTATTTATCTCTTGTGATATAACACTGTAAGGAAGATGAAAAGTATTACATTCTTCATCATATATGTGTTATCAGTTGTGATACTCAACTAAGAATGTGATGGTTATGTTTTTGAAAATATTTAGGAAGATTTTTGTGTTTTATGATATTATGAAATATTAGAAAAGTTTTTCAACTGAAAATAGGAGATGTTATGATACTTTTGTTGGACTTGTGGTGAATTTTTCTATTTAATGGATACATTGTGCATGTTTTGATAGGTTTTATAGCAGGATTTGAAAATATCTATGGTTGATACATCAAACTAAATAAGCTATGGTTGAAGATAGCACACATCTTTATAAACAAACTGAGGAAGCTCAAACACTTGTGATATCACACGTGATATCACCTCACTTGTGATATCACACGTGATATCATGTGTGATAACACCGTTGATATCACCTGTGATATCATGTGTGATATTACCGGTGATAGCATGTGTGATATCATAGTTTATATCACTTGTGATATCACGAGTGATATTACTTGTGATATCACAAGTGAGGTGATATCACAGGTCTTTGAGCTTACTCAGTTTTATGAAGATGTGTGCTTTATTCAACCATAACTTCTTTAGTTTGCTGATTCAACCATAGATATTTTTAAATTCCGTTATAAAACCTATCGAAACATGCACAATGTATCCATTAAATAAAAAAATTCACCACAAGTCTAACAAAAGTTTCATAACATCTCTTGTTTTCAGTTAAATGTGTGCTTTATTCAACCATAACTTCTTTATTTTATATATACTTGGTAAAATATTAAATTCTTATCACATTTTATATGAATTTAATATTTCACAGTCTTGGTTGAGTATCACAACTGATAACACATATATGATGAAGAGTGTAATACTCTTCATCTTTCTTACAGTGTTATATCACAAGAGATAAATAAGTGTCACTTAAAAATATCAAAATAAATAAAAAGGAAGCAAACTATGAAAATAGAGACTTGACATATTTTCAAAATCAAACAAGTGTTGCATTAAATTAGCATTTTTTTGAACAAAATAAGAATTCACCTAAAGAGACTTTAACCCTTTTATTTCTACTAAGAGTATAATATCACAAGTGATAGATAACATTGGTTGAATTAAAAAAATATGCGCTTGTCAATTGCGAATAAAGGCATAAAAACTATCTTGTAGCTGAAAATTATAAAAATATTAGAAAACACATAGGTGATAATATATAAAAATATACGGAGCAATGAAATATCCCAGGTGATATTAAAGGTTAAAAAACGTACTTGTTTGTTTATGACATATCACAAGTGATATTAGACATTAACTTTTTTATAATAAAATATCACAATTGATATTAGACATGTAATATAATAATGTTGGAATCACTCCTAAACCATAATCAAGTGTTAGTAATTATTATGTAATAGTTAGCTTTATTATGGCCTTTATGTTTGTTATTAGCCTTAAGCTTATGTAGAAGGCCCATGAGCTTAGGCCCAAGCCCATTAAAGAAAGGATGGAAACTAGGAGTGTTGCCCTAGATTTCCTCCTATAAATACTTTATGTAAACCTTCATTTGAAGGTTGGTTGTTCAAGTTTTCTTTCACTACATACTCCTACGCGTAACCGGTATTAGTATAACGTGTGTGTGTGTTTGTTTACTTGTTCAATCGCCTTATCTCTTTCTATATTACTTGTGTTTGTAAAACTAGTGACCTAACAGTGGTATCAATCGCCTAACTAGTTGGGTGAATCGTTGTTTCTTAAAGTGGGTTTTATGGTCCTACGCGTAGAACAACGTTTGATATTTTGGTTCGCTTAAAAACTCGTTTTTTACACTTTTTAATCCAAGATTCTTGTACTTTCAACGTTTTAAGGTGTTAAAATACTTGTTTTTGGCAAAAAGTTTCGAACTTTATGTGTAGATCATTGTTTTTCATCTAGTTTTTGAACGAGGGTTTCATCCTACTCGTAACCGTTTTAGAGGCTTTGGTTCATCAAGTTTCACACTTTTGTGTCTTTTGGCGTTATTTAAGCTATTTCATCACACAAAAACTGGTTTAGAAACATCTTTGGGCAAAATCAAAATTACGAGTAATCCTACGCGTAGCAAAACCCTAAAACTACGCGTAAGATTTTCCTTGGTTTGATCTTCGTTTTCGTGGTTTACTCCGTGTTTTCTTGCTTGGATAAGCCTGAAAATACGTCGACTTTGGATATCTTTTGCACTGTGATAGTGTAAAAGATCATTTGGGTAAAACCCTAAAATTACGCATAAGCATAAGCTTACGCGTAGAAATCCTACGCATAAGATTTTTCTTACGCCTAAGCATAGTCTTACGCATAAGATAATCCTACGCCTAACTTTCTACGCCTAACTTACTGTTTACGCATAACTTTAGTCTTTTTTCCCTGCTTACGCGTAAGCTAAATCTACGCGTAACTTCTTATTGTTACGCGTAACTTTGGTGTTTTTACGCATAAGTACTACTTGGCTATTGTGATTTCTACGCCTAAGGATACTTCTTCATCAAAGGTTCATTCGACTACAAAGATCCATTTTTACCAACACAAGTTTTCAACATGTCTCAACCACCATACTCTAACTATTTCCCTTACACTTATCCTCAACGACAACAACAACTAAGTCCACAACATCAACAATGGAATCAACAACAAGCAATTTATCAACAACAATTTAATCAACAACATACTCCACAACTTGGTGCAATTCCCCCACCACAAATGGTTCAAACACCGCCAAGTCTTCAAGTTCAACCCTACACAAATGAATTCAATCAACATCCATCAAGGAACACTATGAAGGAACCCACTTGGTTTGCAAAGATGTGTGAAGCTTTAAGTAGCCAACAATCAATTCATGAAGCTGGATCACTTGATAGACCTCCAATGCTTACTCCAGGAAACTACGATCAATGGGTGATAAGGTTCTTTAGGTTTTGTGATCTGAAGAAGCCACATGGAAAGTCCTTAAAGAAGGTTATCTTGGAAGGTCCATTTGAGATGCCTACTGTCATTGTACCCGGAGATCCTACTGCTATTCCACCAAGAGATGAACAAACAAACATTGCTACTGTTGCAGATCTAAATCCAACAGAACTTCTACACTACGAAGCTGATGAGCTTGCAATGCAATATATCCTTTTAGGATTACCTAACCCAATTCTTCGAAGTGTTGATGCTCAAAAGACTGCAAAGGAAATGTGGGACCACATTCTTCTTCTTATGGAAGGATCTGTACTCAATCAGGAGGATTTGGAATCCAAAATTTACTTGGCTTATGAACACTTCATGATTGAACCTGGAGAGACACTAGAGTCTTATCATCATCGATTTTCAGACATCATCAATGATTTGGATAAACACAACATCATCATGCCAAGAATTGCAGTGAATACTAAGTTCCTGAGTAGTCTTGGTCCTGAATGGGAGAAGTATGTCATTTTTCTACGTCAAGCGAAGAATATGCATCATTCTACATATGGATTGTTGTACGATTACTTGAAACCTCATGAAAAGGAAGTTGATCGGGAAAGGATTCTCCGTGCTCAAATTGCTCAACCTACATATCCGGAAAATCAACAACTTGCCTTATATGCTCAACAAAGTTATCCTCCTCAACAAGCAACTCAACCAACTGCCTCAGTCACACCAAACGATCCATCATAGCAACCTCAACAAAATCAATTGGTTCCTTACAACAGCAACAATGATCAAGCACTTCATAGTCAAACTAATGAGGAATCTGATCCGTTCGAAGCACTGCAACAGGGGTTTGTTATGATTGCTAATGCTTTTAGCCGTTATACCAACAAATCCAACAATCGTATTCGTTCCTCATCCAATACACGAAATCGGGCTGTTGTGAACAATGGACGAGTTGAAGTTCAGAATCGTGGTTATGGTCGTTGATGAGTGTCTAAATACTCATCATTTTTGTATTATCTAGACTGCAAAAACATCTGAAAACACTCAGAAACGCATCAAAATGATAAAAATATCACAAACAAGTGTTTTATGTGTTTTAAATGCAAAAATATCAAAATCTGGTGAAAAACATATCAAGTTTGCATTATTGGCAGTTTTAGTCCCCCAAGTTTGAAAATTTGTCAAAAACAGTCCCTGGTCATTCCAAAACTTGTAAAATATCACAAAAGGTCCTTAGGGATTCTTAAGTTGTCAAAATTGGTCCTTGAAATCAAAAATTGGAAAATTACAACTTAGGTCCCTCAAGTTTTAAAAATGTCAAAAATGGTCCTTGGACAAATTAAAAATAGAAAATAATCAACCTTGGTCCTTGTACTATTCATTTATGGCAGGTTTGGTCCTTGTGAGAGCTTTGGAAAAACTATAAGATTGGTCCTTCAACTTTGGCAGAATTACAGTTTTGGTCCTTGTGTAATTAACTAAAACAAACGGACCCTTTCTATTATTAATATCCAAATCCAGTCCAAACCCAGCCTTGGCCCAACACCCTACCCAAGCCCAACTCCCCCGTTTAAATAAAACCGCCACTATTACCACTCCTACTGTTCATCTCCCTCACCCCTCACTGTAACCAAAACCAGCCATGGTTTCTCCCCTCCCACCTTTCCACCTTGCCATCTAAAACACTCATCACACCCTTTCCACCTCACACAACAGCCTACCAAGCATTTAATGCTTCCCCACCATTAGCAGTTTACTGTTTAACTCACAAACCTCTGTTTTTGCTACTAACCCTTCCAACTTGACCTCTAAACCCACCAAACCTTTTCTTTTGTGTCCCTTACACCTCCACAAACAACCAAAATTCCTTAATTGAAATAAAACTAACCCAAGCAACTTTGTAGACTTTTGGCGCCAAAATTGCCATTTGGCAATTGTGATGATCTGTGAAGATCCAATGGTTGAGGATAGGTGGGATTTGCTCAGAGATGTCGACAAGGTCAAATGAGGTCAATAAATACAAGTGGGGTGCAATGTATCAATCTATCTAGAGTAATTTTCATTTTCTTAAGTCGTCTTAGCTTAAATTTCAATTCCAGTGTATTTCTTAACTTTTGAACTCTGTATTTCAAGTATTTAGTGTGTAATAAATCTTTTAAAGTCATCAATTTCAGTAGCAATTCAAGTTTCCAGTTTATGCATATTTTCAAATTTCACAAATCTCATGAGTGCTCAAATGTTGTTTTCAGATTGTTAGTAAGGATTGAATAAGCCACATAAGCTCCTAGAAAGCTTATTCAAGCTTTTAGAAACCTTAAAAATCAGTATAGAAGCAAAAACAGAAAAATAAAAAAAATACAAATAAATTAGTGAAAATTCAAAAATCACAGGATAAATGAGCAAGAAAGCTGGAGCAGGGTAGCTTTTGGATGGCCTTGGTATAGAGCTTATTGGTAAGCTATAGGAAGTGTATTCACAGTCCTTGTTCTTGGTTTTCATTCAAATCCATCTTGTAAGCCCTTTTGGTACATTTGGTCATTTAACTGTTTAAATCCTTAACTAGCTTAAATCTTTGTCTTTTCATACTCATTAGTATTAGTTAAGTACAATTAAGTCATAAAACCAGTAGCTTGTTCTTTAAAATTCACAGTTGATAAAAATATCATTTTCACAGTTAAATTAGCTTAGTTGTAATTTCTTGATCTTATGTTGTTAGAGTTGTTATTTAATGTTTCTTTAGTCTTGTTTAGTGATAATAATAGGTCTGCAATTAATTAAATGGTCTTAATCTGTGAGTTGCTTTGAAAAACATCAAAACAGTCTCAAAAAGGACTGTTTGGATAAGCTTGTTTATCTGTTATAGAAGGAGTTCAAGATAGTGTTTTTGCTTGTTAAAAGTCATATTTGGTCTAAAGATCTCAGTTCAACAAGAAAAACTAGTGCTTACTTTGTAAAAAGTCAAATTTCCCTTTAATCCCATATTACTCAGTCACTGTTGGAATTTTGAGTGTAAAACTCATAAAAGTAGTTCAAAACTTGGTAACCTAGCTTAACTTAATCATATTATACCTTAAATTAACATAATCAGATAGTATAATCAGTTACAAGTTCATAAAAGTCAATTTTTAGTGTTAATCAAAAAGTCAAAGAGTGCTCTGTGCACAGTTGTGGTACCCCATTTCACAAGCTCTTAGAGAGCTTATTAATGGCCTCTAGCTTATGTGTTTTAGCTTTTTGAGAAGTTCATCTAGCTGACTCAAGGTTCCAAGTTTCATT
The DNA here is from genome assembly GCA_019973895.1 of Chrysanthemum seticuspe. NCBI lineage: Eukaryota > Viridiplantae > Streptophyta > Magnoliopsida > Asterales > Asteraceae > Chrysanthemum > Chrysanthemum seticuspe. The sequence goes on from BPTQ01000008.1 coordinate 245,508,858, forward strand.
TTTCCATTTTCAGCTTATTTGATAAGCCTGCTAGTGCTTTTTATTTCTGTCCATTTAACTCAGTATACAATGAGTTATACTCAGTGGGTTTTCTAGCTTTTTCAATAGCTTCTCACAAGCTTATTCTTGTAATCCAATCTGAGTACTTTAGCTTTTTGAAAAGCCAATAAGCTCAGCTTATTGGATTCACCTTTTGTTTGGACTTCCAATCTATCCTGTGGGCCCCACAAGGCCTGGAAGTTGGCTAGTCAGACCTGTTTGCTAATCAATTTTAGCATAAGTTCTTATTTGAATTTGTAGTGCTTATTTCATAAATAATTGTGCTTATTCAGTGTTCATTTTAGCTTATAAACAGTCATCTAGCTTATTTCTTATTAGCTTTTGCTTATTTCACTAGCTTATAACCATTTTAGCTTAAACCTTGTGCTTATTCTTGTTTTTGCCTACTGTTGAGAAAATAAGCTCTCACTGAGCTTATTATTGGTTTTCATAAAAAGTCACAGTTATAAAAAGTGCTTATAATCATTAGCTTAACAAGTTTGTAAAGAAAAATCAAAAAAATAAAATAGTAGCAAAAAGGAGTTGCTGGGATTCGAACCCTGGCCACCCAGCTCACCACACCACACACACACCATCTGCCCTAGGGACTTTTTCAGTTTTTATTTGCATTATTTAATATATAACCCTTTTGTTTCTAATAAGCTTATACGAGATATTTAGCTTATTTCTAGCTTATTTGAACTAGCTTTTTCAGTTTTTGTATTTTTTATAAAATTGTATTAGTATTAAGTATTTTATAAAAAAGTTTCAGATTTTTCTAAATAGTTTTAGTATTTTTAAACATTTAATTAGTGTAAAATCTTATTTAATTCATAATAAAAAATATAAAAGTCTAAAAAATATAAATCTTTTTTCTAAAATTTTCTTTTATCATATAGTACGTAATAAAATTGTTTTTACACTCGTAGGACTTTTATTTCATAAATTTTACGTTTTTGCTTGCGCACTCGCGTAATTTTTATAAATAACGTACGTTTTCATTTTAAATCAAGTTTTTAGATAATTTAAGTTTACGTTTTAGTTAAAATAGTTTATTTAAGTTATTTTGTTTTATAAAATCACAAAAACATCATTGTAAAAATAGTGATAGCGTTTATTTAATATATTTTAACTTTTTAATTTCTTTTAATTTGCATTTAAGTCGCTGTAATTTGTAGATCTTTTCTTTAGGTATAATTATCCATCAAAAACCTTACTGATCACTATCCTTAGTGATCATTCTATCATCTGATCAAGTGTTTATACACCAATTCATCCTCCGTGGGACTTAACGACCCTGGAATCCACTATATTCCTCTGATCTTAATTGCATTTGGTGTTTGAGCTGTTTTAAGTTTATTACGGTTGGCCATTCACAAGTGGCTAGCTTGAGTGATTAAACTTGACGGTTTAGCACCAATCAGTCGTCCAATGGGAGGTGGTCAAGGGTTTAATGCTATGGGTAGGAATAACAACAGAGCTCAAGTGGTGGAACAGGGAAATGCTCAGAATGGGTTGAATGGTCTTCGATGCTACAACTGCAATGAGAAGGGACACCTGGCTAATGCATGCCCAAAGCCAAGGACTAGGGGCAGTGCTTACTTCAAAGAGGCTCTTCTTTTGGCTCTTAAGGAAGAAGCTGGTGGATCTCTCACAAACAAAGAACAGAGCTTTATGGCAGATGCAGACTCAGATGATGATATGGAGGACTTGCAGGCCAATGCCGCTGTTATGTTGATGGCTAATATGCATGAGTTACACATGAGTGACACAGGCCCAGTGTATGACACTGATGGCTTGTCTCAGGTACCCGAACAAACCATCATCATATCTGAACTAATATCTCCGCCAATATCTGAATCCGGCACGGATCAGACTGTTCAAAATGAGTCATCTACATCTCATTCTGACGATTTTCAAGTTAACCCTGTAGTTACATTTGACGATCAAGATGACCTTATGGTTTCCTTTGATAATCAAATTGACTCCGTGGTTGTACTTGAGGATCTAAATAATGATCATGTTGTAACTCACGTTGAACAAGCTGAACTGTTGCCTCATCCAGATTTTGCTCGTTTAATTCATGACCATCAAATCAAAATGGAGGAATGTTATGCATTAAATAAGGACTTAAAAAGCAAAAATGCACTGTTAACCAAGGATTTTGAATGCTTACAAATGCAACTCAACTTTTTCAAAACTCAAGAAAACCGTGAAAAAGGTTTTGAAGCCGCTTTTGCTAAATCTCATCAAAACGAAAAATATTTAGAGAGACAGATGCGTGATCTAGCCGCTTCGAAGAATGCTTTGTTGTCTGAAATAGAACAACTGAAACATGAACATAAAAAGCAAATTAACGCTCTCACCTTGGAAAATCAAAAAGCTAAGCCTGAGTTGTTAAATTGTCAAAAATAGTTCTCAGCATACAAAAAGCATTCAACGAATCGGGTAGATGACCTTCTTGCAGAAATTATTGGCTTGCAAAACAAAATTAAAGAGTTTAAAACTGTTGTTTACAAACATGGTGAATCAGTAACAGCTATTGAAAAGTTTACTTTAAAACCCAATCCAAAAGGATATGGACCAAATCTAGCTGATTACAAACCAAAGCTTTCACTCAAAACATTCAAACCAAATCCTGAAGTTTCCAGTGCAGAATATAAAATTAATGATACTGTTATGAGTGTTGTTGAATATCATCGTCAAGAGGAATTAGATGCAGAAGACGAGAGTCGATCAAAATTAAAAACGGTTGTTTACAACAAACCTTTTAATTATTCAAAACCGGTCACTTTCGTCACACCAACGGATTCTTCTAACACACCAAGGGTTATCATCAAAACACCTGAGTCTTCTAATGTTAATCCCCAACCAGATTATGCACAAATTTATGGTCCTTTACCTTCAATCAGTGAAGTAAACTCAAAACCTGAAAATCGCAAAATTCTTAGATATTTTGATATTTTCATGGCTGACCTCAAAACTTTAGAACATGAGATAGAACATCATTCTGAAATCAAAGTTCAACACTTTCAATCGCCTTTAGCGCGAGAACAAAGAGACATTTTTCAGAAAAATCTTTTACCAAATGTTAAAAATTTGAAAAGTTGTGCATTAGCTTGGGAAAAGGATTTTCATAAGGAACTTGGAGTGATGAAGGTCGTTTTCGAGAAAACTGAAACATCTATTTCTAATACTAAACGCAAAAAGAAAATGTTGAGAAAAGATGTTGATCGACTCTTGGAAGATGTTATCTGTGCTGATATCCATAATGTTGTGTTATTCTATTCTTTACCACATGCATCTGATTATATCTCTGCTGATAATGTTGACTCTGTGGTAACTATTGAGAATACTGATAATGTGCTTCAGATCGAGTCTTTAAAAGCTGAAAATAAACAATTACTTAACGAACTTTACAATGCAAAACGTCGTCTTCATTGGTGTGAAAAAGATATTCACACTCATCAACTTAGTTTTCAAAAGAAAATCGCTCAGTTGAGTGCAAAATCTTTTGACCCTAAAATTGAGCAACTGGATGATCAAAACGTGTCTTTGAAAAGTCAAATCTCTAAATATGAACAAGAACTTGTAACAGTTAAACAGGAATATGGTGTCATATTTGATTTACTCAATAAGACTCGACATGAAGCATCAAACGAACTTGATCACTATCTTGCTCACACTAGAGAAGTCATGAATTTTGCTGGTAATATTCGTTCTGAAAATCAAGATTTTATTCACACTATCTCTAAGTTAAGAGAAATGTTAGGAAAGTATGAACAACTTCCGCCAACCATCATTAAGAGATTAGCACCAGTAACACTTAGTAATCGTGCACCTAGAATCCCTACTGCCAAATCACAAGTTGCTAACGTGCTTCCTTCTACTGAAACAGGAATAGTTGCATCTTTTCCAAACGTCCGCACTTCACAGCCTAGGAGCACTCAATCAAAGAATAGGAAGTTGCGACCTAAGAAAAGATCAATAAGGAATGCTAAAGTAGAAGAACACCCTAGGACTATGAATACGACTCACGTTGCTTCCACTATAGATGTTGCGTCTGGAAAATGTAATAGAAATAGTGATGTAACGAATGCTAAACCTTTAAGCACTTTTGATATTCAGTCTGATACACCTTGTGTTATTTGTCGTAAAAGTATGAATTCTGATTGTCATGACAAATGTGTTGCTAAAGCTATAATCTCTCGTTTACGGAATCCTAAGAATCGGAATACCTCTAGGCCCACTAATCATTCTAAGTCTGTGCTTGGTAGACCGCCTTCTTTAGATTCTAAGGCAAACATTGTTGTCACTGTAGCTCCAGTTTCACCTCCTAAGAATGTAGTACCACCTAGTGCATTCACTAAGACTAAAGCAAAGAGTAGTTATAGATGGCAGAAATGGATATATAACACACTAGGATTTAAATGGATGCCTAAAGTCATTAATGTGTGCATGTCTCATATACCTGCTTCGGAACCCTCTAACATTTCGGGTTCCACATCTACTTCTATTCCATCTGTGTCGTCTGTGTGTAATGCAGGTGATACAGATCATTCTCTGGATTGTTGATAGCGGATGTTCCCGACACATGACAGGCAACCTTAAACTGTTATCAAACTTTATTGCAAAGTTCATTGGCACTGTCAGGTTCGGGAATGATCACTTCGCAGCTATCATGGGCTATGGAGATTATGTCAATGGGAACATCGAAATCAGCAGGGTTTACTATGTGGAAGGCCTCGGTCATAATCTGTTCTCAGTAGGTCAGTTTTGTGATGGAGATTTGGAGGTTGCTTTCAGGGAGAAAACTTGTTTCATTCGTGATCTACAAGGAAATGACCTTATGTCTGGCTCGCGTAATTCTAGTCTCTACACTATCTCTATGCAAGACATGGTTGCTTCATCTCCTATCTACTTACTTTCAAAGGCAACATCAACAAAATCCTGGCTATGGCACCGTCGTCTCTCACATCTAAACTTTCAAACCATCACCAACCTTGCTCGACACAAACTAGTTGAAGGTCTCCCACGATTCCGGTATTCAAAAGATCACCTTTGCTCAGCCTGTGAACAAGGAAAAAGTACTCGTGCTCATTTTCCTTCAAAGGTGGAACACAGCTCTCAGCATGTGCTTCATCTTCTTCACATGGATTTGTGTGGCCCCATTCGCGTGCAAACGATCAATGGCAAACGCTACATCTTAGTAATTGTTGATGACTATTCACGATGGACTTGGGTCTACTTTCTTCGAAGCAAAGACCAAGCTCCACAAATGATCATCACCTTTCTCACGAAAATACAGGTTCAGCTCCGCAACACCGTCAGGCTAATTCGAACAGACAAAGGAACTGAATTGTTAACCAAACCCTTCGTGAATTCTATGAGAAAGTGGGAATTCAGCATCAAACATCTATTGCACGTACACCCGAACAAAACGGAGTTGTTGAAAGACGAAACCGAACGTTAGTGGAAGCTACAAGAACAATGTTAATCAATGCTAAACTTCCAGATTACTTGTGGGCAGAAGCCGTATCTACTGCATGCTATACTCAAAACCGCTCTATGATCACAAAACGCCACAACAAAACACCTTTCGAGCTTGTCCACAACCATAAACCGAATCTCAAACACCTTCATGTATTTGGATCCCTTTGCTATCCGAATAATGATCGTGATGATTTTGGAAAGCTCAAAGCCAAAGCTGACATTGGAGTCTTTATTGGATATTGTGAGAATTCTAAAGGTTACCAGATCTGGAATCGTCGTGCAAAACAGGTGATGGAAACGATTCATGCTCATTTTGATGAACTCACGGAAATGGCTTCTGAGTACAACAGCTTAGAACCCGGTCACAACCGTTTAAACTTCCCTCAACCCCCATCATCAGCTGAACAAAGCCCCCAGCTCACTCGTCAACAAATGGAAAGGTTATTTGCTCCTCTGTTCAGTGACGATATTGATGAACGTGCTCCAGGTGTATCCGCTGTTTCCGCTGCACAACCTGATAATATTCCTATACCTGATACACATGCTACAACAACTACTGTTGAAGATGCACCTACACCAGTTGACTCCAACACAACAGTTGAACACACCGCTTCCAACAATGATGAACCGGCTGATGATATTCTGAATGAAGTACCCCCACCTGCAGATTTTGACCCAAATGCGTTCTTCAACCCGTTTGCTAATGAGACTGCTGCACCAGATGTCGCGGAATCTTCAACAAACCATTTGAATCCTCAGAATCTGCACAATGTATACCAACATCAACCCTCTAAACATCGATGGACAAAAGACCATCCTCTGGCTAATATTATTGGCAACCCGAATCAACCAATCGTTACGAGACAACGTCTTCACACAGATGGTGAACATTGCATTTATGCACTCACTGTCTGCCAATCTGAGCCTAAAAACATTAAAGACGCAATGACAAAAGACAACTGGATTGAATCCATGCAAGAAGAACTCAACCAATTCAAACGTCTTGAAGTATGGGAACTGGTTGAAAGACCAACAGGGGTCTACGTCATTGGTCTCAAATGGATTTGGAAAAACAAATTGGATGCTGAAGGGAACGTAATCCGAAACAAGTCACGTCTAGTTGCTAAGGGTTATCGTCAAGAAGAGGGAATAGACTTTGAAGAATCTTTTGCTCCGGTTGCTCGTCTAGAGGCTGTTCGGATATTTCTCGCGTTCGCGGCTCATATGAATATGACAGTCTTTCAGATGGATGTCAAAACTGCGTTTCTCAACGGACAACTGAAAGAAACGGTTTATGTCAGCCAACCCGAAGGATTCGTTGATCCAGAGTTCCCGAACCATGTCTACAAACTGAACAAAGCTCTTTATGGTCTCAAACAAGCCCCTCGGGCATGGTACGATAAGCTATCATCTTTCCTCATTGCTAATAATTTCACCAAAGGCTCGGTTGACCCAACTCTTTTTATACAATATCACGGGGCACATATCTTAATTGTTCAAATTTACGTGGATGACATCATTTTTGGGTCTACACATAAAAAGTTTTCAACCGCTTTTGCAAAACTAATGAAGAAAAATTTTGAAATGTCCATGATGGGTGAACTTACATTCTTTCTAGGATTGCAAGTACATCAATCACCCCGTGGTATTTTCTTGAGTCAGTCCAAATATGCCCTTGAACTGTTAAACAAATTTGGAATGACAACCTGTGACACTTATGCCACACCAATGGCTCATACCAAGAAGCTAGATGCTGATTTACATGGGAAATTAGTTGACCCTACCAAATACCGAAGTATTATTGGGTCTCTCATGTATCTAACAGCTAGCAGACCTGATATTGTCTTTGCCGTTTATCTATGCTCCCGTTATCAGTCACGACCAACTGAAACTCACCTCTCTGAGGCTAAAAGAATCCTCCGATACATCAAGGGAACCATTAACTTGGGGATCTGGTATCCGAAGGATTCTGGTTTTGAACTAATCGCTTTTTCAGACGCTGACCACGCAGGATGCTTAGACTCAAGGAAAAGTACTTCAGGAGCTCTACAATTTCTTGGTGATAAACTGGTGTCTTGGCAATCAAAGAAGCAGGATTGTACATCGCTGTCATCAACCGAAGCAGAATATGTAGCCATGTCTGCGTGTTGTGCTCAAGTCATATGGATGAGAACACAACTCAAAGACTATGGTTACGTATTTGACAGAATCCCGATGTACTGCGACAATCGGAGTGCCATTGCAATCTCGTGCAACTCAGTTCATCACTCGAAATCAAAGCACATCGATCTTCGCTATCATTTCATCAAGGACCACGTGGAACAGGGTACCGTTGAATTATACTTTGTGGGTACAGAATACCAATTGGCAGATCTTCTCACCAAAGCCTTGCCTCCCGCTAGGTTTAATGAGCTGATCCACCGGATTGGTATGAGGTGTTTGACTCAAGAGGAATTGGATGACCTCTTAAAACAGTCTTAAAAACATGTCAAACACCAAAACATCTTTTGTACATAATTTTTCAAAAACAAAATACAAAAATATAAAATCTTATAAAACAACAAAAATATTCTTCTAATCTATAATCTTTCAACATGGCAAGTACATTTCTTCCTTCATCACTATAATCATTCAAAATTCAGTATTTTTACGATCAAGTGTTGAGGGGGAGAAAATTTTCACTTAACTGTTTCAAAACATCTGTGTACTTGCATGTTATCCTATCCCCGGTTGTTTCTTTTATCAATGGTGGTAAACTTTTCTGGTTAAATGACACTCCTCGGACTAAAATTTATAACCTTTCATCATTTACCTAAGTCGAGGGGGAGTGTCGTCAAGTTTCTTTCTTAAAATCTTTGTTGGATAACCAAAATGGAAGTTAAATGGCTTTGTATGTAAAAGGAAAAGGTGGAGGGACCACAACTGTCAAAATGTTAAAGTTATTTTAATAAAAACATCCTCCACCTAACATTATCCTCACATTTATTACTTCTAACCTAAAAGATCCTACGCCTAATATTCGTTCAAGAAATCCGTACTCTAGATCATCATTTTGTAAGTGTTTTCATGATCTTAACGATAATACAAGCTAAGGTTTTGAATTTCAAGCAAATCCTACGGCTAAAACATTAGTTATGCGTGATTATGTGTTCTACGCATAAGCGTATGAACACACAATCAATGTGAGTGTGTTTTGGTTGAAAAGAAAGTGTCAAAACGTGTTTTTAACAACAAGGATACTATTTTTACCTTCTAAAACCACCCAGAAACACGAATTGATGATTTTTGAGAATTAGGGTTTATGAGTCGATTTGGGTGTTTACAAATGTGTATGTTTCTGGTCAAAAAGATTGTTGTGTTATGTTTATGTGATGTTGAATTGATGATATCCAGGTTTTATAACTACCCAGAAACACTGATTTACTCAGAATTAGGAATTAGGGTTTAAAGTTCTAAAGTTTGGGTATTTTTGATTCATCACGAATTGAGTGTTAAAACTTGGTTATTAGACTCTTATAACATCTAAGACCTACCAGAAAAAGTTTGGTGCAATTTCCATGGTTAGAAATCTTATGCGTAATTCATAACCCTTAGGGTTTTGACCTACGCGTAAGTGTTTCTACGCATAAATGATTAACAAGCTTTCATGCCATGACTTGATTGTAGAATGAATATATGTGTTAAGATTGATGATATGATGGTTTTATTTCAGGATTGCTACGCATAAAATTCAGAATCAAGGTTGATTGTTATTCTACGCATAAGGATTACCATACGCGTAGGCAGTTATGCGTAAGAGAAATCCTACGCGTAACTATTACGCGTAAGTATCTACAATGGGACTACGCGTATCCTGTGAAGGATATGCGTAAACAGTAACCTCTACGCATAAGGTCTACTCTTACGAGTAAGCCTTACGCGTAAGGTTCTTATACGCCTACGCGTAAGCTCTACGCATAAGGTCCCCTATTTCCTACGCATAACATTTCTTACGCGTAAGATAGGATCCTACGCGTAAGCTTTCGTCTACGCGTATGTCATTACTGTTTACGCTTAACTTTGCCAAAACTACGCTTAAGCCTGGATTGACCTTCATTATGAATTGTTACGTATACAAACTTGTTAATAAACTAATCATATCATCACGAAACCAATAATGTCACTAATAAACTTAAATATTTGATATGTTGTGAACAATAAGTGATAACATAAACTTTAAAACTTAAAGTTAACTAACTCACGAAACATTTCACGACGTCATTGGACTAATGGACAAACAAGTGACTTAGGACTCGTAAAAATCAATGACACTGTACATTCATTAACTAGACAATAAGACCTTCTGTTGACTAACATTATGTCTTTCGATATGTTGGTTCTTTTGGCTAATGTTATTTCAGATCACGACATGGCTGCTCAAATGAATGTGGATGCACCTGAGGTTCTCACTATTGCTGATATCTTCCCAAATGGCTATCCGAGAAAGATTGGAAAGAATAACCTTAGGGTTGACTTTGAAACCCTCACATGCTCAGAATCTTCTTGTCTCATTGCTGTGGATATTCTAAGGAATCATCCATACCAGAACATGCTCTCACACTCTGCAACTGTACCGGAAATCTACATTCAGCAATTCTGGAACTCTATGCAGAGGATCACTGATGTGACAGTGACACTTAATCACAAACAAGTCACCATCACTCATGCTGACTTGCGGGCTGTGCTTCTCATTCCTGAAATCGAGCCAACTGACTTCTTTGCCACACCTACTGAGGAGACTGTTCTACGATTCTTGCTTGATATTGGCTATGATGAAGCTTCAGGAGTCATCTCTAAGCATTCTCATGTGGAGCTTAAGAACATTCCACAACCGTGGAGAACTCTCTACCTCATCATCACCAAATCGGTCTCTGGTCGTGATAGTGGTTATGAGCATCCAAAGCTCATGGAACTGCAAATCTTCTGGTCTCTGATCAATAAGAAGGACATCGAAATCGAAGCACTGATATGGGAGGACATGATGCTATTTCACAAGAAGCTTGGCTCAAAGATTCCCTACGTCAAATACACAAAAATTTTGATCCAAAGAGCACTTGGACTTAATCCCGATATTCCACAGAGGCTCAATGACCCAGAAAATCACGATATGTTGACTGAACCTACATTATCAGTCAGAATCAAGGAATCGTCAACAAAGAAACAGGGTGCAGTATTACCTGATCACCTTATGACTAAAGAACTCAAGAAGCTTGAAACGTACAAAAGGTATCTAGTAGCAGTAAGAGAAGGCAAAGTTGGTCATCTTGATGAAAAACCTTCTGGAACTCCTACTCGGAGAACCAGAAGAGGAAGTGCTGGAAGTGCAGTAAGTTCTGAAAGTTATAGGAAACTTCCCAAAAGGAATCCACCTCGTAAAAGGATTGTTCCTGTAAAGGAAGCTGAACCTATTCCCTCACCTGAACCGCAAAGAAAGCTTTTGGACGAAAGCTCTGAAGGTACTGACACAGATGAAGAGATTACCTACTCTGAAACTGCAAAGGATGACAATCCTTTCGTACCAAAACCTCCAAGTCCTCAAGCTGATAAAGGAAAAGGGAAGACTCCCGCACTTGTGCCCTATGATGAGAGCTCTAAAGAAGAAGAAGAGCCACTGGATCAATCCTACAGGAAGACGGTTAAATTCGTTAGTCACCTTCGAAAAGCTGAAGAATTTGAAAAAGACCAAATGGGTGGACCCGGAGGATCAAGTGGTGCTGCCCACTCTTCACCAAGTCCTGATGCGGTTAATCGACCCGATAAGGGATCTGGTGCCACCACTCTTGTGCAACAACAAAAGCTTGTGGAGGATACTATCGAATATGACTTTGAGAAATCTGAAACTGAGAAGTCTGAGAAAGATAAAGATGCTGATTATGACAAGCTGCTTTTGGAAAGTCCTACACGATCACAGAAGGAAACTTCTGAACCGCCCAAGGACCCCGAGTCTCCTCACGTCTCATCCTCATCGGATTCTTCTTCTCATTCATCACCACCACCATCAAAGAAATCAACCAAATCAACATCCAAATCTTTGAAGAAACCACCTCGATCTTGGATTTCTCAGACACGTGAAAGAATTGTGAAAGTTGTCAAACAAGTCAGAATGAAAGACATGTTATAAAGGAAGCTAAACTTTCTCAATCAACAAATACAATATCTACATGACGAGAATGACAAGATGCAAGAAGAAAGGAAGTTTATTCAGGAATTCATGAAAAGTCATCGTCAAGAGGAACTGAATGAAATGATCAAAGGTTACACTAACAAGTACCTTCAGGACTTCGTTCCTAAAGTCACAAAGGAGATGTTTACCAGACAACTATATCTGAATCTTATGCAGATAGCCAAGCAAACTATAAGATCAACACCTTTAACCGTCACAATCAATCCATCTGATCCTGTAGTTTTCTCGGATAATGAATTGGTGGCCAAGCTTGTCACACAAATGTCTACACAATCTGGGACATTTACTTCTGAGGAAGGAAAGCTGTTTCAAGCATTGCTGGACTACCAACTCAAAGAAGCATGTAGATTCGAAGCAGAAAAGTCTAAACATCCTAGAGACGATGAAGACAAGGATCAGGATAAGCATGATAAAGCTAAACGTCAGAAGAAGTCTGGTGAATCATCTTCTATGTTACCTCCTCTCCAACGGACTCTTACTCAACAAAAGTCCCCTCCTCGTTCTTCTACAGATAAACCTCAGGACGATTCCGAGTTACCACCCCTGACTCAGAAAACCGGTGATCAATTTGAGTATACGGGTGGTGACGATGAAGAGGTCCTTGAGCCCCTACAACAACCCACCTCTCCCAAACAAGTTCAGAAACCAGAATCATCATCTCGGCCTTCGAAAAAGATGAAGAAGAAGGCACCCATGGTTGACGTCATATCCTGGCTAGATGACGATAAAACTGATGGATCTGAATGGTTCTCTATTCTTGTTAACAACACTTCCTACCCTGAATAAGGTCAGGATTTGGTAGACGGTAATACATTGGAGCATGCAAAACTTTTGCAAGAAAAGTTCCATGTGAAGAAGATGACGAAATCCGAGTTGAGGCGAATCAAGAATGAAGCATTTCAACTGTTAAAAGACAGCTCCGAAAGTGCCATCGAGGTCGAATATCACCTTGAGAACATTGCTCGAGCCATGTCTAAAAACATGGATTGGCTCAACCCAGAAGCAAACGTCGACTTCACTAAACGGGACAACCCTCCATATTACACCGACGGGTCAAGACCTCTACCAACAATTGGCCAAACAACTGAACCTAGGATTCCATTCAGATATTTTTTCAACAAAGACCTGGAATTTCTTCTACATGGTGGCGATGGTTCAAGGAAATACGCTACATCGTTGACACTTCCATTTCCAGCAGCTATATACTCGAACTGCATAGCCATTGAGGAACGCGCCAAACACTTGTTTTCTGACAAAGTGGAAGCATACGACCGAGATGCAATGTACGGGATTCATCATTGGCCGGAACGCCGACGAATCTACTACCGAAGCTGTCAGGTTCAGAAGTCTCAACATGCGGTGTTCAGTACTAAGGATATCGTTGCCATCAAACATGTTGTTCTATCATCTAAGTGGGACTACACCTTCCTTAAGAATATCGTGGTCAAACGACAAGATGAAAGGGACTATGCTTTCTCTGAAGCTGACTTTGAGAATTTGTCTATCAACGACATTGAAGACATGTATCTTGCTAAAGTACAAGGTCGCATGAGGCAATTTTCAACCGAAGTACAACGTGAATTCATCAAGTCATTGCTCATCTTCATCAGACGCATAGTCATCAAAGAACGTGTTGAAGATCTTCAGCTAGCAGTTGAATCTTATCAGACCCGTGTCAACTTCACACCACCTCAGCTAGATCTTCCCGACCTCAACCAGCTCTCACAATATACACTCATCAGCAAACCTTTCGGCGTCGTTTACCGCAGTGAACTTCAAAGAAATTGCTTAATGGCGTGTAGTGAACTTCACAAGTTTGGGGATCACACTTTGAAGATGGTTAGGGATGGATTAGCCTATAGGTTGAAGGACATACGTCAAAAGATTGGGTCTCCTAAGCGATGGAATTCTCAGGATCGCAGGGATGTGAGGAGGATCATCAGAATGATTGATGAAAGGTTGTTTCGAAGGGATCAGTTCAGAACGTTGGAAAGCTTTGTTGGTGGTCGACCCAGGATTAACATCACCGGCTATCAACGCCCTGTTCGCACTCCTGGCGACATCACTGGACTTCCTGGTACCCCTTGATTTGGTTCTTTCATTATAAATTTGGATGTGTGACTATATATGTCAATGGCTTGTGCACACATAACAGTGTACAACCCGTAATTTGCAAGAAAGGACCCTGTGGTACGCTTCAGTGCCACAATCCTTATAAAAGGAGCGAAAGCTTCTTACTTTTGAGTAAAACCTATCAAACCTTTCATTTTTCAAGGTTTTGCTCAAAAGAACAAGTACTTCCCCCGTATGATTTTCAAAACCTCAACCGTTTATATCACTTGTTGAGGAGGAGTATTTGAATTAAAACTTTGTTCACAAATTGTTCATAGTGGTCATCTTCCCGCAACACTCGAAATGGTCATATTTATTGTCAACATTTCAAAAATAACATTTTATATGCCATTTTTGAGGGGGAGAAAATTGTGTGATAAGAAATATGTTGTGCAAAATGCAAATGAATCTGTGTACTTCAGACTTAACCAACGAATTGACGGTACTAAACTGTTAGTTACTCGAAAAGACTTGTCCTGGACGGGTAATAATTTCAAGCTAGTTCGCTAGTAATGTAAACGTGTCTCGCAAAGGACTTGTCCAAGTAGAAAGTACCATTCGAGACACTCTTGGTAGACATGAACTCTGACGGGTATGACAACCTTTCGAGGTTTGTCTACACCTTCAAGGTAGTTATTAGAGCTAGTTGTCACCTAAAAGCTGACAATGTAACTCTTTAACTATGCAACGTAACCGTGTCTCGCGGGGGATTGTCTATCTCCAGTGGATCAATTCAAAATGTGCGCGCTCTTTCCTCACTGTCCATTTAAACCATTTAAACTCTTAAGCACATGTGGAGGGGGAGTATTTATGCAAAATCCTATCTCTCACAGTGGTTCAAACATGATTTTCATTAACAAACCCTTTGAGAGATTCTTCACAACAGTAGTTTTAATGGCAACATAGGTTTGTCATGGAGTTATAAGGTGACTAAGGTTAGGAATAACCGTCCTATGATCCGCCAGAGCCGGAGGGATCTACCCAAGGACATCACAAATAGTTAGTACTTAGAAGTCCTTAGGTATGATTATAAAAAGGAGAAAATGAGAATCGGAGAAAGAAGGAGTTGAAGAATTAAAAAGAAATGAAAAGAAAAGGGTGAAAAGAAATAGCCCTCCAAATTATTCAACTTAGGGCAGACACCGGGTTCAATTCATATGCTACTGGTTGTCACTTAGTGACACCGGTATTGAAGATTAAAAGTCGTCATGGACCCAGTGACGCATGCACTAAACCTTCTTAGCCACCCAAGTTTCTCTCAACAGAAGCTTGTTTCATTCTCACAGGGAACCCTACGTAAACTATTGGCTTTCTCTTAGAGATCGCTGGTATTGAAGAAGGAGACCCTCTCCCTAGTCTCCGCTCAGGAAAACCAAAACGCACTATTGAGTCTAGAGCCACGAGATTCATCAAAAGATCTCTTAGGAACACTTGACATTTCATCACTTGTTGATCAACAATTAAGATTATCAGTGGTTCATATCGAGTCCTTCACAGATCTTAGCAATCTGTCGAGAACATTTATGAGAGGTTCACATTTGTGATCCTCAGTGATTGAATGGAAACTCCTGCCAGGGTCAACATCAAACAGCCCTGACAGCAGGTCACTTCGGTAACTCCCCGTGGATTACGCGGAGTGTGTCTCAAACGGTCTACAGTCGTGAGGTGATGCTTCGGTGTACCTCAGCGACTCATCTGAACTGTAGATGTACTTCGGTACATCGCGTTATCTCACTTGTGGGACTCCAGTTCAGGAACGGCCTTTGTAAGAATTAGAGTTGTGTTTTCACACTATGCTGTTAACACTCTCGAAGTTCAAACTTGTAAGTGCCAGAATCCGCTTATTACTAACCGTTTGAAATGTTTTCTTCTTATGGAAGCTCCGGAGCGGGATGATCGTGCTGATTCTTCTCATGCTCACGCCAACATCATCACTAATGGAAGTTCTATTCAAAAGCAACACAACAGTCAGAATGATTCTTCGTCAAACCAAAGAATCTACAAAGTTAAAGACTTAAAGAACTTCATCAGTATTGAATTCCAACGTCAAAGAGCGTGTGAGCATGTTGAAGAATGACGTGGAGACACTGGAGCAGCGAAGCAGACCTGAGGCAGACTTGATGCAGACAACAACATACTATCACTTTCACCACAAAGAACAATGATCAAAGAACAAAGTTAAAGATGACGTCAAAGCATAACTGTTCAAAGACAACTATCTCTCTACACTGGGGAGATTGTTCGAATCAAGGCAATTCTTCTCACAAGAAAGAAAAATGTCAGAAGACGTCAGAGCTACTATTACATCAACGCCTTCACCGTTCATCACCAACACTTGAGGGGGAGATTGTTGGAATCACTCCTAAACCATAATCAAGTGTTAGTAATTATTATGTAATAGTTAGCTTTATTATGGCCTTTATGTTTGTTATTAGCCTTAAGCTTATGTAGAAGGCCCATGAGCTTAGGCCCAAGCCCATTAAAGAAAGGATGGAAACTAGGAGTGTTGCCCTAGCTTTCCTCCTATAAATACTCTATGTAAACCTTCATTTGAATGTTGGTTGTTCAAGTTTTCTTTCACTACATACTCCTACGCGTAACCGGTATTAGTATAACGTGTGTGTGTGTTTGTTTACTTGTTCAATCGCCTTATCTCTTTCTATATTACTTGTGTTTGTAAAACTAGTGACCTAACAAATAAAGTTTAATAATAAGCATGAAAACACATGAAAATAGACGAAAACGTATAAAAACTGCAAAAACGGACGAAAATGTATGAAAACGGACAAAAATATATAAAAACGAATGAAAAGCGTATGAAAACGGAAAAAAGCGTCTGAAAACGGACGAAAATGGACGAAAACGTATGAAAACGGACGAAATCGTCTGAAAACAGACGAAAGCGTCTAAAAATGAACGAAAACGTAAAAAAACGGACGAAAGCGTATATAAACCTATGAAAACCGATGAAAACATAAGAAAACGGACAAAAATGTAAGAAACACACCAAAACGTATTAAAACAGACGAAAACGTAAGAAAACAGACGAAAACGTAAGAAAACGAACGAAAACATAGGAAAACGGACGAAAATGTAAGAAAACAGGCGAAAACGTAAGAAAACGGACGAAAGCGTATGAAAACGGACAAAACCGTAAGAAAACGGACGAAAACGTATGAAAACGGACGAAAACGTAAGAAAACAGACGAAAACGTAAGAAAACGGACAAAAACGTAAGAAAACAGAAGAAAAGGTAAGAAAACAGACGAAAACGAACAATAACATAAGAAAATAGACAAAAACGTATGAAAATGTAAGAAAACAGACGAAAACGTATGAAAACGGACGAAAACGTAAGAAAACGGACGAAAACGTAAGAAAACGGACGAAAACGTATGTAAACGGACGAAAACGTATGAAAACGGACGAAAACGTAAAAAAACGTAAGAAAACAGACAAAAACGTAACAAGACTGACGAAAACGGACGATAACGTAAAAAAACGGACGAAAACGTATGAAAACGGACGAAAACGTAAGAAAACGGACGAAGACGTAAGAAAACGGACGAAAACGTAAAAAAACAGACGAAAACGTAAGAGAACGGACGAAAACGTATGAAAACGGATGAAAAGGTAAGAAAACAGACGAAAACGTATAAAAAGCGGAAAAAACGGACAAAAACGTATGAAAACTGACGAAAACGAAAAAAAACGTGTAATTAAAAAAAATGATAAAAAAATACAAATAATGAGAAAATAAATAAGAAAGATAAAAAACAAAAGAAAAAGACAAGAAAAAAAACATGGACTTAGGTTTAGACATATAAATCTTAGGTTAATTACCACCATTAGATCAAACTAGATGGAAGGTGAGAATTTATCCCTTAGTATGCAAGTATTTTTTAGTATGCAAAATAAAATGCCTCGTCATTACAATACTAAAATAAGAAAGGAAAAATCAAAATGAATCATTACAATACTAAAATAAGAAAGGAATTATGGACCACGACTAAAATACCTACCATTATCTTTTCTTAATGAGGTGTAAACTCATGTTAGGCAGGTGTTTAACTTTGATTCAAACTTGGATGACACAAATTGCAGAAATAAAAATACCAAATCCAGCCCATATGACAGCTTTAATGCATAACATACGAGATGCTAAAGCACAAGTACTCCAGATTTAGTGATTCCTAATTTGAATATTATAGAATATATCATTTTAAACACATGGGGCTACTCATTCATTTCCATGAAACTTGCACAATTCTTCCACTAGGTTCTAAAAGGTCAACTGAAAGTATGGTGTCTTAAGAACGTGAGTCCACGCGCTAAGTGGTACGTGCGCTGTCAGACAGATCATGTTGCGACACGTGGAAACAGTTCATTGGATATTATATATCGATGGGTATCCACCCTGTGGCCGATACGTTGTCAACACTTTCAGACAAAGTAATTGTCAGGTGTACTTTTACTTGGTTATAAAGCTACACTTTTAATGTAAAACCAAAAAATTCAACTTTATTCTGAAAATAAATATTTCAGATTTTATTCGAAAACACTGTATTCAAGAATAATGGACTACAACTGCTCGAATAAAATGTGTTCTTAATCATATTAAGGGTGCGTTTTTTTTTTTTTTTAATTACGAGGAAAGAATAGCGAGACTCACTAATTTAATAGTATTTTTTCTTTAAACGGATTCACTAGTTCCTTTAGTTGGTCTAACAAAGCTTAAATTATAATGTCCTCTTAATTAAAAGGCTCGTAAACCCTTAGCTAAGGAAAAAAATAAATACACCTCAAGTGTTACTTGGAGTATATAAACCAAAAAGTGTTCTATGTATTTTTACATACGTTTAATTTTGTTCCAATATGCATATTTAAATGTTTTTTACACACACAAAAAAAAAATTGTAATTTTTATCGATTCAATGTCTAAAACTTTAAGTGTAAACCATGTCTTGAATTGAAATATTTGATTTTTGGATTATAAAAAAATGTCTAAATGAAGCACTTCTTAGGTCAGATACTCGAGTGATACATGAAAGCACCGTACATGACTATTTTTAGGGCCAAAACCCTTTTAAGAACTGTGAACATCCTTGCAATTTAACTTGTTCAATACTGAAAATTATTAAAAAGGTTCATTGGAAACTATAATATGCGACTGACCTTGTATACAACACTTTTGCTTTTCAGTTAGAATTGTAAATAATAATAATAATGATTAATAAACAAATAAAAACAAAAGAACAAAAAAACATCTGCATTAGAAATGAGTAGCCTTTTTTTGTTTCTTCGTCAAGATCTCAAGCAGCGTTTATAACTGCCGCCAAATCCCCCAACATGCGCAAGAACTAAATTCTAACGTCAATAGACCAAAATTAAACTTTACAACACATAATACAATGCATCTATAATATGACTTGAAATATTTATACATATAAGTATATAACCACGAAAGCCAAAATACACAAGTTCGATGAAATACAGGTACATCGAAACAAAGTTCATTAGAATGGCGTTTCATTCTAGACATTGCAACTTCAACCACTTTTTTAAGAATGTATAGGGTGCGTTTGAGCTAATGCATTTTCTTTCTACACAGTGACCCTCTAAAAATATCTTCTTAACTTTCTTTGGAGTCCAAATAAATTACATTGTGGCTGCAAGCACTTTTATGCAAAAAAAAGATGAATTTGACAACACTATATTTTGTTCCATAAGTAGCACTTAGTTACAAAAGTATTGATTCTTTAAAAAAGCATAATTATAAAGAATAAGTTAAATTCAATGGATACAGTCTGGGGTTCATTTATGCAAGTAACTTAACCGATCAATACTGGCCCTTTCCCCATAATTTGGAGACGGGTATCTACAGACATGAATAACCACCTCCCAAGTCTACATAAAGATAATGTGCCCAAAATTATGAACTTCAGAAACAAGAAAATAAAATTATACTGCCTGGAAGATGTCAAATCATAAACTACATAACTGAGAGCAAAATTTGCACTATAGAATTCTTCTAAACAAATCGTCGTGTTTAGTAAACAAGTGCAAGGATTATATTAAAAGAACACAAAAAGAACCTGAGATTAGAAGTCAAATGGTATTAGTTGACCCAATTCAGAGGGCCAAGCTGGCATCATCTGCTTCTCCATTCAAAAGCTCACCAACAGCAAATTGATGCAAGTTTTCATACATTTTCTTCCATTGCTGTACCATTTGCATAGACCTTCTGTTATCTAGTTTCAATCTTTCGATCTCCATTTCAGAAGCTCCAGAAGAACCATGTTGCTGAAAATGAGATTGGAAGATGGAATCATGCCTCTTTCAAGAAGTATGATTAATACAGTACATCAGACTATTAAGACGCGTTTGTTGCATTTTGATTATCAACAGATGGAGAAACAAAAAAATTGTGAAATATTAAGTGCATACTTCTCAAATTTTATGGACTGAATTCTGTTTATACATCTTGGTCCCTTCGTGTAAGGGTGGCAATGTCAGTTCAGCCCTTCTAATACAAGTGAATTTCGTTGTATTCTACTGATAAAGGTTAAAAGTGGGAGATTTAAAGTTCAGATCCAAAGAAAACACATCAAACGGTCTGAAATTTGCCCCGAGCATTAAGTGTTGCAGCCTCCAACTTTGTTCAAAAGAATATGGATAATTTTTTACAATCATGTTATAATCATATTTACTTGTTTAGCATACTGTCTATGTAACACAATTACAAAACATGGACAAAAAAACTGTATCACAGATTCACAGCTTTCATTAACCGGCCCTGCAAATTTACCAGTTTTCATCCATTACCCAGCCCACACAACTGCCACTTATTTGTGTCCAGAATTTAAGACAGTGTACTGTACAGTCTTAGGGAAACTTAAATGCTATATAAAAGATCATCAATCTCCTGTATTGATAAATAATGAGCAAATAGGTAACTGTAACTTGAAAACAGCCCAAAAATAGAAATATTGAAATTCCATTCTGGCAAAGGTATATGTTAGTTAAAATAAGGTATCAAGTTTTGAACAAAAAGTGTTTCAGGTCAACCAAATCCAACCCAGCCCGAACAAAACTTACTTGTGTACTGCCGCCCCTAATATAGCTAATAATGCAATCACATGTTTAGATGAAAAGTTGCAATGAGTATGAATATTCAAAAGAAAAAACTTACTTGAAGTTCACTGATCTGTTTGTTCATAGAGTCAACAGTACTGTAGGTCAAGTCACAAGGCCAGTCATTATCGGGCTGAGTGATGCATACACCAAAATCTGACTCTTCATTTACTAATGTGTATTTTTCAAGTTTAGGTGGCAATGACAGCTTCCGTGCCACTGAAGCTGGATTATTTGCTGATGTTCGAGGGTAGAGAGCCGGTGGTTTTCGAATGACAAGAATATTGTTAACCGGACCTAAAAACACAAAAAACACATGTTTAGATAACGAGCATGCAAAGGAAAGACTGCTCGCCAACATAAATTAAACAGAGGTGTCGGGGATCGCAAGGTGGGCAAGTTGTTTAATGACCCAAACAGGTAACATTTGGAAAAGGTCGAGACGGGTGGGTTCACTTACTACACTTGTTCAATGGTAATGTTTTTAGCCTTAACAAGTTACTTGTCTTTTATACTATAAGAAACATGTTTAATCATAATAGTGATCTGGTTTTTTGACTTAGTAGATTGTATGCAGTAAAAGACACTTTGCTGGACTTCCAACCAGTTTACTATTTTGGTAAACTGTCTCGCCTTGGCCATTTGACCCATTAAAAACAGACACATAACCTGACCAAGTTATAAGTTGATGCGTCAAAGTTGGCAAGAAATTAAGAACGATGCAATATAATATACCTTTGGCATGTTTAAAAACACGAATCATATTATGTGTTTTAGTGTCCCAAACTCGAACCATGCCATCCTCTGATCCAGCAACCAACTGATATCCATCCAGCGCAAATGCCAACGAGCATATAGCCTTACTGAAAAAGCACAATCGAAGTCATTCACATGATAGCGCAGACCCACGCAAAGACTTCGCAGCTAGAAAATATAGAATTACAGTACTTTTTTTGACTGATTAATCTCTGAACAGAATGTCTTTAGCATTGCCAGTAAATAGGTTGGTCAAAATATAGCTAAACCTGAAGGTATAAATGTTTGGCACCTTAAGACTGGCAAAACCATAGAAAATGAAAAAGAAAAAGCTTAGCCTCAATTCTAAACAGTTTGTTTTTTCATCTTAATAGCTTCTTTGAAATTGTGTATGAATACATCGCCATAAAGTGGCTTGTTAGTTCAAAACTATGGTCTTGAGAGAGAAAAGTTCCCGTCACCCCAAAAGTTAATCAAGTATATAAACATCAACTACACACCGGATACTAAATCTGTAGTTGCATGCCATGTGTTCAAATTTTGTGATCAAGACTTGATCTTATAAATAAACCATAATAATCAAGTGCATAACACAATTTCATAATACAAGACAAGTTCAGATTTGTGGAAAACTAGGATCTTCATGATGAAAATGAGAAGATCCTAGGAATACTCAGAATATGTACATTTGAAAGTCACCATACCTTTGATCAGATAATGTACCAATTATATGCAACCCATAATTGTTGTTTGATTTGCCTAGACCATTGAGTTCTGCAATGTATATCTTTCCATCTCTACCACCAGCATAAAAAACATGCTCCCCGGGATCTAATGCAACTGCATCAATTACTGACGGGAACACAATATTTCTCAACATAGTTCCCCTAGCTAAGCTCCATACCTGCAATGATGAACGTTATAATTAAAGAAATAAAATAAATGTCAACAGCATGACTAAGATTCTATTGTTAATAAATAATGACGAGATAATGTGAAAAGTGCAGGGTATAAACCTTGCAAGTACGATCCTGTGAAGCTGACACTATAATTGCGTTAGAACCTCCATAGCCTGTAACGATATCGGTTACTGGCAAAGCATGGTCAGAGAAACTATACTCATAGAGATGCCCTGCTCTCTGCTGTCGCTCCTCGTCAAATATCCTAATCCCAAATCGTAATATAAGTACTTGTCAGTCCACTGTCATGAACCCTAGAATTACAATTCATGAACATAAAAAAAGGGTAAAAGGATGATACATCAGAAGTGACCAAACTCGAACAGATCCATCCTCAGCACCGGAAATCAAAAGTGACTGATCCATAGAGAATACCAAACAAGTAACAGCCCTGTAGTGACCATGCCACTTCTTCAGTAACCTACCAGTTGCAACCTATAATACATAATATGAATGAGTAAAGGCCATACCAGAATTTCAGAACATATGATATCCCCTCTGCAAAAAGAGATATTTTTGAAATACAAATGACATTTACTACAAACCTCCCACAAGTAAATAGAACCGGAGAGTCCTCCACCAACAATGTAAGTGGCGTCAATGTTACAAGCAAGAGGATTGATTGGTTCGGCCGGAAAACTCTTAACTTCTACCTGAGGCTGCAACAACAGATGGTAAAATGATAAACATAAGTGGATGCAATCTTCTTTGGTTCTGGAAATCAATCTTATATATATTTCAAATGTATCTAAGCTACATTAGAATACACCACCAGTCTTCAAACTGTAGCAACATGTTACAAAAACTAACATCTATATGTGAAAACTTTACACTCCCTTCACTGGTTGCACAGGACACATCATCAATTTTCACTTCATTTCTGATTTGTATAGCAGTCGCAGACTTGAGAAATTTGTCATTAACAACATTCAAATAACAGTAAAAACTAAAAGCAATTAATATTCATCATATTACATGCATTTTGGTCAAAAAAAAATAATAATAATAAACAAAATTGCAGTATTTATTTAGTAAAATCAATTGTTTAAATCTGAAAGTATGCTTCTAATTTTCCTTTTAGGGGGGTGTTTGTTTAAGCTTATATATGGGCTTATGAGCTTATTCGATTTCCGCTTATATTTCATAAGCCCTAATATTCTGGCTTATTTTAAGACTTATGTAAGTTTATTATGATATGTTAAACTTATATAAGCCCATAAGTGTCAAAATAAGCTGGAATATTGGGGCTTATGAAATTTAAGCCGAAAAACAAACTATCTCATAAGCCACATATAAGCTTAAACAAACACCCACTTAGTAAAATAGAGCGAACCATACA
Source organism: Chrysanthemum seticuspe (assembly GCA_019973895.1). Lineage (NCBI taxonomy): Eukaryota > Viridiplantae > Streptophyta > Magnoliopsida > Asterales > Asteraceae > Chrysanthemum > Chrysanthemum seticuspe. The sequence continues at coordinate 245,532,913 of BPTQ01000008.1, forward strand.
AAACCATATTATTTCATCGATATAGCATTATTTACCAAACAAGTAAAAACCCATATACTAATTCCTATTTCCTGAAGTGCTTAAACAAGTTATAAGTAGTTATTTATAAGCAAATAAGCAGAAAAAGAAAATAAAAGAATCCGAAAGACACATAATGTATCTATTTGAGGTGAATGAGTACCTTGTTCCAAGACCAATAAAGAATGGAGCCAGAATTAGAAGAAATCTGAGACGAAGCGAGAAAGCGACCGCCAACGGAAATAAGTCCATGTGACGGAGAGGAACAAGAACGATAACGGAGATTCTCCGCACCAGAACGAAGCTCCCAGCAGCCTATTCCAACTTCTGCTGATGATGAAGATGATGCTATCACTACTTCATCCTCTGTGAATGCCATTGGAGGAGGCCGGAGGCGGATGAATGAATAAATGAATTGAAATTTGATTGATGGAGAAGAAAAGGGTTTTAGGAAACACAAACCCTTGCCTTGTCTCTATTTTTTAAGGGATTTTACCCTTTTTTAAGTTTATGTTTTTTTACATTCTCATTTGCATAACTTGAAATGTATTTACCCTTTTCTTTGCTTTAATCTTTAATATAATAAAAGAATTACATCATTTCAGAATCATTTTGTCAATTAATTCTTATTGGAAAAAAATGAGCCAATAAAAGAGCTTGATTTTGCCATATAAGCAAAATCGTATAATGTGATTGGTTAATAAAAGTCAAAATTAAATTGATTATAGTCAATCTTTTAATAAATTTGACGGAGAATTTTAGTTGAGAAGAAAAACACGTAAAAACATATGTGTTAAATTTGTGAAAATAAAAACTTTAAAAAAAAAAGATAACTAATAAAACTTTATTGATTGAATTTAAAAAAATATATATATACAGAGCTAAGTGTAATATTATAATTTTTCATATTTTTTTAATAATTTTAAAAAATAAACAAATACCCCCTTATATTTTTACCCCTGTACTTTATATCTTAAAAATACAATATATATATATGTTGTTTTAAAATAAAAACATATAAATATGCATAAGATTAGGCCAATGCTAATGGCATGGTTGGTTGCCCCTCAACCGAGTAGTCGACCGATTTCCCTTCATTAGCGCAACCGGATTTGTGACAGGGCCCTTCCAACCTTTTTAAAGTTATGGTTGTGCCAACCGTAAGAATTGATTTGTTTTTTTTTTTTTTTTTTTTTTTTGGGGGGGGTATATTTTTAGTTGTGATTGCGGTCGCCTTATTAACAAATTGTGGTTGGGTGTAGTTTAAGAAAAAGAAAGTTGACGTGGCGCTGATGTGACGGAATGTGACCACGATATTTACGGTTACCATTAGCATTAGCCTTATAAATATCAAAATATTTTTTTTACTATATACGTTCAGACTCATTGATTTCATTTTAAAATTTTAACCTTTCTAAACACGAATTTGAATATTAAATACGGTTAAATTATTGAAAATGAGAATATAATTACTAAATTGTAAGTACGAGTTGCTGTAATATGAAAAAAAATATACGTTATTGTACTTATAAAAATGACCATGCAATTCTTATTTTTACTTATATAAAGATATCTAGAAAAACATTTTAAAAAACTATAAAGAGTATATTTTAACTTTATCAACGCTCATTATGTTATACTAAACTAGCATCTTGTGTATAACATAATATCAATAATGAAATTTAAATGTCAATATCAACATCTATATCAGCTAAATAAAGTTAAATATTGAGTTATCTAACAGAAATTTTTACTAAATTTTAATGGATATAAATGCATAATAAAAAAACTCGTGCATATATAATTATATATAATTATCTTTAAAGACACAATATTCAGTATTAATAAAGAATAATTTCTTTGTCAAAACCCATTATAACTATTTTTATAACAATAATAATAACGTTTTTAATAGACTGCTATCAAAGTCATTACGAGAAACCATTTTATACTATCATTATAATAGTAGCTCATATAGTCATATACATGTTTAAGTGTTGTGGTCGCATGCCTAAGAATTCGTTACACGTGAAAGTCACAAGACCAGGGACGAAGCTAGCGGGGTTTTCTTGGGTGTCCCGGACACCCATAGATATTTTCGATGTAGTGGTAATTTTTGAAAAAAATACAGATTTTTTTTAAATGCATCTTAAAGCACCCGGTTTTTCAAAATGTGTCTCCAGTATTACGGTTCAAAAGATTTTGTGCACCCAGTAATATTTGATCCTGACTCCGTCCCGACACAAGACTGCGTATCATGTTATGTAATTCTATAGACAAATTTAAAGCCATTTTTAAATATGACTTTTTTTTCTTTAATGATTTAATTTTACCCGTTATATTTGATTTATTACCATTTTTACATCCGAGTAACAATAATTTTATTGAAATTAGATCTTTTTTTTTTAATTATATAGACGAGTATCCGTGCATACCAACGTAATTTTATAGCGACAGATCGTTTTGTGTTAAAAAAAAGTTTATGGGTTATAAACGAAAAATAATAAAAGTTTGAAGATTTGGAGATTAAACATCATGTTTTGAAACCCGGTTCGACCCGGGTGGTTCAACCGATTGAACCGTTCCGGTCGAAAAACATGTCGATTTAAACCGAGTCAACCCGACGGGTTAGGTCAAAAACAGGTCAAATTAAACCCGGCTCAACCCACCCGTTTGAAGCGTCCCGGGTCATCCTGGTTTTCGATATGTATTAACAGTTTCCTTTTGAAATATATGTTTTCAACATTTTTTTTTTAGTTTCAACTTTTCACTTTTTACTTTTTCCTTTATATATATATAGTATAACAGGTACCCGCGCGTTGCGGCGGCGGGTACTTTGTGACGATTAACCGGAGAAATAAATCTCGATAAGACATGATTCACTAGTTTGTATTGGTTTCAACGGGTCCTCTCTGGTTCGTTTTCGGATGGCTTTTATTGGTTAACCGAACCAGTGGCGACACCGGTTATTGGTTGAACCCGTTGTCGAGTCCGATTTTCAAAATTATATTTACCATCAACTAGTCCGATTTTCAAAATTATATTTACCATCAACTTGTTAGCTTGTATGAAGCTTTGTGTGTTTTATTTATTTGTATAATGTGTATAATAACATATACTATTCATTTTATGGTGTTTTAAAAATAACATTAATTAATGTGTTTAATTATTTTATGTTTTGAATTATGTTGTAACTTGTTTAAATTGTATATTGTGAAAATTTTATTGTACTTTTTAATAAGGGGTGTTTTAATTGATTGTTTTTTAGTTGGTAGATATGTTTTTAATTGGTTGTACAATGTGAATAAATTATTGTATTTTTAAGTAATGAGTTGTTTTAATAAAAATATTAATTACATTATACTTTTCTCTCACCTTTGACTTTCAACATTAGACTTTTTAAAATTAAGATTTGACCGTTTTCCTTTTATATGTAGTATAAATAATTTTTAACTTTTTGTTTCTTTTATTTTTTATCTTAATTTTCCAATGACTCACCCCAAAGTATATACACGAATGAATAGTTTATTACTTAATTATTTACCTATGAAATATTTATACATCAAAATAGACACGGGAATTAGCTCATTTTCATTTTTGTCTCGAATATTTGTACCATACATGTCATGTAATCTTTTATACAATAAAAGATAACACAAAATTATAAATTTTGGTTTTGGCCAAAATCAAACTTGACCAACGGTGTGGCTCAATTTTGTCAACAATAAAAAGAAATTGAGTTATCCTATTAGCCAATAAAATTTAAAATGAAACAATTTGGTCAAACTCATATCTATCTATACATATATATGAGACTACATATGTCACATCATTAATGTTTACTAGGCATTTTAATGTTGATATGGCGCATCCTATGATGAGGTGAAAATGCCAAAATGGTACTACATCCGGTTACATAATAAAAAAGAAATTGTACCATGCAAGATTCGAACTCAGGTTTGTGAGTCCAAACACAAGCGACTCAACCAGTAAGCCAATCCACCTTTTGTGGTACAAACTCTTCTATTTAAAGTGGTATTCATTCTCAAACATTACCATCTTTAATCTTACCCAATAAACATAACTGAAACCCTACTCATTCGGATCTACCATTAATCCTCGCCCTTTTCATTCTGCATTTCCAAAATCAAATACCTTCAATTATACAAACGCATAATCTAATTCAAAAAGGTTTCAATCTTTTCTCAATCACAAACAAATCACGATCATCACATTAAACCCACGATCATCAAACTAAAACCAAAACCTTACATTTAACCCTAATTAGTGGAATTCAAAAAAACACGCACAAAAATCTGGTACTATCATCCACTGATCGGAGGTATCTTTTTGATCAACCTATGTTAAGGCAGTTCTTATTTTTATTTTTTTGTTTAATTAAATCAGATTAGGTTAGCCGATCAGTTTTTGTGTATCATCAATTGAGATTAGTTTTGTATACATTTATGGTATTTGATTGTTAATTTTATTTGTGAAATCAATATTGACTCAATATAAAATTTTAAATTCGCAGAAAGCGTCAACAGTTACAAAGACCGGTACATGCTTGGCCAAGAATGGTTCATCAATGTGGAAGTTGCACGGTAATATTCAGGTACACTTTAATTTGATCATTGTGACAACTGGCAATTTAGGGAGTCTATTTTAGGTAACCGCATTACGTTAAACTAAACCGAACTTTTGCCTTTATCACTATTTTTATAAACCATGACTTGATTTTATATCGTCTATTGGTTTTTACGATTTATTTCACTATTGAATGAGTTATCGTATGAGTTTTAACTCTATTTGGTAGGCACTATTCGATTCGGCACTAGAAAAGCCTAAAACGAGAATTATTGTAACTTTTGGACCGTAACTCGAAAATTGACAAATAAATAGTCAAAACGCGTGGAAAAACATAAATAATGATGTTAGAAAGTCGAATGAACATTGTGGGACACTTGTGAGACAATATATGAGCTCGGGAATGGGTAAACGAGACATTTTACGAAAAATGGCAACCACGGCCCTTCTCCTTTTGTTAGATATTGGATTTCACAAACACACTAAACCATAATCACATATGAGGCGTTCAAGTAGTTTAGAGAGAGAAAGTTTTAGAGAAAGAAAGGGAAGAGAGTTGGGAACTAGGTGAAACAAAGAAAACTGGCATTGAAGCTCCAACCCTCTACCTTGGGAGGTAGAGGGTATTTATAGTGTCTTACAAATAAACGCCACCTACGGGCTGTGGATCAGGCATACAGTGGGTAAAGACCCGTCCGTCCTCCACGGTGCTACTTAACAAACTACTTGCTAACATAACTTGACTACGACTACGAGCTTTCTAATGAATACATATACTTGAGGTGACCGACTCTTTAACGACTGAATTTTCTAATTCCTAACAATCTCCCCCTAAGGGAGGTCACCTCAATTTACAATGAATACAAATAGATATTACATTAGATTGTTCTAGGATTATTGATTAAGTTCTTTGCTCAGTAGCTCGTAGTCTTTGATTCTTCATGTTCCGCATGTTTGGATAATTACAAGTGGAGGTCTTTAACTGATCCACGTGATGAAGAGTTTTGAGCCAACATTGAGATCATCAACTAACATAAATCTCTGACTCTTCCTTTGTGGTGTTGGTATTATGTGATGTTGTGACAATTGGACCGACATGCTCACATTCTGGATCATGATATATTCTCATCAGAGTAGCGGAAGCTTTTACTGGTTCATGATATTTGCAGAAGCATGGAGTGAAAGTATCAGAGACGTTGAAGCACCTATCATGATTTCTTTAGAGATGAATGTGTAGTGTGAGCATGCGGCTATGGATTGACTGCTTCATTCTGATCAGCTGCAAGCGTCGGGCGTACCTGCATGCAACAGTTAGCAATAAAGAGCACGAAAGTGTCTTTGATCACTTTCGTTGAATTGAGGTACACGGCCCATGGTTCCCCGTTGATCAGTACAAGTACTGCCTGTGATCAGGTATAATTTCGAAGAATTTCCTTGACAGGGTTTCGCAGCTGCTCTAGCTGTTCTCAAACCGGAATGTCTCAAAGAAGACAACACAGAGTGAGTGAACCAGCGAATTGAGATTCACTGATTGATGAAAAGAGATTTGAAAAACAATCGTGTATCGCTCAATAGAAATTGTTTTTGCAATACAACGAAGGTTTTAATGAAAATCAATTATCAATCATAAACACCTTTTATTTTGAAATATTAGTACACAGTCGATGTGCTAAGGAAAAGAGTTTTTTAAGCACAACGACCGGTTTTTCAAAGGTATCCGTCAATCCATAACCTGAACCAGGATTGATTCAATAGATTGAATCGCCCCATTGTTTCTGTTCAGTTATCACATGGTTGATCTATTGAATAGATCCCACATGCCACCCACCAGGAGCTTGTTTGATGTTGGTTCCAGAAGGCTTTCCATCTTCATTGTGAATATGTTTGCATATCACTCAGATGTTCTGGCAATACCACAAGGATAATGCGTAGGACTCATAAGATATAATCTCTCTTTCCACATTGTGTGAAACAGAGAGTCTTCATTGACAGTATCCTAAGGAGATTTATTTGATGATCTCGTGGCTCTAGACTCAATTGTGCATATTTGGTTCCTATGCCGGAGACTAGGGAGAGGGTCTCATTCTTCAATATCAACAAACTCTAAGAGTAAGTCGATAGATGATGTCGGTTCCCCGTGAGAATGAAACAAGTTCTTTTAAGAGGAACTTGAGTGGTTTGGGAAGTTGTAGTGCAGTGCGTCACTGGGTCCATGACGTCTTGTCTTCAATACCAGTGTTACCTTAGTAACCACCAGTAGCATATGAATTAAACCCGGTATCTGCCCTAAGGTTGAATTATCGGAGGGCTATTTATTTTCACCCTTTTCACATTCAATTCTTTTTCATTCTTCAACCCCTTCAGTGCTTAACGAGACTTCATAACTAGAACCTTGTTGGGTTTATTCCAGTACTAGCTCTGTCTCAGTCCGCACTCTTCCCATATCTCACATTTCTCCTTTTTTCATCATACCTAAGGACTTCTACACTATCTAGTGGATTGTCCCTGGGTAGATCCCTCCGGTTCTGGCGGATCATGGGAACATATACCTAACCTTATCATCCTTATATCACCATGCATAAAGTAAATTTGGTCGGTATATTTTGTATTGTTCATCTGCCATTGGAACCAATCGAAAACCATTTGAAAATCAATCCAGATACTTGTGATATATTATCAAAGTATTTTGTACCTGAATTGTTTTTGATATTTTTAGAAAAAGAGCTCCCCCTCAACATGTGCATCATGTATTTGAAATCGTTTTAGCACACAGAGGCAAGAGGAAGAATTAACTTCTTTGATTACCATTTTCTAAGAGATATCATGATCACTTCCCTGATTAAATCAAGTAAATAAAGTATATTGGGGAAGGATGAGGTTTTCAAAGGTTTGCTCCCCCTCAATATGTGCCTCGAGGTTTGAAAGAGTGTTGCACGTACTAGAGGGAACCTGCACTTAGATACAAATCAATCACGTTTCAATTCTTTTTGGTTTTAAAAAGATGCTCCCCCTCAACATGTGTATGGAAAATTGAAATTGTTTGGCACATGTGGGGAGGAAAGCATGCAAAACACTTATGAAACCATTTATCGAATTATCAGTTTTAAATCCAATTTTAAATCACAGATTCTCCCCCGATCACATTGTTGAAATCCTTTGAGAGTTGTGATCTCTATTGATTTAGATTAAATTTTGAAAGCTTTTTGAGGAGAATAGTGACTTGCTTTTTGAAGAAAAACATTTTTAACTGATAAGGATCAGATTTTCAGACTTTAAACTCCATTGTTTAAACATGCAAGATTGTCTTTTGAAAACATAACATTAGCAAAGGTTTTGAATCAACTGTATAAAACATTATTCTTTTTTATTTTTCAAACAATAAACCTTGCTCACTTATGTGCCAATTGTTTGAAAAATGACCTTTCAAAATAACCTTTTTAATTCAAATAAAATCATTCTCCCCCTCAATCAATGACTCAAGTTGTTGATTGAGAGATAGAGATTTTAACAGATGATAAGCACAAATGATTTACACGAATAATAGAATACGAGGTATTTTCAAAGCAATTTAGTTTTCATTAGATGGCAAATATTTTTCAGAAGAATCATTAGACGGAAAAATATTTGGAAAGAGAAACATTTGTCTTTTTGATGACAAACATTTGTTTTAAGAATCAGAGCATGGGATTTGAAAAATAAGATAAAGCATGGCTCTGTTCTTTACTTTTAAAACGGGTTATTGCCTGAAATGACAATAAACCACCATTTTTTCTCAGCCTTTTTTTTTTTTTTTTTTTTTTTTTTTTTTTTTTTTAAACAAAAATATGTACATTCGAAGAACATCTAAAGACCTGTGACATTCTTTGAATGTCAACACAAAGTCCGTAGATGATATCGAATAAGGAAAAACATGACAAAATAACAATATTTTTGGAATTTTTCAAGATTTTCTACTTTTTATGGATTTTTTGAGAATTTTATAATTTTATATTGGGTTTTGAAATTTTGTATTTTGCTTTTTGAATAAATATATACAAGAGATAGATGGATAAAGACCTTTACTCCTCGTCTTCCTCTTGAAGACGCTTGAGTGTTTCCGGTTGTAGACTCTTTAGACCAAGACGTGGAAGGATAAACTCAAAACGTTCTCTAAGAAGAGCTTTGGTGAAGATGTCTGCTAACTGGTATTCAGTCCTCACAAAGTAAAGTTCCACCACACCGTTTTCAACTTGCTCCCTGATGAAATGATGTCGAATGTCGATGTGCTTTGCTCTTGAGTGTTGTACGTTGTTGCATGAGAGAGCAATAGCACTTTTATTATCACAGTACAGAGGGATTTTGTTGAATTCAAAGCCATAGTCAGATAATTGGGATCTCATCCATAGGATTTGAGCACAACAAGATGACATGGCTATGTATTCAGCCTCTGTAGAGGAAATAGAAGTACTCATTTGCTTCTTTGAACACCAGCTCACAAGCTTATCACCCAAAAACTGAGCACCTCCAGACGTACTTCGACGAGTATCTTGACATCCTGCATGATCAGCATCTGCATAGGCTGTTAGTGACATACCGGTGTCCTTAGGGTACCAAAGTCCCATATTGATGGTTCCTTGGAGATACCGAAAGACCCGTTTAACCGCTTCAAGGTGCTTTTTGGTAGGCTTAGCCTGATAGCTAGCACACATGCAAACATCGAACAAAATGTCTGGTCTACTGGCTGTGAGGTACATCAGGGATCCGATCATACTACGATATTTCGTTTGGTCTACCATGATCCCTGAGTGATCCTCATCCAGTTTAGTACGCTCTATCATAGGAGTGTCAACAGGGTCACAAGAATCAAATCCAAATTTCTTTAAAATCTCATTTGCTTATTTAGATTGATTTATGAAAATGCCTCCGGGACTTTGTGATATTTGTAATCCCAAGAAAAATGACATTTGTCCCATCATTGACATTTGAAATTTGGAACCCATTTCATTTGAAAAACGATCACATTCATTGGGGTCAGTCGAGGCAAAGATAATATCATCAACATATATTTGAACGTGAATTAAATGTTTGCCTGACTTCCTGGTGAACAATGTCGGATCAACTGCTCCTTTGCTGAATCCAGTAGATAGAAGAAACTTTGATAGTGTATCATACCATGCCCTTGGAGCTTGCTTCAAGCCGTAAAGAGCCTTCTTCAAGCGATAGACATGAGTAGGATGCTCTGGATTCACAAAACCTTCCGGTTGGCTGACGTATACGACTTCTTTAAGATCTCCGTTAAGAAAAGCCGTCTTTACATCCATCTGATAGACAATCATGTTCTTACTTGCAGCATTAGCAAGGAAGATTCTGATCGCCTCGATGCGTGCCACAGGAGCAAATGATTCTTCAAAGTCAATACCTTCCTCCTGACGGTATCCTTTTGCAACCAACCTAGCCTTGTTCTTTAATACATCGCCATGCTCATCAAGCTTCACTTTGAAGATCCACTTTAGAGCAATAATCATAGCACAATCTGGAGCAGGTACTAATTCCCATACATCAAGTCGATCAAACTCATTAATTTCTTCTTGCATGGCATTGAACCAGCTGTCTTCATTCATGGCAGTTTTAACATCTTTTGGTTCGACCTTAGAGAGTACGGAGTTGAAGAAGCACCATAAGGCATCAGTTGCAAGTTGTTTCCGTGTTGATACTGGACGAGAGGGGTTTCCAATGATGTTGTCCAATGGATGATCATGTGTCCATTTACTAAGGTGTTCATGTGGTTGTTGTTGAGGAACTGAAGTAGCAGAGTCGATGTCTCCTGATGAAGATGGTCCTGATGATGATTCAGGAGCAAATATGTTTTCAAACGGTGCATCTTCAAGAGTAGCAAAGGGATTTTCTCCATCAAGGGTGCCAGAAACACTTCCATGATGTACACTCGATGATTGATGATTTGTTGATGAGACAGAGTGATCAGCAGCAGTCGCTTCTTGACTTAGCGTCATAGAAACTGAAGGGTTAGCTTCATTGACAGGGATGGTAGCAACCTCTGATGATGGGATTGACAGATCATTAGCAGTTGGCTCATAGTGGTCATCAAACATTGGATCAAACAGTTTCTTCAAGTCATCTTCTGAAGGAGGTACATAAGGAGTTGTTGGCGAGGAGTCGTAAACAAGAGTAGAACTGATGGACTACCTGATGATGCGGGTCCAGAACTGGGTTGTCCTAGAGCCATTGGACCGGTCAGCTCATCGAACGTAACGTGAATTGTTTCCATGATATTTCGTGTTCTTTTGTTGTAGATTCGGTATCCCTTTTTGTTTGGTGCATATCCTACAAATACTCCAATGTCCGCTTTAGCTTTAAGTTTGCCTAAGTCTTGGCCCTCATTAGTTGGATAACACAATGCACCAAACACACGAAGGAATGAGAGATTAGGTTTTCTATTGTGGACAAGTTCATATGGAATTTTTCCATGAGCAGTGTGAATTAGGGATCGATTTTGAGTGTAGCATGCAGTGGCAATGGCTTCAACCCAGAGAAACATTGGAACCTTTGAGTAAATCAGCATTGTTCTTGCGGCTTCCACAAGAGTTCGATTTCGTCTTTCAACTACACCGTTCTGTTGAGGAGTTCGTGGAACACTTCTTTGATGACTGATTCCAATACTTTCTGTTAATACAAATATCGTCATTAAACGTTATTTATATTTTTGATCTTTGCCTAAGTTTTGTTAACGACAAAAGTAAATTTAATTTATAAAAGCTTAAAGCTTGTCAAGTTTATTAGATATTAAAACAAGCTTTCTCAAACAATATATTCATCATTCAAGCATTTACATTTGTGATTAGTAACATCTTGATATGACTCTAATCATTATGTATGATAGTAGTTTTAGAATGTGTTAGGTTCTTAAAACCAAACACTACTTAAGCATTTGCATATTTCTAAAAATAGTAATGCAACATTTGACATCATGTATTACATCATGGAAATCATTGGAAGATTTCATTAGATATTTTGTGAAGATTTGTACTCTTCATATCTTGCACAATCTCACCTAGATAGAGTTGACTTTGGCAAGATTTGATATCTTGGCTGTCAGACCGGCGGTACCAAAATGGTACACGGGTGGAACCCTTTTAAGGGGTCCGCCGTCCGTGGACGCTCCTGTCCATTTTGGCTATAAATAGCAATGCCAAGCCAAGTAGTTTCTCATCCCTTTCTAACATACTCTCATACATATCTTCTCTCTAACCTTTCTAACTCAGTTTCATATCATATTAGTGATCTCTTTTGTAGCAAAGAAGATCAAGTCATATTCAAGCTTCAACGAGAAGTTGGAAGTCTTGTTTGTTTAGTGTTGTATGATCTAGTGTTGATCCATACTTCATTGTTGTATCAAACCATCATAATCTTGTGAGTGTGAGTGGTTAGTATTTTAGTCCTCAAAATACATTGTGTGTGGGAGTAGTTGTACCCTTGGAAAGAACTCGACATCTAGCTTAGTGTCGGAAATAGTGTAAGCGAAGTGTAAAGGTTTTCTCCGCCGGTGAAAGGAGCTTGTTGACTAGTGAAGTTAAACTCTCGAGTGTGAGACTCGGGGAGTGGAGTAGGGTAAGGAAAAAGAGTCCTTGTAGGCCGAACCACTATAAACAACTTGTTGTGGTTTGATCATCTCTTTCCTTATTTACTTATTACACATTGCTTGCATATTTCATTAACATACTTAAGATCAATATCAATTGATCTTTCAATAAGTTTCAAAACAAAGTTTTTAATTGGTAAACTATTCAACCCCCCTTCTAGTTTTCTACAATTGGTACCAGAGCCTCGTTGCTCAAGAATTTCTAAAATAACTTGTATTTTATAAACTTGAAACGATCCATGGATTCTGAAAACTTTAAAGAAGGGCAATCTATGCAAAGACCACCACTCTTTGAAACCAATGGATTTATCTATTGGAAAAACCGTTTTGAAACATATGTAAAATCAAAAGATATAGATCTTTAGTTTATTATTGTTAAAGGAGATTTTAGTTCTACAACAAAGGATATTTCCGTTGATGAACAAAAGAAATTAGTTGCTAAAAATAATGAAGCTAAAATGATGCTTTATAATGCTTTACCTAGAAAAGAATATGAAAGAATTTTTATGTGTGAAACCGCCAAAGATATTTGGGAATCTTTAATTGTTACACATCAAGGTAATTCAAAAGTCAAGGATAACAAAATTGATCTTCTTGTTCAACAATATGAACAATTTGTTATCCCTGAAGATGAAACCATTGATTGTGGCTTTGCTCGTTTTAACACTATCATTACATCACTTAAAGCACTTGATGAATCTTTTCGTAGTAAGAAATTTGTCAGGAAATTTCTTAGAGCACTCCATCCCAAATGGAGAGCTAAAGTGACCGCTATTGAAGAATCAAAAGATCTCTCAATAATGTCACTAGACGAGCTAATTGGCAACCTCAAAGTTCACGAAATGGTAATGGAGAAAGATTCGGAGATCATCAAAGGAAGAAAGGAGAAGATCAAATCCGTTGCTCTTAAAGCAAAGGCGGAATCAAGCGATGATGGTGAATCTTGTTCCGGTAGTGAAGATGAGGAGTATGCCATGGCCGTTAGAGATTTCAAGAAGTTCTTTAGAAGAAGAGGAAAGTTTGTAAGACAACCTCGAGAAGAAAAGAAGCCATTCCGAAAAGATCGGGATGATAAGAAGAGTAAAGGTGAAAGAAAGTGTTTTAGATGTGGTGATGCAAGTCATCTCATAGGAGAATGTCCCAAGCCACCTAAAAGCAAAACTCAACGAGCTTTTGTAAGTGGTGCTTGGAGTGATAGTGAAGACGATGAAGAATCAAGCAAGCAAGCGATCGCTCTAATGGCACATGAGTCAAATGAGGTACTTTCCGACTCTTCTTATTCTTCTATAGATGATGACACCTTGCAAAAACAATATAATCAATTGTGTGAGCTAAGTCTAAAAATCATAACTAAAAATAAATTTCTAAAAACCAAAAAGGAGTTTTTGGAAAATGAGGTATATGAGTTAAAAGAAAAAGCAAAACGACTTGAAAAAGGAAAAGCAAATGACGATGATTGTAAATCATGTCAAGAGCTGAATCTTGAAATAGAAAAACTAAAGCTCACACAAGAAGTTCTAATAGAAAATAATTCTAAGTTTAAAAGGTTTAACAAAAACATCGCTCTTGCCGATGAAATAGTTAAAATCCATAAAACACCAGGAGACATGAATGGGCTGGGTTTTAATGAAGTATTAATTCCAAAGAGTCAAAACAAAACGGCTGAAAAGGACGAACATTCTGTCAAAATTGCTGCAGTACAGCACGGACCAGACGGAACCAAAATAAGGGTTCCGTCCGTTGTGCAAAATGGTACCGCGGGTACTTCAGCAGAACAGAATGTTCGCAATACGGACCGTACTGAATTTGTTAAAGTAACAAAGAAAACCAATGATAATGTTAAACTAAAACCAGCCATTATATCAGGAGTAGGACTTGTTAAAAATGAATTTAGATCAAAAACTACTCAACAACGATATAAAACTTCTTTTGCCAAACGCCCCTTTCCTAAGAGCAACCACAACGTTCAACCTAACTACCAACACAACGGTTGGAATCAAAGCTTTCCTAGACCATATCAAACTCCAGATTACATGCCATGGAACTCTTACCCATCATTTCCATACATGAATCAAATAAATGGTATGTTTAAACCAAACGGACCCATGAGATATTGGGGACCAAATGTTTGAGTTATTTGCTTCTTAGGTATGCTTGAAAGTTGGATTGGAAACTGATGAATGGATAAAAGATAGTGGATGCTCACGACACATGACGGGCAACAAAAGTCTCTTCTCATCATACCAAGAGTATGACGGAGGTAATGTCACTTTCGGTAGCAATCTCAAAAGCAAAATCATTGGCAAAGGTACGATTGCTCATAACTCTCTAACTATTGAAAATGTTGCTCATGTGGATAGGTTAGGATTTAATCTACTTAGTATTAGCCAACTATGTGATAAAAAGTATAAAGTACTATTTGATGAAAATAGTAGTAAAATACTAAAAGATGGTATCACCATAGCTAAAGGAGTTAGGAAAAATAACATGTACGTCATGAAAATAGATAAAACATATAATGACAAACTTTGCTTAACAACATTAGACGATAGCTCATCTCTTTGGCATAGACGCTTAGGTCACGCTAATATGAGACTTATACAAAACCTATCTTCAAAAGAGTTGGTTAGAAATTTACCAAAACTAAAATATGACCAACACTTTTGCGACGCTTGCAAAATTGGTAAACAAACACATAGTAGTCACAAATCTAAAAATATGGTGTCCACATCTAAGTGTCTAGAATTATTACATATGGACTTGTTTGGACCATCCGATATAAGAAGCTATGGAGGCAACTTATACACTTTGGTCATAGTAGATGATTACTCAAGGTTTACTTGGACGTTATTTTTGAAAACCAAAAATGAAGCTTTTGATAAATTTGAAATACTTAGCAAGAAAATTCAAAATCTTCTAGATGTCAAAATTGTGTCGATCCGAACGGATCATGGTCGTGAATTTGACAACGAAACTCAATTTGGAAACTTTTGTGATACAAATGGTATAACACATAACTTTTCCGCTCCACGAACACCTCAATCAAATGGAGTAGTAGAACGTAAAAATAGAACAATTCAAGAAATGAGTAGAACAATGCTTAATGAACAAAACATTCCTAAAAAGTTTTGGTGTAACGCCGTTGATACTTCTACATATATTTTAAATAGAGTCTTAATACGTCCTTTCCTAAACAAAACACCATATGAACTTTATAAAGGTAAAAAGCCAACATTAGGATATTTTAGAGTCTTTGGTTGTAAATGCTTTATTCTTAATACTAAGGATTATCTCACCAAGTTTGACCCAAAGTCTTATGAAGGTGTATTTCTTGGTTACTCTCAAACTAGTAAAGCTTACATTGTCCTAAATAAAGAAACAATGATAGTCGAGGAATCGTTGAACATAACATTTGACGAAAGTCCACCTCCCTCTAAGACATCACCTTTGGTAGATGATGACTTAGTTGAAAGTCAAATAATAGAAAGTCAAATTAATAATAACAAGGAAGATGAACCATCAAATAAGGAAATTGTCAACATCAAAGAATCTAAAAGTCATCCATTAGAAAAGGTCATAGGACAACTTAATCAAAGAACCTTAAGGTCACAAGCTCAAAATCAAAGTAATCATTTTTGTTTTGTATCCACCATTGAACCAAAAACCATAAATGAAGCAATAAAAGATGAATCATGGGTAATTGCCATGCAAGAAGAATTAAACCAATTCGTTAGAAATGATGTTTGGAAACTAGTTCCAAAACCCAAAGATCAAACTATAATTGGAACAAAATGGGTCTTTCGAAACAAAATGGACGAAAATGGTGTAGTATCTAGAAACAAAGCTAGGCTTGTTGCACAAGGTTATAATCAACAAGAAGGAATTGACTATGATGAAACTTATGCACCGGTAGCTAGACTTGAATCTATTAGAATATTACTTGCTTATGCATGTGCTTATGACTTTAAATTATTTCAAATGGATGTTAAAAGTGCTTTCCTTAATGGGTTTATTAACGAAGAAGTGTATGTTGCTCAACCTCCCGGTTTTACCGACTTTGAGAAACCACATCATGTCTTCAAACTCAAGAAAGCATTATATGGCCTTAAACAAGCACCTAAAGCTTGGTACGACCGTCTTAAGACTTTTCTTACTGATAACAAATATACTATGGGATTAGTAGATAATACTCTTTTTACTAAGAAAAAGGAATCGCAAATTATTATTGTTCAAATATACGTTGATGACATTATATTCGGATCAACTTGCAAGAACTATGTGATGATTTCTCTAAAATCATGCATGACGAGTTTGAAATGAGTATGATGGGTGAGTTAAACTTCTTTCTAGGACTTCAAATTAAACAACTAGAAGATGGTATTTTCTTTAACCAATCTAAATATATAAAAGACATGCTTAAGAAATTTGGTCTTGAAGATTCCAAACCAACTAAAACACCCATGTCCTCGGACACTAAACTCACCAAGGACGAAGAAGGTGAATCCGTAGATAACACTAAATATAGAGGAATGATTGGTAGCCTACTCTATCTTACGGCTAGTAGACCCGACATTATGTTTAGTGTTTGTCTATGTGTTCGCTTTCAAGAAAACCCAAAGGCATCACACTTAGAAGCATTAAAAAGGATTTTTAGATATATTAAGGGAACAACGTGTTTAGGATTATGGTATCCCAAAGGAACGGGTATAGAAACCATAGTGTATGCCGACTCGGATCATGCCGGTGATTATGTCGATAAAAAAGTACAAGTGGTATTTGCACTTTTGTTGGAGATTGTCTCACCTCATGGTTTGCAAAGAAGCAAACGGCTTTAGCCATCTCTACTACTGAAGCCAAATACGTCTCAGCCGGAAAAGCATGTCAACAAGCTCTTTGGATGAAGCAAGCTCTCGTAGACTACGGAATTCATCTCAACGACATTGTGATACTTTGCGACAACAAAAGAGCCATCGATCTCAGCAAGAATCCCGTTCAACATGCTCGTACAAAGCACATTGAAATCCGTCATCACTTTCTTCGCGACAATGTTCAAAAAGGAAACATTTCAATCGAGAAAGTATCCTCCGAAGACAACATTGCCGACATCTTTACTAAACCTCTTAAACGAGAACCTTTTAATCTTCTTAGACTTGGTTTAGGGTTAATGGAACCAAACATGTAGGATAAACATAGCCTAAAACATTAGAATAGTCAAACCAAAACAATTTTGCCTTGTATCTGCTACTGTAGCCACGACACCAAACGATAACACGGACGGAACCAAATATTTGGTGCCGTCTGGTCCGTGGTGTCTACAGAAGCAAAACTGCTATATACATAACATCCTCTTCCTCACAACCCACTTTACCAAAACGTGTAAAACTTAAACCAAGCTCATTATTGACACCTTCCCACTCACTAATCACTGAAGATAACATCATTGTAAGTATCCTAACTTCATTTCATCTCTTAATTCTGAGTCTAGGATTCTTATTTATACACAAAATTATCACAAATCATTACATGGGGTTTTATGTATGCTTTTATACCAAATATGAATTCAATTGGCAAATTGCATAACTAGTCATTCAAATTAGGTACTACATTATCATATTGCATAAACAAATCATGTTTCCCACTAATTGATAGATAATGAATATAAGGCCTTATTCAAACAACCAAACACCCCATGTCAAAAGTTTTGAAAAGCTTCTCACTTGTAGGAAAACATTTTTCATTGCTAATACAAATAGAAACGTTAAAATTTTCATCACTTGCATGCTCTTGAATACTAAAGGTATTGCATAACTAATATGCACTCCCGGGTATATTCAAATGTAGCCACATTGAATTAGGAGCATTTGGGTTATCTCATGGTATTTACCAAACACCCCACTAAAACCATTTTGTGCATAAAATGAGTCGAGATAACCGCAACTCCAAATTGTTTTCATATAGGCACACACTAGAATCAAAAACGTTAAAATTTATTTTCATTTTTAACATATTAATTCTTGTCCTTAGGAATAACCATGGTAGCCGCAAGATTCTATGATCACAAAGACACCCTTAACTACATTCCCAAACACCACAAAACCAAAGGACTTACCAAGGAACAAGTAGAAATATTTAAGAGTCTAGAATCAAGGTATTTCCATGAGGGTAGAACCATTCACTCATCCTTCCTTGAAAATACCAATCTTCGTGAAGAACTAGCCGCCATTCAATTCGATTGTCTTCTTGACATCGATGAACCAATTTGTCCTAGGTTTGTGTTAGAATTCTATGCTAGTGTGACCGGCTTTAGTGATGAAGACGATGATGAATTTTGTCTTAGGTTTAGAATCAACCAAAACGACTACACCATCACCTTAAGCAACTTTGCTCAAGTGTTAGGAATTCCCAACCGAGGAACTTGTGTCTACACGGATAAGTGGTCACTCTTGGCTCTTGATACAATCAATGACCGCTCTCTTCCCTACATAACCCGTTTGGCCGATAAGGATGTCATCCGTGAACACCTTTTTAACCCAAAAAGTGATA
Organism: Chrysanthemum seticuspe; assembly: GCA_019973895.1. Taxonomy (NCBI): domain Eukaryota; kingdom Viridiplantae; phylum Streptophyta; class Magnoliopsida; order Asterales; family Asteraceae; genus Chrysanthemum; species Chrysanthemum seticuspe. Next base: position 245,551,697 of record BPTQ01000008.1, read on the forward strand.
CAACCCGAGTTACCCGAAAGGGAAAAGAGGTAAACCGAGATCCATATGGAATGGAGCTAAATGAACTTAAGCCCGAATTTAAGAAATGGGAGGAACTACTTAGAGCCAACGTCATTAGCACCATAGGAAATAGGGATCACTTAAACGCCTGCCTATGTCACATGCTCTACAACTTATCCACCCGACAACCATTCAACTTAGCCTACTACATAGCTAGAAGAATGATTGATATTCCAACTCAAGGATCGGTTGCTCTTCCATACGGGATGCTTCTCACCCGTCTCTATAGAAACTTCGCACCAATTCCACCAACCCCAAAAGGGATGCACCTCCACTATGAACTCATCCCTCACATCTTTGTACCTTTGAGTGATGCTCGAGTTGCTAAGACAAAAGGCAAAAGAGCAAAACCTCCAAATCCATCATCTTCATCATCAAATAGCTCCGAGGATGGTCTTCCAAGCTCTCATCTTCCACCTCATGAGTATTATGCATCTCTTCCCGAGATTGAGAATGAATCACCAGAATTCAAGCAAACTAAGGGAATGTTCGAGTGCCTTGGTAGGATGATGAACAAGATTTACAAGAAATTGGACAAATAAGGGTACTTTAAGGAGTGTTTGGAACAATGCATTATCGTTAATGTTTGATACTATTTAGTTTTTTTTATTATGTAGGATGATAATATAACTTGAAACAATGGTGTATGCTAACAATCTCATGCAGGGGGATAGCACAAGTATGCTATCAAATTTTACCCATTTTCACTATATTGTGAAAATCAATAAGCCTTGCTCAAAATCTATGCTCCACTATGTTTACATATGTGTTATTTACTTTTCCTAACTAGAAATGTTTAGTATAATAGATTTTGAGAAAAATTTCAGGTTTCGAAAATTTCCCCGACACCTAAAAACGAACTCTGTCCAAATATCTGCACTCCACGGATCAGATGGCACCATAATTTTGGTACCGTCCTTTATGTATTTTGGTACCGCCGTATCTGTACAGGCGGACCAGACGACACCTTTTTTAGGGTACCGTCCGTGTATGATTTTGGTGCCGTGGATCCTCCAGGTAATTTTCTGAATTTCGACTCTTTCGTGATTCCAAATTATCTTCCATCACTTATAAATCAATCTTAACTAGTTTATACTGTTATTAGAACTAGTATTATTTACTAAGGTATATAAGAAATCCATTTCCCACCAAAATTCAAAAATTTGAAAAATCCACCCAAGGAGCCCTTTGGCATAAAGGAAGGAACCAAATTTTTGGTACCTTCAAATCCGTGGGTAATCTGAATGTTAGGAAATTCCACTCACTAGAACACATTTATTGCAAATCTTTTCTTCTTCACTCCATCTTCCTTGTATGGATTGACTTGGGTGATATGACTAGCATTCAACCCACTTCCAAATCATTAGGAACCTCATCTCTTCAATGGTTCAACATCAAATCAAACACATTTCTCAACAATTTTTAACCTCTATAAATTGAAAGACTTTACCATGATCATCCTCACACCTTCCTCATTCTCACTACTATCTAGCAAATCAAAACCCAAGTTAAAAATGACTAAATCATCACCAAAACCTTGCAAGAAAACCGCTAGAATTAGCGTAAGGCCTTGTTGTTTTGTTCATCTTAGCTCATCATCCGAATCTTCACCACTCACAATCTCATCTCCCATTAGAGATGATACAAATCTTACCTTAGCTACACCCACTTCATCACACATTGTGATCACCACTCCACCACCAACAAAAACACCTACTTCACCTCCACCGGCACCCATCCAAACATCCAAAACCCCCTCACCACCTTCACCAAGGTCTCCCACTCTCACTCCCATGGAGTTATTTTCAACTCCACCAACATCACCAAATCCTTTCCTAGAGGACTTGGAAGACTTGCCTCCTAGGCCAAGTCATCCACCACCATTGCCATCCTTTGGCACAATTGAGCGAATCGCTCATGAGTCACCTCGGTCATCCATTGACCCAAACGCCCCATTAGGGCCAAGACCTCTCCTTTTCCACCCCATTCACAAGGACATTCATGGTCCTTTATACGGGGATCATCCACTTCCATCATCAATGTCCCCTCATATTGAGGACATTCCGGAGTGCATGTGGGATGACAATCCCACTAGAGAGGAGATTCAAGCCGAACTCCACAACCTCCACCAATTCAAAGGCATGGTGGATTCTCACTTAAGTGAGACAATGCAAATGCAAAATGCTTTGCTTGCATCCATCATGACCACTCCAAACATTCCCAACACCACCAACACATCCACCATTCCACCACCATAACCTCCCCAAACTTTCTACCCTACAAGGCATGGTTGCTCAACTTGTGAGCAAACGGGCCAAACCGTGGAACGGACCCGGGTTATGGTCCATGACTTCCAAGAAGAAATGAGGTTCATCCTCAACCACATCCTTGAGCGTCTCAACGCTCTTTCCCATCCACCATCACTTTAGGATGGTTTTAGAATAGTCTTTCTTTTGTTTACTTTCTTAGGATAATTTTTATTTCTTGTACTAAAAACACATCATTGTGTTCTCTTTTCATGATCTTTACTCATGAAAAAATTTTAACTAATGAATGTTGTTTATTATATTGTTGGTGTCATTACATAGTGTTTGGAAATGCTTGTGAATGATCATTATTACTAACAATTTTTTTGTAGCTTTATTTTCACAATCCATGTATCTTCCCATTAAAGCACCCAATTTAGGGGGAGCTTTGAACAAGGGGGAGATAGTAGCTCGGGCTCATTACATTCCGCATAGCCTCTTCTTTTTGTTGAGACAAAAATGGGGAGAAAATATAGAACTTTGAAATTATTTATATTTGACTTTTCTGAAAAAGTCAAACTGCATACATTTGACTTTCTAAAAGTCAAACAGGAACCTTCATTGATAATACTTGACTTTTCTTAAAAAAGTCAAACTGCATACTTTGACTTTCTGAAAAAGTCAACATCATGCATCAACTAGTGAATTCTTTGACTTTCATAAAAAGTCAAATTTCATACACTTGCATTATCATTTCCTTTTCAAGTTCTAAAAACTAATATTTTTATAACTCTTGTACAAACTTTGTTTCTTTTATAAAAATAAAATTTATATTTTGTCCTCAACAAAAAGGGGGAGATTGTTAATACAAATATCGTCATTAAACGTTATTTATATTTTTTTATCTTTGCCTAAGTTTTGTTAACGACAAAAGTAAATTTAATTTATAAAAGCTTAAAGCTTGTCAAGTTTATTAGATATTAAAACAAGCTTTCTCAAACAATATATTCATCATTCAAGCATTTACATTTGTGATTAGTAACATCTTGATATGACTCTAATCATTATGTATGATAGTAGTTTTAGAATGTGTTAGGTTCTTAAAACCAAACACTACTTAAGCATTTGCATATTTCTAAAAATAGTAATGCAACATTTGACATCATGTATTACATCATGGAAATCATTGGAAGATTTCATTAGATATTTTGTGAAGATTTGTACTCTTCATATCTTGCACAATCTCACCTAGATAGAGTTGACTTTGGCAAGATTTGATATCTTGGCTGTCAGACCGGCGGTACCAAAATGGTACACGGGCGGAACCCTTTTAAGGGGTCCGCCGTCCGTGGACGCTCCTGTCCATTTTGGCTATAAATAGCAATGCCAAGCCAAGTAGTTTCTCATCCCTTTCTAACATACTCTCATACATATCTTCTCTCTAACCTTTCTAACTCAGTATCATATCATATTAGTGATCTCTTTTGTAGCAAAGAAGATCAAGTCATATTCAAGCTTCAACGAGAAGTTGGAAGTCTTGTTTGTTTAGTGTTGTATGATCTAGTGTTGATCCATACTTCATTGTTGTATCAAACCATCATAATCTTGTGAGTGTGAGTGGTTAGTATTTTAGTCCTCAAAATACATTGTGTGTGGGAGTAGTTGTACCCTTGGAAAGAACTCGACATCTAGCTTAGTGTCGGAAATAGTGTAAGCGAAGTGTAAAGGTTTTCTCCGCCGGTGAAAGGAGCTTGTTGACTAGTGAAGTTAAACTCTCGAGTGTGAGACTCGGGGAGTGGAGTAGGGCAAGGAAAAAGAGTCCTTGTAGGCCGAACCACTATAAACAACTTGTTGTGGTTTGATCATCTCTTTTCTTATTTACTTATTACACATTGCTTGCATATTTCATTAACATACTTAAGATCAATATCAATTGATCTTTCAATAAGTTTCAAAACAAAGTTTTTAATTGGTAAACTATTCAACCCCCCTTCTAGTTTTCTACACTTTCATAAAACTCACTAAGTTGTTTATTAACAAACTCAGTTCCATTGTCTGTTCGGATGATTCTGACAGTTTTGTTAAGTCGAACCTGCAGCTGTTTGATAAGTTTGATGATGATATCTGGAGTTTCATCCTTTGTCCTTAAGAACTTGACCCAGGTGAATCGAGAGTAATCATTAGCCAAAACTAACACATATTTTTTCCCAAAGATATTCTGCACTCTCATGGGTCCACATAAATCCATGTGAATTGTATGAAGAACTTCTGTAACTGAGTTTGTAGGCTTGGGTTTGTGGGCATATTTCTTGCTTTTTCCCAATTGGCATGCTGAACAAAGATGATCATTTTCATACTTTAGTCTAGGTAAACCTACAACTAAGTCCTTTCTGGAGAGATCATTGATGGTGCCGAAGTTCAAGTGATTGAGACGACGATGCCATAACCAAGAATTTGTTTTCGAAGCCTTTGACAACAAGCAAATTGGAGAAGACTTCATCATATCTTCGATAGAGATGGTGTATAGATTTGAACCACGTGTTCCTCTTAAAAGTTCTTTACCATCAAGTTCTCTAACGAAACAAGTATGTTTTCTGAAGGCCACTTCTAGATCAGAATCACAGAATTGACCGACAGATAATAAGTTATGACCAAGACCTTCTACGTAATATACCCTGGAGATAACACTATCATCGACAACATAATCTCCATAACCCATAATTGCACCGAAATGATCGTTCCCGAATCTAACAGTCCCGATGAATTTGCTCACGAAGTTCATGAGTCGCGACCGGTCTCCAGTCATATGCTTGGAACAGCCTGAGTCCAGGTACCACAAAACGATTTAAACGATCTGCAGTTGAACACAGACAAGAATGGATAACTGGATAATTGGGAACCCCATGCAATAATGGGTTCCACTTGGTTAGTAACAGTGATTGGAACACCCACATCAGGAGTAGAAACAATGGAATCATCATAAATAGATGCAATGCTAATGTCCGTATTCGTCCTATTCAAAGTATGTTCACTTCTTAAGAGAATAGTTCTACCAGTAGGCATCCATTTTCTAGTGGGCATTGTCTTAGCAAATTGTGGGCAGAACTCATTAACCTTATGGCCAGAGGGTATCCATTGATAACCTATTTTACTAAATATTCTTCCTGTGGGTTTCCACTATTTTCTAACTTTCTTTCGCCTTTGCCTTTTAGCCTTCTTAGCCTGATTTTTAGCATTAACAGTTTTAACTGGGCATTTAACAACATTAGAAAAAACATTCACACCACATTCATGATTAGTAACAGAAACAACACAATCATCATTACATGTTTTGCCAAAAGTAGCAGAATTCGCATTAATTATAGTACGCTTAGAGCTAACACTAGAATCAACACGATTCGTTTTATTCAAATTCTCCCTAAGGTGATCTTCTACTTTCTTCCACTGAACATTCCTAGCTTGCAAGGTCCTATCATTCTTGGTATTGCCTGGAGGCTTTGACCCGCTTGCTTTAATGTCACTGATTACTCCTGTAGACGGAATTATGGGAACATTAGTTGGTTGAGCTACTTTTTGCATTCCTGAACTAGATGTGCAAGGATCTGAACTACTAGAAGGCACCTTAGAATTCACTTTCATATTACTGGGCATAGAATGGTTTGTATGCTTGGCACTAGGCATAGAACAAGGCATCACAGCTTTACCTTTCGCACTTAAGGATCTAGGACATGTAGCAATTAAACATTCTAGCAGCTCCTGAGATCATTTGGCCTGAATGCAAGCAAACCTAATTTCTCTATCAAGAGGCTTATTAATGAAGTCCTCTTCCACAATCTCACAGAGACATTCTAGACTATCCTTAAGGTGAGCACAATAGTTATGAAACACAAGTTCATTGTTCCTAAGATGAGGAGGAATGTATTTAACAGTCACAGTATATTTGCAGTCTGAGGATGACTTTGATGCAACATTCTCATTGAAGACAAGTGGCAGTTTCCCTTTTTCCTGACTCCTCAGATTCTCAATTTCTTTTAGTAAAGAAGTTATTTTTTCGTTGTTTTTGTCACGAGTGACTTTCATTGAATCATATAACTTTTTAAAGTGTTGTTTAACTTTTTTTATTTTCTTCTAGAAAACTCTCGTTTTTTTTTTAAAGCATTAACCAAGTTTTGAAGATGAAAAGTTTGAGAATACTAAGAATCTAAAGGAGGAGGCATATGGGAGCCAGTCACATTGTTCTTTTCACCCTTTAATTGAGAAATTTGGGCTTTCAACTTTCTGATCGTGTTACAATGAGCTTGAATCTGTTCGTCACGTTTGTTTATCTGAAAAACTGCATCAAACTCTGGAACATCTGAGGATGTCTTGATATTTGAGGTTTTGACATTTTCTTTAAGATGTTGATATTTTAGTTGTAAATCAAAATGTTCAACTTCTAGTTTAGAAAGATGTTTTACCAAATTATCGTGATCATCCTGATCAATTTTCTCATTCAGTTCTGAGTTTTTGTTTTCAAGCTCAATGACACGATCATGGGAAACTTTCAATGCAATAGATAATTCATGAAATCGAGAAGCAGTAATAGAGTGCTTAGTAACAGTATAAAACACATCTTGAGTAACACAACTCGAAATCAAATTCTCATTTAAGGTATGCAAGTTCTTCCTTTCAACTTCATTATATTTGAGTTCATGTTCATAATCATTGACCTCAACAATCATAGCATCAAATTCCTTTTCCATTTCCTTAATATATGAATTTATTCCCTTTTGAATACTTTTAAATTGACCTTTTAATTGTTTAATGAAAGGCATAACCTCAGTTAAATAACATTCTTTAGTTTGCTCAAAACCCTTTTCCCCCTCAGTTATCCATGTAGGTGTGATTCTCTTCTTACACGTTTTCTCAAAATCAACAAACATCTGATAAACAACATATAGGCTGATTAAGGTCTTGCTATTAGTGGCAATAGATCTAGGAACTAAATGCATTGGTGTATTAGGAGGATACACAGTTGCTCGAGTCAATTTCCTACAAGGGGGATTCTTTTCAACAAGATTTTCAGCTTTTAGCATATCCATATCTTTCTTCCAAAAAATCTGTTCTGGGGTTAATTGAGTTTGAGGCTTAAACATGTTAAGGGAGATCCAATTTTCCTTAGTGTAATCATGAGGTTTGATCGTTATGTTTTTCTCTTTACATACAGGATTGTTAAGTTTCTTATCCATTTTCTTCCTAGATGCATCATCTAATTTTCTATCTTCCTCAGTGCACTCAATGCAACTAGGTTTCTGTCTAGGTTTAAGAATCTCATTACCATCATAGATTATATTTTGAGCAGCTTTTGCAAGCTTACCATACTCAGGATTAGGTTTCTCTATAATGGGAATGCTATGCTTATCGCTGAGAACTCTATGCTTAGTGATCATGTGAGCAGTCTGAATGGTATCCCCTTGTACGTACAACTTATTTTCAAGCTTGTTTTTCAAAGTTTTTAGATTAGAAAAATCATTCACAAGTTTTGATTCCTTAGCATTGAATTCTTGCTTAAGCATTTTAACATTTTCTTGAAGTTCTTGTTTTTGCTTAACAGTTTTAGAAAGCTTTTCTTGTAAGGAGTTTAACTCTTGTTTTAATACTTCTTCTCTAAAATTACTTTTTCGAATAATTGTACGCATTTGGTCATCCATTTCCTGCTCACGGGTGGTTAACTCAAACTTAGCACGTTGTTCATAAATAGCAACTTGTTCTTTATAGGCATTCAGTTCAAAGATAATAGAATCATCAGGGGCACATGCAGTGTATTCATCAAAAGCATAATCATCATTGACTGCAGAAGATGCATTGCTTGGTACAACCTCACTTTCACTTTGTTTCACATATTGATCATATGGGACAATATTGCTATTACCCTCATCATCAATATCTGATTCATAAGTTTCAAGAGATTGTACTTTATTATGCATCTTTTGCTCATCAACATCATCATATAGTTTTAATACCTCTGATATGATTGATTCTTTGGATGGACCGGCTTGCTGTGATGATGAGACCTTAGGAGAGACCATTGGAGAAATGCTAGCCATGAAAATTGTTTGTGCAGTAGGTTCATCATCGACGTCAGAGTCGTATGCATCACAGTCAGCGACTTGAAAGGCATTCTGATGATTATGACCTATCTCCTGAATTGGTTGCTCATCCACATCTGCATCATATGTCTTGGCATTGCCCTCAGCAAGAAACAACAACTCCTCTTCATCCAACACGGCTCCATTATCCTGAGCTTGCACAAGTAACATCTTATCTTTGAAGTACTCTGCATTTTGAGGGCGTTTTGGAGAAGTGCAGTTCCTTGCTATGTGTCCATCACCACCACAGTTGTAGCACTTAATTGGCATTGCTTGTCCCTGATTACCATTCCTTCCCCTATTTTGATTTGCCACATACCCTCCTCCTACTCCACCTCTTCTTTGTTCATATTGTCTTCCTTGAGCTGGTTGCACCATAACTTTTCCATCTCTGAACAAAGCATGATTGTGTAGATTGGATGCAGTCCTGATCTCATTGTTAGTGTGAAGTCTGTTAGTATGTGGAGTGAAGGTTAAGTTTTGTTTAACCATAAGAGCCAGTTGATTGATAAAGTGTTCCATGACTGCATTGGCATCAGGTTGCTTGAAACTTGGATCGGGAATGAGTTTGTGATTTCCGTCACCCGTGGGTATGACTTGAGAAGCTTTGGTAGTAATTCCAACATTGGTGTAAAAAGCTGTAGAGTTATTTGACGAACTAGGTTCTCCCTGCTTAGATTTGAACTGTTCAAGAATCCTTTTTTCAAACATAGCATGTCTCTCATTCTGAAGAAGAAAGGCATACAGTTGCTCATAGTTTGTATTCTTCAATCCTTTGGTTAGCTTTACAGCGGTGACAAATTTGTGCCACTCGGGATTCATGTTGTTCACAAACTTTGAGTTCAGCTGAATGTTTGGTATGGTCATTTTGATGTTCCTCATATCATTCACAAGCTTATGGAATCTCACGTAGTACTCATAGACACTCTCATCTGGTTTCATTTTGAAATGCTCAAACTCGTCATACAGTTGTGATTCTCTGTCTTCCTTGGTTAATTCAGAACCTAAGAGAAGCATCTTCACATTATCCCAAACTGCCTTGGCTTCAGTGTTGTGATTGATAAGCTTGTAGATATCTTTTGGAAGACCCTGAAGAATAATGTTAGAATCCCTGATATCAACATCGAATCTCTTTTTCTCCTTATCACTGAGCTCATCATACATCTTTGGTCTGTCCATTCCATAGATCATTGTTCCATCTGCAGCAGTATCAATTAAGTCTCTTGTAGTCTCAACCTGATAAGGTCCTTCATCAATGGATTTGAGAATGTTGACCCCATTTTCCTTTCCAAGACAGTACAATCTGATTCAATGAGCCCATGAGTCATAATCAGTTCTGTCAAGCATAGGTGGACGAGTCTCTGATCTAGCTGCTTAAATGTCCTCAGCTACAGAAGAAACGATAGTAGGTACGATGTTTGACATGATTACAAGTTCTACGGGATTTTACTATTCCTTGATTAAACCGGGAAATTGATTCTTTCACGGGATTTTACTAAACCAAAAGAACAACCGTAAAAATGTAGCACGAAGAAGTAACAAGTCTCAATAGACAAGTAGCTAAACAATCAACTCACTTAGTTATCAACACGCTAAGCAACCAACTCGCTTAAAGAAGCAAGTCGCTTAAAGAACCAACTCGCTTAATAGCCAAGTCGCATATAGAGACAACTCGCTTAATATCCAAGTCGCATATAGAGACAACTCGCTTAATAGCCAAGTCGCAAATAGAGACAACTCGCTTAACCACCAAGTCGCTTAAACTAACTCGCTAGCTGTACAACTCGCTTAATAGCCAAGTCACTTTATAACTCAAGTCGCTTAAAGAAACAACTCGCTTAGAACCCAAGTCGCTTAAAGAAACAACTCGCTTAGAAACCAAGTCGCATACAGAGTCAACTTGCTAAATAGCCAAGTAGCATATACCAACTCGCTTCCAATAACAAAGCAACTCGCTTCGAAGAAACAAAAACTCCGAGACTCAACTTGCTTAGTACAACTTACACAAATAACCACTTTATCAATCAAAAACAACCAAACCACAATGATTTAAGCCTTCTAATTCAAAACATAAACACATATGATGATCCTAAACACAAAAGTACAAGCAAAAATTCAAACTTTAACACTAGAATTTGTCCAAATGATTCAAACTCTCCTAAACACTTAAAACCCCAAAAACCTTATGAAATCCACCAAAACAAAGAGCATGAAAGATGAGTGATCAAACCATGGCTCTTGATACCAATTGTTAGATATTGGATTTCACAAACACACTAAACCATAATCACATATGAGGCGTTCAAGTAGTTTAGAGAGAGAAAGTTTTAGAGAGAGAAAGGGAAGAGAGTTGGGAACTAGGTGAAACAAAGAAAAATGGTATTGAAGCTCCAACCCTCTACCTTGGGAGGTAGAGGGTATTTATAGTGTCTTACAAATAAACGCCACCTACGGGATGTGGATCAGGCATACAGTGGGTAAAGACCCGTCCGTCCTCCACGGTGTTACTTAACAAACTACTTGCTAACATAACTTGACTACGACTACGAGCTTTCTAATGAATACATATACTTGAGGTGACCGACTCTTTAACGACGGAATTTTCTAATTCCTAACACCTTTGGTTTGGCCGACCACCCCTCCCCTCCCTCTCTTTTATTATTTAGTCCCTATCTCCAAGTATATAAACCACCCTCCCTACTTCATTTATCTCATTTGTTTCTCTCACTAAAAACACACATATCACCACTTTCTCTCTCTACACTCTCTCTCCCCTAAATTAACATAAACCCTAGCCACCACCACCACCTTGGCCGCCCCACCTCCGGCCACATTCCGGCCAAATTCCGGCAAGTGGTATCTCACCTCAACCACTATCTTATAGATCTTCTTTCCCTCTTTCTATCCATATAAAATACTCCCACAAAAGCCTTCAATAACACCTTCAAATTTAAAGATTAAGATTCGTACTTTTAGGGTTTTCATCTAATATTGAAATTGGTGCTTGAATAAAGTAAATGGAACATGTGTAGAGCTTGTTTAAGCTATATAAACCCACGTATGGGTTAATTAGGGTTTCGACCCAATCTTGAAATTTGGGGCTTTTGGTTTAAACATGAAATTAAGTTTAATTAGTGTTTAAATAAACAAGTAATTAGAGTTTGGTAAGTGTGTGGTGTATCAATTTGATGGGTTTATGCATTTTAGGTTTAGTTTCATCTTTTTGGTTAGAACAGATGATGGGTTTTGTGTTTGGTTAGTGTTTGGAGCTTGAATGATTGGATTTGGATGTTGTGGAATGAGTTTGGGTGATGCTTGATTGATGTGGAATGGTGTACGAGCCACAATGGGCACGTACGTAGCCCTTGGCTTGCGTACGTGACCCACTTGGGCCACGGGTCCGGGTCGGGTCAATTTGGTAGCTTGTTGGTTGATGTAGTTGAGGTTTGGATGACGCGTGGAGCCGAAAAGCTTCTAGAGCTTGTTTGGTTCACGTGGTCTTAACCGCGACCGTGTCATGACCATTAGGGTCATAACATTGGTTTCGAGTATATTTGGTTGATTGATTGGTTGGCGAGATTGTTTTGAGTTGGTTTGGGATTGAGTTGCGCTATTATGACTTTTACATTGGACTTGATATATATATTGTCAACTTTGAGCTACGTCGGTGTTACTTTGACTTTTTAGTCAATAGTTGACTCCGACAAAGCCGTAACATGAACTTTAGTATAATTTGGACTATTGATTGATTAAAAGCCGAGGAGTTATGACTCGTGCTTGTGGACTCGAAACGAATAACGATATGAGATTAATATTAGAATTTGACGAAATATATATTTATACATGAAAATGCTAATAGAACTATGAAATGTAAATAATAAATGGGCTTTTGTACCAAAAATATCGATAACAAGACTTATCTTGTTATTTACTATTTTTAAACGGAAACTAACGACTAATTTGGAAATGTTTTGTAATGAATAAGTAATTAATGTTTCGAGTACACGTTTATCAATAAATGTCAATTGTAGATATTTAATACTTGTTTAAGTATTTATTTGCTTACGTTGTGTGCATGGGTTACGGATAACCTAGCATTAATAGTGTTGATCCACGTGGGTAGCGGACTTATTAGGTCGACGAATCTAATAAGAGCCCGCTAGGTACGTTGGGTAACCTTATTAATGGGTGAATTATCCTTATGACTCTTTAGGATACGATTGATTATGGGATAATAAGCGACACGAGTAAATAAATGAGTTTATCGAGTTGACGAATTCGATAAAGTCTACTATTTATTCCAAAACTTATTGGAATATGGAACTTATCGTTTAGAGGCCTCATTGTGTCGCATTGAGTTATATTGAGTCGATAGCATCATATCTGACTCTGATAAACTTTGGAGACCTATTTTATTAAAACATGTGTTGGGCCTAATATTTACACTTTTGGATTAAATGTTTTGAATAACTAAACTTGGGATTGGTTTTGAATGTTAAATGACTATCTGTTTGCTATACTTGTGTGCGATACCAATCCAATAGTAACGCCCCGAAAACTTGATTAAGTCTTCCGTTGTACCGAGATTTGGGGGTGTTATAGATTGGTATCAGAGCTCAAGGTTATAGAGAATTAGGTATTTTATAAACCCTAAACTATAACCACTTTTAAGAAAAATTGATCCTCGACCGATGCACGCCCGCTTGCCAAGCCGAAGCTTCTTAATTGATTATGGTATGAACTGCGATTTGAATTATGAGATGATCTGTTAAGGGATATTGTGAACTGATTTTGGAAACGTTATTATAATGAGATATGATTATTGGTTTTGGAAAATGAGATGTGATTATTGAGATACTACGGTATTGGAATTGAGTAAACGATATATTATGATTTTGGAAATTTTGAACTCAATTGATTTGATATGGGCTTATGTGATGAAACTGAACTTATGCGTTTCATTAAAGGCATGTTTTGAGTAATGCGGTACCTCTACTTTTAAAGCTTTCATTATGTGATATGTGTTTTGGTTAAGTTGATGCGCTTATTAAAACTAGTTGTTTCGAACACTTATACCTACCCTATGCCATTGTCACAGACTATGCCTTCACTAGCTTTTGATATGTCTGAGAAGGTCCTTGCTGTTGCTAGTTCGCCAGCATTGACTCTCATGACGGTTGCACAGGGTGATCCTTATGAGATTGTCCGTCACACTAGTTCATCATCATCAGATCGTCCTAGCTTATCTAGGCAGCTCACTTTACATCAGGTTTTAGCGCGAGCACAGACTCCTAGGCTTGCTTATAGCATTGCCCGCATGTCCATGAGACCACCATCATCACCTATCTGTTTAGCAGCCCACTCTCTTCTGTCATCACCACCAGCATCACCAAGAAGGCCTAGATCTCCTAGTGTACCACCTCAGAAGTTACCTGCACAGAGACTTCGACTAATGGACTCTCCCCCTATGGATGAGGGCGAGGAGGGGCATGAGGTAGAGGAGGAGCATGAGATTGAGGAGCAGTATGTTGATGAGGATGAGGATCCTCAGGAGGAGGATGATGAGGATATCCCAGAAGGGGGTGCTCCTCCATTGCAGAGTCCTGCACATTCTCCGGGACCAGGTTCTCCTTTCCTTAACCTGAGTCCCCTGGATAGCCTTTTGGTTTTGATTCACCTCCACATTCACCTGAGATAGGTAGCCCGTTAGGATCAGAGATACCATCGGATATTGCTTCAGAGCCCGAGGAGTATGGTGAGACGGGTCTGATGTGGGAGAGGATTACATCACAGGGCACTAGGCTTTGTGTCAGGACCGAAAAACATAAAATTTATGTGGTTTGGAGGTCTTGGTTGGTGGAAGTAGATGAAGATATTCATCTTTTTAGTGAGAGAAACTAGAGAGAGGGAGGAGGAAACACAAAGTTTATTGATAAGAACAAAATAATACAACTAGCCAAATGCTTCACCTCACCCCTCATGGAGAGTCATGAGGGGTATATATAGGCCCTATCTTTGCCACTTAAACGATACTAATCCCTAAGGGCAAAGTATACTACGCGTCTAGTCCAATTCACGTAAGTGACGTTATCTTTATAAAAAGCGAGGCTAACAATCTCCCTCCAAGATACCGTCACACGTGAATGGTTACAATGAGACCTATAAATACAAAATAGAGTAAATTACAATAGTAATGAACAATGTTGACTTTTTTGAAGCGCAGAGTCTCTGTAGTCTAGATACTGAGGCAAACTTGAAGTTCTCTCCTTCCGACGATCTCGGCATTTGATCTTCTTGTAGCTCTGAACTTCAACTATAACGGTCTAGTTAGGTTATTACTCCCTCCTAACTAGTGAGCCTTTTTCTTTTACTGCTCCCTCCTGAACCGACAACACTCTTCCAACACGTCTTTAATCTTCAGACACGCAGCGGAGAAAGTAAACTCTTGATCGTACAATGGTTGTCGTTCTGGGAACATCATAACAACATAACTCACTTAGTATTGCATCCAAATTGGTAAAAAGCCCCGATGTACACCACACTACTTCTCCTTCTTCAGTCTTAAGCAAAAATCCTTTCGTAATCCAATCACGGAACATGAAATACCAACTTCTCCCTCCTGATGGTTGCGAGATATCGGAATCATCATAATGTTGCGTACATGCCGTATTACCTTCTCGATGCAATATTAAAACCTTTGATAGAGCAAAATTCTGTGAGAATATGTCGCAAAAATACTCTCAATACGTCTCTCAAACCAACCTTAAATCGAACCTCATTTGAATTCACCGACTAATTGTAATGACCACATATGGAGATAACCCGATACGACTAACTTGAAAAGGAAGTAAGCATCCCAACTTGTGACTTACTGCTTGTTCTAAATTTTTGAACAATCCACAACGCCGTGTGACATTGAGCACTACAACGTAACTCCTTAAAGTGATGGTTACACACTGTGAGCACTACAACGTAACTCCTTACCAGTTATAACTAGATTTTCAAATTTCATAATGTGCCCAGACAAGTTATCTTGAGACATGCATCCAACCAACCAACGTCTCAAAGATAAAGAAGTCCACCCGTGAAATGTCACGTCAATTCCGCATCAATAATACCGTACAAAAACCCCGTAGTCATTTTTTCAATTATCGTTTAAGCCGTGAATATGTATCCCTCCGTGAAATTATACCATACCAAATATTTACTAAATGTAATCCAAAAAGTTTGTTAATTTTGACATCAACAAAATTTCGTATATCATGACTGTCCAGCCATATCAACTGCAGCCCAATGTAATTCTTATAGAAACTCATTTCAGCCCAAGTTAAGTTTAAGCACAAGGCCCAAACTAAGAAGATAATACCCGGTCCAATAATGATACACGAGTATATTATATCCGGTTATAAATCTTGTGATAACCTAATCCCCCATTTGATATAATCTTGACCTAAACATACTAGTGATAAAAAACGCCTACCATACGTTTTTTCTCTCACTACCCAAAGACAGATCTGAAAAAAGATCATTCCTTCATTTCATCTCCATCCTTAAATCAAACCCAAATCAAGATCAAAACACACGTCATTCGTTATATCTCCATAAAGCACACAAACGAACACACATAAAAAGCGCTCTTTTTCTTTCTTTTTGGCTAGCACGGATGAAGAACTAAAGTTGGTCCTTCAAGATCTTTAATAAAAGGTCTCGGGTAGGTTTAATTTATGTGTTTTTCGTTTTGTTTTTCATATGAACGAACCAAAGAAAGGAAATAATACACTTATTATTATCCTTTTCTCTAATGTTCGAAGAATAGATGAAGCATGGTCTTCGTACATGATCTATGAGGATAAAGATTCAGTTGAAACAATCGATAAAGATTGCAAAAAAAAAACGAATCAAGTCTGAGGTCAGGTGATTTTCTTGTTTTCGGTTTGATTGAAGAGATGGAGTTGATGTAGGATAGTTTGGTATATGTTGAGGGAGTTAGTTTTTAGTTTCGGATGATAAATTTTTGGACTGATGATTTTTTGGCAAGGACTGAAGTCGTTTATCTTGGTATTTTGGTATAGCTTTGTGGTCGTGGTCTTTTGGTAAAGTTTACGCGTAACTTTTTTCTTTTTCTGCTCATTAATTTCTTACGCGTAACTTCTTGCTTATGCGTAGGCATACGCGTAACATTGCTTACGCGTAGCCTATTCTTACGCGTAATCCTAGGCTTATGCGTAAGAGCATATGCGTAACTTTTCATACGTGTAACTTCACAGCTACGCGTAACACCTCTGTAGATTCCCCTTATGCGTAAGTTTAGGGTTTTGACCCTTTGACCACTTTTTCCGACGAGTTTTCTGACTGAAAAATCCGACCATCTTCATAAAATACCCAGAAAAGCATAAAAACTGCTTTTGTTTGACCAGTTTGACCATGAAGATGACAGTTTGGCCACTTTTGTTTCACAGATATATTGGTACAAAAGTCAAAAAAATGATAAGAGATATTGTTTGGACTCAAAACAGAACACAAAGCAGATATCTTGACATGAAAGGACCAGACTTTTTGACCAAGCATAAGGATACTCAAATAATATGTTAAACTGTTTGCCCATATAATACGGAAAAAAAAAATTTCGACCCACAGAAAATAGCACAAAACAGTAACAAACATGTGTAAAAACCAACATAAATCAATAAAACATAACCTTGGCTCGTTATACCAATTGTCAGGACCGAAAAACATAAAATTTATGTGGTTTGGAGGTCTTGGTTGGTGGAAGTAGATGAAGGTATTCATCTTTTTAGTGAGAGAAACTAGAGAGAGGGAGGAGGAAACACAAAGTTTATTGATAAGAACAAAATAATACAACTAGCCAAATGCTTCACCTCACCCCTCATGGAGAGTCATGAGGGGTATATATAGGCCCTATCTTTTCCAATTAAACGATACTAGTCCCTAAGGGCAAAGTATACTACGCGTCTAGTCCAATTCACGTAAGTGACGTTATCTTTATAAAAAGCGAGGCTAACACTTTGTCAGTTGACGGATCGGTTGGTTGGAGTATCTAGGGCTAGTATAGAGGATCTGAGAGCTGATATGGGTACTGTAGTCAGGAGGACTAAGGTTTTGCATGATGGTATGTCGGAGCTCCAGGAGCAGGTTGGGGACCTACTGAGAGGGTTCGCGACAGCTCGTGATGTTGATAGAGCGATTGGGCGTAGGATTGGTGAGTTGGAGAGAGAGGTCGCAGAGCTTAAGAGTGATCGCGACGCTCGACGTGTTGAGCTAGCATCATTGTGGAGAGAGGTTGACGATGTTAGGAGGTCAGTGAGTGGTATTCATAGACGTGGCTAGATAGTATTAGATTTATGGTTTCGTACCATCTTGAAACTAAGTAGTAGTTGGTTCGAGATGTAGGATTATCCTAGTTGTTTACTAGTATCGTTATTAGGATCGTTTTTGATTTCTCCGTATCCTTCCATGTATTTCCACTTTTGAAACCTATGAGTTATGGTTATGGGAACATGCATCCTTTAGTTATGATGCGGTATCTGATTGTTTCGCTTTGGTATAGCGTTATCCTTGTTGGCCTTGATTATGTATTCAGGCGTTATTGGGTGACCCTTGGAACCCAACTCTAGTTTTAGAACGTGAATTGTGAACTTATGAAACTGTTCTTCTTGCCTCCAGAATGGTGGCAACAAGACGAAACCCGCTTAGGAACAACCGAGCAGCTCCTGCTGCTGTTGTTGCCCCTGGTCGTCGAGGTCGTCGTCCGGCCCCGACCACACCACATGTTGAGAACCCGAACATTGATAACCCAACTGTAGGGAACCCAAATGTGAACGACCGTGCTGAGAATGGTCCTGTTCCACAAAACCCTCCACTTGTGAACCCAGCCCACATTGACCAGCTAGTGTCGCAGCGTGTCGCTGAACTACTAGCTGAGGCTAATCTCTCTAAGACTTCTAGTGGAACCCCAATGCTGAATCGAACTCGAGGTTGTACCTACAAAGAGTTCCGATTGTGTGGTCCCATTGATTTTGGAGGAACTGAGGGAGTAGTTTACATGACTAGGTGGTTGGAGAAAACAGAATATGTGTTTGCTATGAGTAACTGTGATGAGGATTGTAAGGTTAAGTATGCAACATTCACCTTGAGGGATGAGGCGTTGACCTGGTGGAACAACTATCACAGATCAATAGGAATTGATGTAGCTTATAGTATGACTTGGACTCAGTTTAAGACTCTCCTGATTAAGACTTACTGTCCTAGGAATGAAGTTAAAAAGTTAGAGAGTGAGTTCTGGAACCATAAGGTTAAGGGTACTGACATGGCGACTTATACTCGTCGTTTCCAAGAGCTATCATTGCTTTGCCCTGAAATGGTTCGCACCGAAGAACTTAAGATTGAAAGGTATACTGATGGATTGCCTTTGGCTACTCGAAATGATGTCATCGCTGCCAAGCCAGTTAATTTGCAAGAGGCAATTACTATGGCTCAGAGTTTGATGGACTCTTATATGCTAGAAGTAGGAGACAAAGGTAAGAATGATAGGAGTGATAAGAGGAAGAGGAACGAAGTTGCAAAAGGGAATGGCAACAAACGGCAAGAGACAACCAGAGTGTTCGCCATAGGAAATGGAGGTAGGAAAGATTACGAAGGTAGTAAGCCTATGTGTGGTCGTTGTAACCGACACCACCATGGACTGTGCCCGAACGTGTGTAGGAAGTGCTCTAAGGTAGGACACTTGGCCAAAGACTGTAGGTCCCGACCACTTGCTGCAGCACAAACTGCACAAGGAGCGGACTGGAAGGCCATTGTCACCTGTTTTGGATGTGGAAAGAAGGGACACTTTAAGAATGAGTGCCGAGAGCCGTGGATGAGAGGAAATCCTGGTAATGTAGGAGGATTTGCTAACCGAGGTGTAGGAGGTAATGGCTTAAACCCTGTGAAGCATGAGGTTGTGGAAAACCATGGAAACAATGGTGCTAGGAATCAGCAGAGAGACATGGGAACAACGCGTGTTTACGCTATTGGGAAGGAAGCTGGAGAGGACCCTAACGTAGTTACGGGTACGTTCCTTCTCAATAATCGCTATGCTTCCATACTGTTTGATACTGGTGCAGATATGAGTTTCGTATCCACCAATTTTATGCCATTACTAGGAATCTCCCAAACACCTCTAGGGTTTAGTTACGATGTGGAATTAGCGAATGGGAATAGAGAGAAGATAGACACTGTAATTCGAGGTTGTACCTTAAGTTTCCTAGACCGCCCGTTTAGTATAGACTTATTGCCGGTTACCTTAGGAAGTTTTGACGTCATTATCGGAATGGATTGGTTGTCGAAGAACGGTGCACACATCATCTGTGATGAGAAGATTGTGCGTTTACCGTATGGAGGAAAAGTTCTGAGCATACAAGGAGATCGGAGCGACTGTGGAAGTCCTTCCCGGTTGAGCATCATCTCCTGTATTAAGGCCCAGAAGTACATCGATAGAGGAGGTTGTCTTTTCTTGGCTCAAATTTCTGAAAAGAAAAGTGAGGAGAAGAGTGAAAGAGACCTTAACGATGTACCCGTCGTTAGAGAATTTCCGGATGTGTTTCCCGACGATCTGCCAGGGATTCCACCTGTCCGACAAGTGGAATTCCAAATAGAGTTGATTCCCGGTGCGGCACCCGTAGCCCGGGAACCCTATCGACTTGCTCCAAGAGAATTGGAGGAACTGTCTAAACAGTTGGCAAAATTGTAAGAGAAGGGATTCATTCGACCAAGTTCGTCACCGTGGGGAGCACCAGTGTTGTTTGTGAAGAAGAAGGGTGGATCGTTTCGGATGTGTATCAATTATAGGGAATTGAATAAGTTAACAATGAAGAACCGATATCCGTTACCTAGAATAGATGATCTATTCGACCAACTCCAAGGAGCTAGTGTCTTTTCCAAGATCGATTTACGATCTGGTTATCACCAGCTTAGAGTTCGAGAGGAGGATATCCTTAAGACTGCATTTAGAACTCGTTATGGACACTATGAATTCCAAGTGATGTCGTTTGGTTTGACCAACGCGCCAATGATTTTCATGGATCTCATGAACCGAGTGTGTAAGCCATACCTAGATAAGTTTATGATAGTATTCATAGATGACATTTTGATATACTCTAAGAGTAGCGAGGAGCACGAAGAGCATTTGAGGCTCATTTTAGGATTGCTGAGAGAGGAGAAGCTGTATGCCAAATTCTCTAAGTGTGAATTTTGGATTCCGTCCGTGCAATTCTTAGGCCATGTGATAGATAGTCGAGGTGTTCATGTTGACCCAACTAAGATTAAGGCCATTAAGGAATGGGCAGCTCCTAAGAACCCATCAGAAATCCGACAGTTTCTAGGGTTAGCAGGCTATTATAGGAGATTCATTGAGGGATTTTCCAAGATAGCTAAGCCGCTGACCAAACTAACATAGAAGGATGTTAAGTATGAATGGGGAGAAAAAGAAGAAGAAGCATTCCAACTTCTGAAGGAGAAGTTGTGTAGTGCGCCCATCCTAGCTTTGCCTGAAGGAAGAGAAGACTTTGTCATGTACTGCGACGCTTCGCATAAAGGCTTAGTTGCTGTTTTGATGCAACGTGAGAAGGTGATTGCTTATGCATCCTGACAACTTAAGAAGCATGAGAAAAACTACACCACCCATGACCTGGAGTTAGGTGCTGTAGTGTTTGCTCTTAGGATTTGGAGACATTACTTGTATGGAACCAAGTG
Source organism: Chrysanthemum seticuspe (assembly GCA_019973895.1). Taxonomy (NCBI): domain Eukaryota; kingdom Viridiplantae; phylum Streptophyta; class Magnoliopsida; order Asterales; family Asteraceae; genus Chrysanthemum; species Chrysanthemum seticuspe. The sequence goes on from BPTQ01000008.1 coordinate 245,572,881, forward strand.
TGTAGTATTTACCGACCACAAGAGTTTGAAGCATATATTAGATCAGAAGGAACTGAATATGAGACAACGTCGTTGGTTAGAATTGCTTAGTGATTACGACTGTGAGATTCGTTATCATCCTGGTAAGGCTAATGTTGTGGTTGATGCGACATTCCACCCCTACTTGTTAGATCATTAGGGATGACCATTGTTTCGACCTTACCGTCTCAAATTTTAGCCGCCCAAGCAGAGGCATTGACGGAAGAGAACCGTCCTTATGAGAATCTTCATGGAATGGTGGAAAGTGAAAACGGCTTCTTGAAGCGTTCCGACGGAACATTATGCTTCAGAGACAGAAGCTGGATACCATTTCATGGTGGAATCCGTGAGTTGATTATGCACGAGTCGCATAAATCAAAATACTCTATTCATCCCGGAGCTGATAAGATGTATCAGGATCTTAAGAAACTTTATTGGTGGCCCAATATGAAAGCCGATATAGCTCAGTATGTCAGTTGGTGCCTGACTTGTTCCAAAGTTAAGGCCGAACATCAGAAACCATCAGGACTCTTAGTTCAACCCGAACTCCCGGAATGGAAATGGGAACGAATAACCATGGAATTTATCACTAAATTACCGAGAACAGGTAGCGGCAATGCAGCTATCTGGGTAATCGTTGATTGTTTAACTAAGTCTGCTCACTTCTTAGCTATTAGTGAAACCGATAGCCTTGATAAGCTTGCTCGATTGTATCTTAAGGAGATAGTATCGCGTCATGGAGTACCGATATCTATCATCTCCGATAGAGATAGTCGTTTTACATCCCGCATTTGGAAGTCGTTACAGACAGCATTAGGAACGAATTTGGATATGAGTACTGCTTACCATCCACAGACCGATGGTCAAAGCGAGAGAACCATTCAGACTTTAGAAGACATGATTAGAGCCTGCGTTATTGATTTCGGCAAAGGCTGGGAGAGACACCTCCCTTTGGCTGAATTCTCTTACAACAATAGTTATCACTCTAGCATTAAGGCCGCCCCGTTTGAGGCACTGTATGGCCGAAAATGTCGTTCTCCTGTTTGTTGGGCTGAAGTTGGCGAGAGTCAACTTACAGGTCCCGAACTTTTCCTAGAAACCACTGAGAAGATAGTACAGATTCGTAATCGGTTGCAAACCGCTCGTGATAGACAAAAGAGTTATGCCGATAAGAGAAGTAAACCTTTCGAATTTCAGGTTGGAGATCGTGTTAGGTTGAAAGTTTCTCCTTGGAAAGGAGTGATTCGTTTTGGAAAGCGTGGAAAACTCAATCCCCGATATATTGGTCCCTTTCCAATCCTGGAAAGAATCGGACAGGTAGCATACCGCCTGGAGCTACCATCGGAACTGAGTAGTGTACACAATGTCTTTCATGTTAGTAATCTTAAGAAATGTCTTTCGAAGGAAAACATAGTGGTTCCTTTAAGAGATATTCGTATTGATGAGAAATTGAATTTTGTTAAGGAACCGATTGAGATTATGGACCGTGAAATCAAAAGGCTGAAGAATAGCCGTATTCCGATTATTAAGGTTCGTTGGAACTCCCGGCATGGACCGGAGTTCACTTGGGAACGTGAGGACGTTTTCCGTAGGAAGTATCCTAAACTTTTCATGACATCAAGAAACTCGGAGTGAAACCCGGGACGAGTTTCTTCTGAGGCTGGGAGGCTGTGACAACTGGTAATTTAGGGAGTCTATTTTAGGTAACCGCATTACGTTAAACTAAACCGAGTTTTTGTCTTTATCACTATTTTTATAAACCATGACTTAATTTTATATCGTCTATTGGTTTTTACGATTTATTTCACTATTGAATGAGTTATCGTATGAGTTTTAACTCTATTTGGTAGGCACTATTCGATTAGGCACTAGAAAAGCCTAAAATGAGAATTATTGTAACTTTTGGATCGTAACTCGAAAATTGACAAATAAATAGTCAAAACGCGTGGAAAAACATAAATAATGATGTTAGAAAGTCGAATGAACGTTGTGGGACACTTGTGGGACAATATATGAGCTCGGGAATGGGTAAACGGGACATTGTACGAAAAATGGCAACCACGGCCCCTCTCCTTTGGTTTGGCCGGCCACTCCTCCCATCCCTCTCTTTTATTATTTAGTCCCTATCTCCAAGTATATAAACCACCCTCCCTACTTCATTTATCTCATTTGTTTCTCTCACTAAAAACTCACATATCACCACTTTCTCTCTCTACACTCTCTCTCCCCCAAATTAACATAAACCCTAGCCACCACGACCACCTTGGCCGCCCCACCTCCGGCCACATTCCGGCCAAATTCCGGCAAGTGGTATCTCACCTCCACCACTATCTTATAGATCTTCTTTCCCTCTTTCTATCCATATAAAATACTCCCACAAAAGCCTTCAATAACACCTTCAAATTTAAAGATTAAGATTCGTACTTTTAGGGTTTTCATCTAATATTGCAATTGGTGCTTGAATAAGGTAAATGGAACATGTGTAGAGCTTGTTTAAGCTATAAAAACCACGTATGGGTTAATTAGGGTTTCGAACCAATCTTGAAATTTGGGTCTTTTGGTTTAAACATGAAATTAAGTCTAATTAGTGTTTAAATAAATAAGTAATTAGTGTTGGTAAGTGTGTGGTGTATCAATTTGATGGGTTTATGCATTTTAGGTTTAGTTTCATCTTTTTGGTTAGAACAGATGATGGGTTTTGTGTTTGGTTAGTGTTTGGAGCTTGAATGATTGGATTTGGATGTTGTAGAATGAGTTTGGGTGATGCTTGATTGATGTGGAATGGTGTACGAGCCACAATGGGCACGTACGTAGCCCTTGGCTTGCGTACGTGACCCACTTGGGCCACGGGTCCGGGTCGGGTCAATTTGGTAGCTTGTTGGTTGATGTAGTTGAGGTTTGGATGACGCGTGGAGCCGAAAAGCTTCTAAAGCTTGTTTGGTTCACGTGGTCTTAACCGCGACCGTGTCATGACCATTAGGGTCATAACATTGGTTTCGAGTACATTTGGTTGATCGATTGGTTGGCGAGATTGTTTTGAGTTGGTTTGGGATTGAATTGCGCTATTATGACTTTTACATTGGACTTGATATATATATATTGTCAACTTTGAGCTACGTCGGTGTTACTTTGACTTTTTAGTCAATAGTTGACTCCGACAAAGCCGTAACATGAACTTTAGTATAATTTGGACTATTGATTGATTAAAAGCCGAGGAGTTATGACTCGTGTTTGTGGACTCGAAACGAATAACGATATGAGATTAATATAGGAATTTGACGAAATATTTATTTATACATGAAAATGCTAATAGAACTATGAAATGTAAATAATAAATGGGCTTTTGTACCAAAAATATTGATAACAAGACTTATCTTGTTATTTACTATTTTTAAACGGAAACTAACGACTAAATTGGAAATGTTTTGTAATGAATAAGTAATTAATGTTTCGAGTACACGTTTATCAATAAATGTCAATTGTAGACATTTAATACTAGTTTAAGTATTTATTTGCTTACGTTGTGTGCATGGGTTACGGATAACCTAGCATTAATAGTGTTGATCCACGTGGGTAGCGGACTTATTAGGTTGACGAATCTAATAAGAGCCCGTTAGGTACGTTGGGTAACCTTATTAATGGGTGAATTATCCTTATGACTCTTTAGGATATGATTGATTATGGGATAATAAGCGACACGAGTAAATAAATGAGTTTATCGAGTTGACGAATTCGATAAAGTCTACTGTTTATTCCAAAACTTATTAGACTATGGAGCTTATCGTTTAGAGGTCTCATTGTGTCGCATTGAGTTATATTGGTTGTTTGAGTGCGTTCATAGCATCAGATTGAGTCGATACACCCACACGAGGAATACCAAACACTAGGATTAAATGGTGAAACGAGACGTTTTTGGAAATAAAGAAATGGAATATATTGGGGTAGATAACGTTGATTTTGAGGAATATATATATTAAATTTGGTCTACATTAATAGGTTGTGTCGAGTCGATAGTTGCTATGCCGTGATACCGTTATCTTCTGCTAGTGTTTATTTGTGCGTTGATTGCTTGAGGTGAGTTTCATAGCCCCACTTTTATCTACGTTTTTAACTATATTGGGTGAGAATCATGCTACTGTTTTTGGACTGTTAAAACTATTTAGATTTGCTTATATGCTTGACTGTTTAGATAGATGTGCGGTAGATGTTGCCTTAGTCTAGGTTTAACCGTACCTAGCTAAGAATAGACTTCTACCTCGACCTAGTCCGGGGTTGGCAATTGTTCTAGATTTTGCCACGACAGTGCTGGACTAGATTCGCGGGGCCCGAGTAATCCCTGGATGCGGGATATGATTGGAGATCTGGATAGGATCAGTGTGTGAAACGATATATATCTATCTAGGTCTTGCATAGCAAATCAACTCTTATAGGTCCACTATGATTTTGTTGAACTTAAACCTATGAACTCACCAGCGTAAGCTAACCTTTTAGCATGATTTCTCAGGTATTTGAGAGATGTTTGGATTACTTGATCGGTGGAATTTTGGCAAGAAGGCGGGGTTCAAGGATCATTTCTGAATCTGATAAACTTTGGGGACCTATTTTACTAAAACATGTGTTGGGCCTAATATTTACACTTTTGGATTAAATGTTTTGAATAACTAAACTTGAGATTGGTTTTGAATGTTAAATGACTATCTTTTTGCTATACTTGTGTGCGATACCAATCCAATAGTAACGCCCCGAAAACTTGATTAAGTCTTCCGTTGTACCGAGATTTGGGGGTGTTACAATCATCAAGGGTCGTTTTGATTTTGATTGAAGATAATAATTTGATTTTCATTTTGGGGTATGTTCAGATTAATAATTTGATTTTCATTTTGGGGTATGTTCAGATTAATAATTTGATTTTCATTTTGGGGTATGTTCAACTTAAAAACGTCTTCTGTCAGGTACCTAAGCTAAAACGATGGCTTTGTGTACCCAACCACTAGCATCGAGGTGAGACTTCTAATTTTTCATTATTACTTGACTTTAGGTTAATTAAAGTTTCAATGTAGTTTAAAAAAATAATTTTGTTTTATTTTTCTTTTGATTACACAAGCTATCCAAATACCAAAAACATGTATAGATGTCAGTTCTTTTCGCTTTGCTGTCTTTTTTTTGTAACAATGATTTACTGTTAGTATCAAAAGTATAATAGATCAAGTATCAGTAGGTGTCATAAATGAAAAGTAGGACCAAAATATATTTGACACATAGACATGATTTATGATAAATGGATATTGTGTATGTGTGATTCTACCTGATGAGTCATACGGGCTTTGCTTGTCCAAAATGACCATATAAGCTTATGAAATTTCTATATCCTTTTAACAACTATAGTAAGCTACTTAGGTTATCCATTTAAATTTCTATAGGCACCAGAAAGCCTATGCTCGCCTTTCAGATTGGGAAGGAATTGAAAAGGTAATCCATGTCTCATTTTTTGTGTACCCAGCTTCTAATTTGGCATTTTATAGACAATAGCTTGTCTGACGTTATTTTTTTGTTGAATTTAAAATTTAATGTATTCTAATTTGGCATTTAACAGATAGTAGCTTGTCTGACGTTAATGGTAGTGGTATTTTCAACTATTCAACAAGATAGAAATGTGATACTCCATTGTATCATGCATAACATTCATGTTTTAGTCAATGATGACGAACATGAGGCGATGAATGGAAGTGAGACTGTGAACGGACATCTGAGGTAGGAAGTCTACCTCAAGGCCTTCCATCGTTTTCCATTCCTTAAGAGTTTGGGCATGTGAAGAAATTAATTTCTACCACAATTTTAATTGCCGGAGTGGCTAAACTGGAAATAATTGAATTCTATCATGTGTAGCTAGAATCTTTATTGGCTTTCCTAATATTAACAATCCTCTCACTTTCATAGATGCAACTCTAGGAGTCTGTGGGGATCGCAAAACTGCAAAGAATGGATATGAATTGGATGCAAATCAGAAGGTATGTTCCTTTAGCACAAAAATACTTTTGAGACGAGGCTTAGAGTGTTCAAAGTAGCTCCAAACATAGTTATTTTCATAGATTTGAATCTGTGATCACATACCTTTTTATGTTTCACATTGGTAAATATTGAAGTTAGACACTTAGACTTTAGTTTAATTAAGTGGAGCTTTAATTAAGTCCTTACTTTTGAGAATTACATAGTATGGATTTCGTTATGATGTAATTTATGTTGTAACAAAGGTACCCTATTATACCTCCTACTAACGAAATGTTTTTTTTTTCTGGTCTACTATATTTTTAGAAGTCATATATGTCGGGGTTCCCAACCTTTTAATTAGCTACAAATGCTCACGCCACAGCACATCAACAGCTTTTGTTAGAACAAAAAACTATGACAAAACAACCAGAAGGCTCAGAATTCGTCAAGTAATATTACTATGGTTCATGTGTTGGTAGGCTTCATCTGCTAAACATTTTATTTTCCTATATAAATTCATCTTAAATATCTCTCTCATGATTTTTCTTCTCTTGTAGCATATATATTGGAGATAGCTAGGCTAACAATTGATTTTGGCTGGGTTCCTCTGAAACCACTTATATTTTACTATAATGGTGTGGAAGAACTTTTTATGCTTGTAAGTCATTTCATATTACTCACATCTCCGTTATGTTAATTAGCATTATGATATTCAATAACTTGCAGAGTTGTTTTATGAAGTTAGATATTTGTTCAGTGTCATGAATGTTCCAATTTATTAAGTGATTATATGGCTGTTACTTCAGTAACATTTAGTATGCTTACTTTTCAGGGTCCACATGGCTTTATAACGACAAATAAATTGCGTGATACAATTGGAGCTTTTATAAATTTGAAAGCATCTGGGTCAAGAGGGCTTGGTAAGTAGTTAAAGGTTGTTCTAGCTTCCTAATATGTCAATACAATATTATGCTTTTTGACAGTTGCATACAAAACACACTTGATTGATGTAGGGTATTGCTGAAACATCTTGAGTGATCAGTTTGTCAAAAAAAAAGACTCTTCATGTTCTTTTTCGATCCTTCATGCTATACCAGTCCTCTCATTTCATGTTTGTATCATATGTTATTTTAGCCACTTTTAGATACATCTGTTCTATTAAATTAAAAACTACAGCTTGTATTCTATAATACAACAAGTCCTTTGAGTCTACAAGTCCTTTGAGCGTGAGCGTATAAACCCAACTTAAAAATGATACATTTTGGTATATCTTTAAACTAAGTTTCTTTCATTTGCAGTATATTCATACATACATACACATGTAGTCATCAATTATCATTTTTTTCCCCTCACATTAAGTTTTTTATGTAGAAATCTGTAATTAAAAGGTATTAACCGAACTTAAATCTTCAAATTTAGAAAAATGATAAATAAAAATAAAAATGTAAGGGTGTTTTAATGTGTTAAAGCCGTATGGGGGGTAATCTACTATTTGTGATAGACATGACTAAAGATGCATGATTAACTAAATAAGTGATAAAACTACTGATATTGTCTACCATTATGGACCTGGATCTTGGCCTTCACAAGTATATGCTCAATCAACTGTATATCCTATGGGCATAAATGTAGGACATGTTTTTATAGTTCTCCGTTTCTTGAAGGGATAATTTCATATTTTTCAGGGATTTTAAGCTTTGTTGATCATGTTCCCAGTAGTAAAACAATGACATAAAAAAGAAATGATGAAGTCATAAATCTTGCTATGTTGTCTATTCATGGTGTTTTAGATACAAGTTTGTTTCATTCTACAAGTTTTATGTAAGTTTGATGTTTCCAACATTTTTTAGAAGATGGTTGCTTATTTACAGGTGAAAACAAAGTTGGTCACCCAAAACAATTCAGCATGCCTCTTTTCTTTACGATTTTATGTAATTCAACCTTTTCATACACATGGGATATTCTCTTCTGCCATTTGCTTCAAAATCAGTAAATATGTTGGATATCAAGTTTGATCTAGGTATTAGTTAATTGTACTTTACATAAAGAATCACGGATATTTAAAAACTATATAGTTTACACAAGTCTGTTGAGCTGTACCAATTTTCACATGTCAAGGTCGTATTAGACGTTGATCGAGAAAATATTCCTGCCCTTCTTTGTCAGGTATGGTGTTTTTGGTCAATCATGAATACATGCTCTGCAATAGAAATTGGAGCTTCATATAAGTTATTAAATTTTTTATTTTTTGAAGTTGTTTGTTTCCTTCATCATGGATTTTAATTTCTACACTTTGTTTTTATTTATTAACAGGTTTGTCATCGGAGCTATATGAACAAGTTTGCTACAGTCGAGGAATTGGTGATCATTTGGTAGTTTTAGGTTTCTTATTTGATATTTAGTTACATTTTTTTGTGATAACAAGGGAAACTAAGAATTACACATGTTCTATATATCATTCCACATTATTGTAAATTTACGATTTCCTTTGTTACACAATTTATATTTTTATTCAAAATTATCATGAAGCTAGCTCACCCATCCGGGCGGGCTATGAAGCTAGTTTATATATATATATATATATGTATATAACCACGTGAATCGATTTTATAAGAAAAAATCAAACACTAAAAAAAAAGAAAATATAACAAATAAAACTTTAGTTATTAAATTTTAAATGAATTATATGAAATTAAGTAAACTTATCAGTTTACATATTTTTTAATAACTTTATAAATTAAATACATACTCTTAGACTTTACAACCTCTAAATTTATTTATTTATTTAAAAGCAACAATATATATCTTGTTATTTATAAGTATCATTATCATTTTATATAAAATCAATGTATATGCATGTAATTATAAATATCAAAATGAAAGCGCGATTTAATGTAATATTTAAATGAATACGCGAGGTTGTATATATACGAATGACTTATGTTATTTCTCGAGATTAAGTAGAGATGCGCATGAAAATAATTTTGTACTATATACGTTTAATAAGACTCACGTTATTTTTACTCCTTATAAGTTTAACCCGTGTAAAAGCACGGGTCATTGAGATAAGTCAAATTAGTTTTTATACTATAACCCATGTACGAACGGGATTATAACATATATATATATATATATATATATATATATATATATATATATATATATATATATATATATATATATATATAGGGAAGGGTTATTGTCAGAACCATATAAATTGCGAGAACTGCGAGAACCAGCATCAACCAATCAGATTTTTTCTTATATTAATTTTCATTATTTAATTCAAAAGGGTATAATGGTAACATTACTTTTTCTTTATATTTGATTTTTTTTTACAAAAAACGTTTTTTTTAGTTTCCGTAAATCGAGTTTTTTTTTTTTTTTTTTTTTTTTTTTTTTTTTTTTTACATTGTGTGCACATGTGTTTTACATTATTTGATAATTGTATTTTCCGTTTTGCATAAGTGTTTTGTATTTGCACATGTATCTATAAATAATATTACATAAGTATGTATACAAACAACAAAACTTTATTAATACATTTATGCAATTTTATAGAAACAATAAAACTTTATTAAAAAAATTACATAAATATGTTTTATTACAAATATATGAAGTGTGCACATGTGAATAATACAATGTCTTTAATAGATGGTTCATCTTTTAGGCGTACGCATGTATTCCTCGTCTTGTTTAAAAACCCATGAAATCTACACATGTGTTTTTAATCCTTGTACACATGTGTTTTCCTCATTGGTCACTCTCGATCTCTTTGTATGCATATGTGTAGTTGAGTTCGTCCATATTCCCTTATATACATGTATGTACATTCTTCATATTGCTCATTATACTCGAATCTGTGATCACAAACAAATAATAAAGGAATTAATTAATTTCCATAACAGCTGAAATTAAACAAAAGAAACGAGTTTATAAAACTGTAAAAACACATGCATAAAAGGTTTCAAATTCACAAATGTAAAAACACATATACACACTCAAAAACACATGTGTATAGAAGGTTTCAAATTCACAACTGTAAAAACACATATGCATAGAAGGTTTCAAATTAACAACTGTAAAAACACATATGCACACTCAAAAACACATGTGCACACTGAAACGATAAGAGGAATAAAAAGTAAGATTTGAACCGTTGCCTATTCCACCATTCGCAAACCAAAAACACTCACAATACCAAACCAAAATCGTTCTCATGAATATACAATAGCTTTAAAAGAAAGAACACTCTATTGAAAAACATATATTTTGCTTAATCCTGTTTCGATAGAACAAAGTACCAGCATTTTCAGCAGGACACCGTTTAATAACTAAGGCTGATATTGTATTATATCATACAATTGAAATTATTAAATAGGATTAATATTTTATCTTAAATGCAAGATTCTGCCTAATGACTCGATAACTTCCAACAAACATTAGAATATTTGCTAATGCTGATGTTAATGATTGTATGCTATAAGATTTTAAGAATAACCCAATCAATCATCATGTCCCATAATTTATAAATATTGGTGCAATAACACGCTACACTTAGCATTTCCAAACTCAAATAGGCCCCGTAAAAAAAATAAGTTAATCCAAGCATTCCCCTTATTCATCCAAATATCCAACTATCTAAAAGCACATAACAGCTCAAATAAAAATCAGAATCTACAAACACAAACTAACCAGGATTTATTAAGTTATGAAACATACATATTATGATATTGCAAGCAAGCTAAATACAACTATCAACTAAAAAAACTCCTAACTGATATTATCGCCAGCAATGAATACATAAAAATCGGGCTAGGCGGGTCGGGTCGGTCATCTAAAAAAATCCGGTCAACTATAAAAACCCGAACAAAGTACCAACATTTACCCCCTTTTAATCAATCCATACAGTCTACAACGAGAATTGATCACACAACCTTGTGGTTGATGGCATGGTTTTAATTATCCATGTCCATCTTGAATTCACTTCGATCCGTAAGCTATTTTTATCGATGTAATTCGTCAATAGTTATTTAAAATTGAGTGAATAAATTTACCTGTATCCGCATGAGCAAATCACTAGATGCTTGGTAACCTTCCTTTTATCGGTTTAAGAAATATTGGCGAGCTTTTTCAACCTGTCGAAAAACATATTTGATGATATTGAAAAACATATCGAAACAGGATTAAGCCAAAAAAACAAATTAGATCGAATCGAATTATATTGAAAAACATTTTTTTTTCTGATCGAAAATAAAAAAAAATCCAAATCAAAACAAGATTAAAGAAATATAGATAATAACGTTTTGCATTATAAATCATTTTCCATATACCTACCTGTTATTTAATCTTCCTTGGTTGAATGCATCTTTATTTTCCATACCTACCTGTTATTTAATTCTTCCTTGGAAGAATGCACCTTTAATTGATTCATTTCGTGTGTGGTCAGATGGAGAAGGTGGGAAGTGATGGTGAAGGGGCGGCTAGAGTATAATGGAGGGTGGTTAGGGTTATGAATGATAGAGAGAACATGTAGTAGAATGAGAGATCTGCAGAGAGACAGGGAGAAAAAGTGGTGGAGGTTACTAGTATATTTAGGGTATAAGATGATATTTTATGATTAATAAAAATACCTAATTTGCCCCTAATTTAGAATTTTATTTAAAATAAGTTATAGATATTTTCAAAAATGCCATCATGCATTTATATGATATACATCATGCATTATTAGGAGTACAATGGTGGTTCTCGCAGTTCTCGCATTTTATTTGGTTCTGAAAATAACCTTACACTATATATATATATATATATATATATATATATATATATATATATCTATACATTATATATAAGAGGAGCCATGCCACATAAAATGCCACTTGGCATCCCATAATGCCAAGTCATATTTCCATGTCATCATTATATTTATGTGGCATTTTTTTTAATTTTTTTAAATGACATGTGGCATTTTAATTAATATATGTACAATTTTTTTTAAATAAATTGTAAATTTCGTTTTTTTTTTGTTATTTTTGAATTTTAAAATTTTTTTATTAAAAAGAAGACATTTGTTGGAGTTGAACTTGGGTCATTCATGTGTTTTGTAAACAACTTACCACTAGAGTAGATTGTTTTTTGATTTATATCTTTCAAATCAATATAAATAAGGAGATTATAAAAAAATTCTTGAATTTTTATTTTAGGTATGTATTTTTTGAAGATAACAATTAAAATAAATTATGATATATATTACCTTACAAGATAAATATACCATATATATTTTTAACCTAATTTTTCTCTATAATACCCTATTATTAACTTCATAGTCATAATAATAATAGGTTCAGTGACCTACAATCCGTATTGAGTTAACATATATCGGATAGCAAATGTTCTTATGTATGGTATGTGGCAGCAATAACAACGAATCAAATGGTCACAGAGTATGTTTAATTGATTGTATGATTCTCTTTGCCTGCATCTTATGTTTAGTAATTCAACTAATGCTATTTAACAATATTCATTAATGTAAAGTGACATCTGTAATTATATCGACTAATATTGATGCAGGTTGCTGAGCCATTAAGAGCCATGGTATTGGGAGCTCCCCTTGAAAATGCTTGACATCTAAATGCATCAGTTTAACTTTCTTATCATTCTTCATTTTAACATCTAAAGTATTAGCAGCTAAGTGTGGTTGAATGATACATTTGATTTACTCAATATTATAACAGGTTCTGCCTTGAATGGTGATCTGCTTAATCCAAACTCTTTCTTCATGGTAACCCTTTGTAATTTATGTCACATATATACATTAGTTTTACTTTCACAAGTTTGTTCATCTTCTCTTATAATGAAAGAAAATACTTGTAGGAAGTGAAGTGCTTAATTAGTTTATGTGTTATTTATTATTCAATTCATGAATGCTTAGTTATGATTCATGATCCACTGTCACTTGAATCCTATTTGTTTATATTTTTTCCTATTATTAAATTCAAAGGACTGTAAAGACTTTCATCAAGCCAAAGACGGGCATGGGTGGGTGGAACAATCATCTCAACCTCTTATTTTCGGAGTATTCCAGAGGACTCGAAGGTGAGGATGATATATTATAGAAATATCAAGATTACAAGTTCTTTTATATATTTCATATTTGTTATCTGCAACTATGAGACGTAACCTGTTACAAATGTTTTTGTTTTTAATTTGTACTTTCTTTCAGCTCATAATTACTCGAAGGTGGTGGTGAGCTTTTTGTATACATTTGTCTTCTCTATCCCTGTCAAAATCTGAATGCAACATTTTAACTTTATTATCATTCTTCATTTTAACTTCGCAGCTAATTATGATTGAATGTTACATTTAATTTACTCAATATTATAACAGGTTTTGCCTTGCAAGGTGATCTACGTACTTAATCCAAACTCTTTCTTCATGGTAACCCTTTGTAACTTCTGTCACATATATACATTAGTTTTAGTTATACGACATTATAAGTTGTAATATTTCTTGGCTTAACAAGTTTGTTCAGCTTCTCTTATAATGAAAGAAAATACTTGCAGGACGTGAAGTGCTTAATTAGTTGATGTGTTATTTATTATTCAATTTATGATGTGGATGTGTTTTTGTCTATGGCAAATTGCAAGTGACTTATTTTGAAACCAACTTTTAACTTTTTAAAAAATTTTAATATGACATTTTAATTTTAAGTTTTTTGTTTGCAGAACATCTATATTTAGTCATTCTCATATGTAGTGCAATGTGAAAAATGTAAGACGGTGTCGTGCCAGCCAACAGGTGGTCGTGCGAAACTGACGAAGGAAGCTCTTTGAGGATGAAGGCCAATCAATCAAGGAAGGCTGTTTGCTTTGAATCTGGTATTTCTTCAAATTATAATAAGCTACTTTGGTGCTAATGTGCTTTTGATTAGAAGTTTTATAAGTTGAGTAAATTGCTTATTTATGATTCATGCTCCACTGTTACTTGAATCCTATAGTTCAGGAGTTTTAGCTATCTATTTATTAAAAGAACAAAAACGTGTTGGCAAGTCAAAATGTAAACGACATGATCAAACTTAAACCAATAAATCTAAGGGTTAGCATTTAGCTTGATTTGATAGTAGCATAGTTCATATTGCTTATTTTCAATTATATTAATAGCTGATATTGTTTATATGAATGTACATATAGATGGTTGGTTACCTCATCATGATCGAGATCGCCATAGCGGGTTTAATTAAGTGCATGAGCAAGAATGTTGCTCGTAGGGGTTATGGCTACGGTAACCCATCTGGTTAGTTTTCTTTTTTTATGATTATATAAACACCTATGAAGTGTGCCCATTTTGCTATATCATGAATATTGATGTATGGTTTCTACTTTTAGTATCTATGATTTTTTTGTTGTGATGCATATTCCAATGGTGGGTATATATGGTCCGAAGGAGTTGGTGATTGAGTTGATCAATTATCTATAATATTATTTCTCCTTTTTGGAACTTATGGAAAGGCTGTGGTGATGATACTAATGCATGATTCTGGACTTGCCGATTGAATGCTAATCTGTTCTATAGTACTTTAGTACTTAAAGTTTTTGTATTCTTATTGAAGCTAATGATCTATGTTATTTGTATCTTCATCTAGAGTTCTAGGCTATGTTAGACTATAGTACGATACATGTATAGCGTAGGAGTTCTAGATTAGTATGAGTAAGGAGAACTATTAATTAGGAATAATCGATTGAAGTTGCTTTGAAGTTTCACTGGGATTGTAAACTCAATATATGACTTGATTAGGGTTAGATAATTACTCAATGCGGCCACTTAAATTAGTAAAACTTGATTTTTTTTTATGTGTAAATTAGTTTGTGACCATGTTAGCAAACACTAACTGTCTAACTCGCTTATTACGAATTTATATATAGTTTGTAAAATAAAATCAGCAATGAAACATTAGATGAGCCACCAAAAGATAATGGTTTTCACAGTTCCAGGGATATCAGGGGGTGCAATTTTGCCTGATCAGATTACTGTGATAATCAGGTTATGTGCCAACAAGTATCGCTTGCCACGGCAAATAGTATCCTCTATGAAGAAACCGCACAGTAAGAATACATACACTATCAACTTATGTGCTACAATCTATTACCTTTTATTTTCTTTACTATATCCGATGACACAAAGTTTTATAAATACAATGAACCTTTAATAGGATAATGCTAATTGTAAAGTTAACCACTACGTTTCTCTTTCAGCCTCAGAAATTTCTTTATAACAATCCCTAACAAGTTTTATCGACTTTTTAGTTTTACAGGTTAATAATCCCTAAAACAAGCTGTGAAACCCTAAAACATTATCCCAACTCAAAAAAAATCAAAATTCAATATCCATTATCAAAAGGTAAGTTAATGTCACTGGTGATTTGGGTGCAACCAGATGAACTGAATGAATCTCAAAGTTATCTGAAGGAGGATATATGACTATAAGCCAACAAGAGTATATTAGACGATTGCATGAACTTAAAGACGATATTAGGTGTTCTTGGAATCCTGACGATTGTGTGTTATCATCAAATCTATCAATTAAGGTAGATCCTCAATTCAATATTGCAAGAACCAATTTCTGTCAGCCTTAGATATTAGAAAAATATAAATATAGATTGGTAAAAATAAATCATAAATTGTGCTAGATTTTTTTCACTTTATATTTATAAATCTTAAACTTATTTTATTGATTCATCCTGTGACCGAATAATATTTTCAGGAGGAAGATGAGCGGGCATAATCAAATGAGTAGATACTTTTTTTAGTGACATTTAGTTTTCCATTACAACTTTATGTTCTAGGTCTACATCGCAAGAATAACTATGGTGAGCAGTTCGATCGTTTAATGGACCATGCAACTGAGATCTTTAATACCTTAATGACCAGGGCTTCCTAAGCACCACATAATTTCATAATAGACCAGACAAATGTCTACAAGAGTGCTCGCAGGCACAAATTAAAGCCTTTTGCTTACTATCAGAAGGTACACGCATAATTACTTTATCCATAAGTTAAGGTATATTTTCCCCGTATTTTTTATTGTAACGTGATACTAATTAAAACACTTCACGAAATCAGATTGCAATTGTGTGTTTCCTAGGGCCTGAAGACATCAAAGATCGTAGTGAGAAAAGACTCACAGAAACTGAAAATGATGCTCCTGTTGATGCTGTCAGTGAGATGCTAGGTATATTATTAGGAGGTGATTTTGTGGGAGTTCTGAAACGGTTTTTTGCAATTTATATAATCAGCTGACAAAAAACATGGCTATCGACTCACATGTGTTTGGCAAGGAGAGTATATTTACGCATCAGTTAATTGGGTTGGATATATTACTTTTAACTCTATCATAGTTGCATAGGGTGTTTTTATTCAAGAAAACATTATTGTTGAGAATTTCCTTTGGGTATTGGTTCTACACTATCAATTTATTTGTTGCATGTTATATATGTTGGTATCTGCAGTTATCATTCGTTTGGTACCGTATTATGCAAGGAATCCTGACACTTCTATATCTTCTGTATTTGCAAGTCATGGTATTCAATGGGTTTGAATATTGTTGTGACCTTAAGAAGTTCTTATACAAAGAGCTAATTGTTTTTTGATAAACTGATGCTTGCATATGTGGCCTTTAGGTTACAAGTATGTCAACAATGAAATAACGTGCGGGCCAATCCAAAAGGAACAAGGACTCTGCTGCAGGCCGTAGGTTTTATATATGTCATTGCTTCTAACTACTAAATGTACTACAGATATAGAGGGTTTTATGAGTTTTTTATATATCTAATTCATTTGTTTCTTATGTAACTGCTAATTTATTGTTAATATGATGCATGTGTAGTAGATATATTTAAGGATAGATAAGATGCGAATCCCATTATATAAAGTTGTTTGGTGTCGTCTCTGTGCATTTTTTTTCTTTCTAGAACACTATTATACCTGGCACTGTTCGGTATCTCTCATTTTACTGTTCGCTTTGGTGGTGTTGGTTGGAGTCTTTTTTTCTAAAAGTGTATTATGGCCACGGTTATGGCATTGCTTATGATTCCTTCTTATGATATTGTATACAGATGCAGCGTTTGGCCCAGTTGTGTAGGATTTTCTGTCTGGGACTATTCGGTGGGAACGTGCAGCCGTTCCTGGTCATATAGCTGAGCAGACGGGATGCAACATTTCAACTGACTTGCCTCATTATTTCAATCCCTTTCTAAGGGATTGTAACCAATCACATCAGTAAACGCATAACAAGGGTAAGCAAAACTGAAAACTTATATGATGGTCTTAGCTAAGGTGACATGTTTTACTAAATGATATTTTTTTGTTTAACTTATCTGGAATGTAGGCGCGGATCATTGTATTATGTATGCTAATGATTATGCCTGTCGTCTATTCAGTATTTACAATATAGTCTCATATATTCAAGTACCAAATAAGCCATCAGGAAAGACTGATTAACGTAATTGATATACCAGGTTGCACTTCCAGGTTCTCAAAATCCAAGGGGGTAGTTCCAGTTCACTAGCGGGGTTAATGAAGCAATGGTTGTTGCAGGTAATCGTGTGTGTACTGCTAGATCAAATAGAGATCGGTTGATAATCTGTTTGAATTTTAGGTGGTACACCTGTTCGCAAGTTGTTTGAGTGAATCATAGGGATAAGGCGTTTAAGTTGTCCAATGTGTTTGAAACTGTGGTAAGATCTGACCAGGGTGCAGCTGCAACTGTGGAGTACGTCGGGAACCTGTTTTATGGGTTGCAATACCATCCTCATGTATAAGAACTTTGATTTTGGTTTTTGTTGTGAATTCAAAATGTTGGTTTGTGTGATTAACGATTTTGGCTAATTGTTACAATCTAAAGCGTTGTTCATCTAAGCTTATTTTTTACTTAAGTTTCAACATTTTTTACATTGCAAAATAGTTTTGAAATCAACAATTCTGACCTTAGATTAACGAGGACAACAACATCATTTTGATTGAATAGTGACCAACAAGTGGTGCTTGCGCAACCTTCCTCATTGCCAACACATATGATGTTTGGACCAAAATTGGAGAATATGACTGCACTAGGTTGCAGCTACTGGATCAGGCTAATCCAACTTTGCAAGAAGTATTCCGTGTCCACTCCTTCCCCTTTACCTTTATCTTCAAACACTTCCTTAACACTCCCGTATATGTTACCAATCAACGAGGGAATAATGTATACATAGGCCACCCAAATGAAAAAGCAACATTTATTGCAGACTCAACAGACACTCGCGTACGATTGTCCAAGGTTGGTTAATTTCTTATTTGTAATATAATTTTGATGTCTAACCTCATTTACATCTATTTGTTACCCTGTGCTTCTCTCTTCTATACCGGCTCAGTTATCCTCCCTTTTTTTAAATATTTGCATAGGACCTCCGTCTTTCGTGACATTCAACAAGATACGGAATATGAAACATATCCGGGAGAAGTTGGAGAGGCCAATTTTAATGTTATTGAGGTAGATCCGTTCAGTGTGCCTGATATACACAAGTACATACACGAGCGTGGAAACCTGCGCCTGGCTTCAAGCCAAAGTCATTGCTAGAAATTCAACAAGAAGAACAGTGGAGAGGACAGACACAAGCGCAACTGTAGGTGGAGATGACCGTTGCTTATATTTCAACATCTCTAGGCTCCATGAATGTATCCACCCTATGGGCTGGTGTTGTAGGAAATTCACATCGGGTCAATTCTGGACCAAGTGTTGCTGACACTTATTTGAATCAGAAGAGCAAGAAGAGCCAGTTGCATGAGCATTTGGCTGGAGAAAATAAAGGGAAACCTACTGAAATAGAATTTCCAAGTTCTAAAAGCAGGGCTCACGTCTCAGTGTTACGTGCGACGGGATCTCAGTCAAAGTTAACCTGCTAGCATGAATGCATGATATTAGAATTGCTGATTTTGATTAGATTTTCCTGCAACTCTTTTATTGAGCTTTAACATTATGGTATGTAACAGTTTTTGGCTGCTTCTTTGGAGAATTCCAGAAAGAGGAAGCTTTTTGATGAGGTATGATATGGCTTCTGATTTTTCTAACTTATTTTTCTCATTGATTCGTCTTTGTATCGGAATATTAGAAGTGACTCTGTGGTAGGTGGTTGGAACTGTTACAAAGCCCAGCTTTATAGTTGATGATATGAATGTTGAACTTCAAAATGATGACTTCATCACTAAAGAGACTGAAGATAGCGAGTCCGATGATGAGGCAAATCCTTATGATTCATTTTGTGCCATATACGATAATGGTGGTCACCTTCTCTGGTACTAGTTATTACCTCATGTCGTTATTGCTTTAAATAATCCCGTTGGACGGCTTAAGCTTGTTTATTCTTGGATATGCGAATTGGTATTAGCAATTAGAAGGGTAGCTTTTTGTGTTACTTTGTAGCTACTAATTTCTGTTCAGATGTTATTGGTTATAGTAGTTTGTATAAAAAGAAGGCATAGTGGTTTATTAGAGTGAAATGCAGAAAAAGTAGGTTAGTGCCAATCTCTTCTGTTTATGTAAATCTGTTCAGGATTTGAGGAAGTTATGGCTATTCAAAATAAAGAAAGTTTATTCAGCACTTACAATTGTCCAAAAAATAGACGTTGTCACCTCATAGCTTAAGGCCTTGAGTGATGTTTATTTTCTCTTCTCTGCCTTTAAGGATATAGTGCGTCTTTGTAAATAACGGTGCGCCAGTTTTGTTAGATGGTTTCTTCTTCTTTCGTATAATAATTTTTTTTATTTGTAATGGGAAAGATAAGAAGTTCAAAGGGATTTATTTGTGAATTTGAATTGAAATTCGACAAGGAGATGGCATCGGTTCAAGTCATCACTTTAATTTCGTGTTTTCTGTTTTATAAAGCGCCTTTATAAATCTCTTTTTTTCCTTCCTTTAAAGTTTAATGCTTTATTTAATAGGTCGTATACGTAGAACTCAACATGTTGGAATAGCAAATATTTTTGGATCAAATGAAAGCAAAGTTGCAAGCAAGAATTACCGTCTCTCCTTATCTTCGTGAAAGCTCATTTAATCCTATGAGATATGCTCAGAAGAATGTGATGCAGCCTCATTGGAACTTGACACATCAGTATCCTCCTGAAAGCTCTACTCATGTCAGCCACTCAATGTCACGGCATTATGGTCAAGGAAATATGTTGCCTGCTTATGACATGTCTACAATACAATACCAAATGACTCCACCAGGTATCATCCATTCATTTTGACCTTGTCTATTATGTAGATGTGACAATTGCCACCCATTTAAGTATGGATGGGCTGATGTTGGTTATGTTATGTATATAACGGGTCAAATATGCAAATACTTTCATTGTAGCTAAACAGTAACGGGTCAAAAATTTTAAATTGTATATGTTGCTGGTTGGTCACTTGGAGAAAAAATTATGGTTAATTATTTGGGTGAGGTAATGCACCAGAAAATCGATATGTTCTTTCCTTATTTAGCAAACAATTATAAAGATAATAACAAAGATACTTAATTGGGCTTCATTTACACTTATAAATGTCATTACAGGAAGGTGATAGGTGTCTCCTTTCTGAACAGAATTTGAACATACATGATGTGCTCATTGCATGATACATCTTGACCACAATAAGCATCAGTCGCACTGATATGACTCATATTTGCAGACATATGTTTCCCATTGAAGTAATAGAGGGCATTATGTGATGAGTTGTACATGGGACAATCAACATTATGTGACGGTTGTGCTATAATGCGAATTTATTGTAATTTTCCGGTACTTTTTTTAGAGGATGTTTGAATTTGCTTTTTAGAGTTCATAATCATTTTTTGATGTTTGGATTAACATATTCTGTTTTTAATTATCTGATTACAAGGTGCAAAAAAAAGATTTTTTAACTGCAAATATGAAATTATTTACTTTCTGCTCCATCACCTGCAAAAAATGCATTGCTTGGACCATTACCAAAAGCCGGAGGCTTTCATCATATGGGTGTACATGGGGTTTATACTTTTGTCCCTCTTTATTTTGTCCTCAGTTTTGACTATCTTTGTGCATCAGCATATCGTGTATGATTTGAGAAAATTTTGATTATACTGGTGTATTAATATGCAGGCGTTTCAATCTGCACAAGGCCCATTCCATCCCCACTTGCTGGCTCGATGTCTAATCCCCCACAAGTATCTCATCCAAGTGTATCTGGTAGTGCAATTGATCTTGGTGGTCCATCTACGCCAGGTCACTTTACTATTCTTGAATAGTCTAAATCGATAATTAGTTGTAAAAATCTTTTGTTGAACAAAATAGTGCTTCAGTGTGCTTTGTCATTGCAGTTGTGATAATCATTTTTGTTGTTGTTAAGCGTTTGGCAAGCTGTAAAGGATAAAGTACGAGTGTATCTGTTCATTTATCATGTTATAACTATTGCACTCTTTATGTTCATCTTAGTCTTAAAAAAATATGGTTCTGTGTCTTATCTAGGTCATTCTGTAACCTATAATGTTATAACTTAAAAATGAAATGCCGTATATTATGCATGAATTTTAAACCTTTTATATAACGAGATGTTAAATTCTCCCTGAGTCGTTGAGTTTATAATAGCACTTCCACAAGTTAAAAGGCATGGCATGATGTAAGTTGCTACAAAATTTATAAACGTTAGACCAGGATGTCTCTTGAATCGAGTGAGCTAGGGGTCTTGACTTGACCATACTTGTGTCCGAGGTTTCCCATGTTTTATATCAAATAGAAACTTAAAAATGAGAAAAGGATTATGATATACTGGTACTAAAAGTTAAGTACATGATTTTGTAAATTTCGAATATGTCAAAGAATATTTAAAAGAGCCTATGACAATCATGATGTTGTGTGTGGTCTTGTGATGATCATAGTATATACTCTTATACAGTACCATAACTAAAACTAGATTATCCAATGCTCTATATTCTTTAATATCAATAGCGTTAATACACTATTCATATAGTTATCACTAATAATATAAATGCATATTAATCCAAGTTATGATAAATATGGATCTAATTTCAATACACATAAGTGGACATATTTATCTTTTGCTCATCTGATATTATTTTGGTCAATAATTGGGGTTGAAAAAGTGACCAATGCATATCTAATAAGTACATTAATAACCAAGGACTTTATACTATGTTGCAAGTGCTCTATTTGATTATTTCCTAACACAATATTTGATGAACTCATTTAACAGTGGCGACGTTGATGTAGTGATACGGGTCACATGCTCAAGGTGCAATGCAAATAAGATGAAGCTTCTTATCCTATAGAGAATTTATGGCTACAGTGGTACCATTAAAATAAGGTGTATAATAAATAGATTTTTTATACCTTGATCACATGATCTGACATGCTTGCCTATTGACGATTACCGCTTGAGTTGAGGCAACTAATGGTCATCAATGTCGTCTTAGATGGCAAGTTGAGGCTACTTCTGGTTAAAAGGATTCCAAGAATGCCAAGCCTAATGGTGTTCATGGACTATGTGAGCATTTTAGTAGAATGTCCAAAAAGGTCAATGTTCCCTACAACTTTTCAAATGCTTATTTTTGTGAGCTTATGTACTTCTAAGTTTCTAATTATTAGATTAAAAAAATTGTTGGGTTGGGTATTAGTTTAAAATGGGTTCGTTTCAGATTTTGATGTGTTGGCTATATCTAGGGTCACAAGTTGCAAACCTTTGGCAGTTTCGATATACGGAAAAAAGGTAAATAGTAAAAAGGTATAATGAGCATCGTTTATAATGAACTTTAACCAAAAAAAAAAAAAAAAAAACAGTGAGAGCGGCGATCCTTTTCTTAAAGAACTATGTTTATTTCTATTGTTCAATGAAAAGTTTATTTCATATGATCTTTTGGAAACGAAAACTAGAACTAAACTATGCATTTGATCCGATTTTACTTTGTTTGTTATTATTTGATATAGTTTATTTTTTAATTTTTGATCAAATGTGCAATGCCCAATTAACTATTTGTGCAGATTTTATAATGTACAAACGTTTCCTAATGGTTAATGATGTGAACTGCATTTAAAGTCAAAAGGGTATGCTGGTCGGTAATCTTGCGTTTGGGATGAACATATTAGGCAATGCATGGATGTCAGTGATGCTTGATTCATTTGCCTTGCTGTCTTGCTATGTTAAGTCTCACAGTCATTGTCAATTGGACATGGCTATAAGTATATTAAAGTCTCCTAAAATCAAATAGTTGTATAGACTTGATAGTGTCACCTATATGTTGTAGTTGGTTAAGTAATATTTGTGTGAGTATGTAAAGTAAAATTTTGTTAATGATTATTATTATTATTATTATTATTATTATTATTTTTTGGAATATCAGTAGTGTTTTAATGCTTTATTCCTTGCTGAGATATGTGCTGTGGAGAAGTATGACATATCTTATTTTATTCATTACGGTGATTCTATAATTGGTGTCGAGACGATTTTGTTGTATTGGTTTTAGATGGATAATGTAAGTGTCTTTACATGTTAGCCTTAGTTGAATTTTTTTTTCTTCCCTATTTCTTCCCGGTTTAACATTCTATGTAGTTGTATCAAGGATAAAGAGCAAAAATGGTCTAAAAGTGTTATGCTGGGACAAAGATGACAACTATTGCGATTCTACAACAAACGTAGTCTATTAAGAGTCCTTTATTGACTAAAAGTTTGCTTTTATTTATTACTCCCTCCGTCCCGTCCAGGTTTGAATTTTCAAATCTTTCTTTTACAACTTTGACCTTAAATATTTTTGCTTGTGTTATATAGTATTATATAAAAATAATACGTAGTGGAAATACATTTAAAACTCAATCTATTCATATATTTTGCATCAAATATTATATAACACAACCAAAAATATTTATGATCAAAGTTAAGAAAGAAAGACTTAGAAAATTCAAACTGGACATTTAATATGAGACGGAGGGAGTATATTTTTGTACACAATAAAAAAACTTAAATATTCGTACGTTAATTTCAACATTATAGGATTTCGTAGGACATGCAGGGATACTGCAGCTTGAACTATGCAGGGGTGGCCCTCCCACCGTCTCTTAGGTTTTGGTGAGGTTAGTAAGTCAATCACTAGGTTTTATTGAAACTGATTTCTATTTATCTACTCCTTCAATTGAGTTCATCATGTAATTTGACACACATCTATTAGCTCAAAGAAAGTGTTTTGATTATTTATCAAAACCTTAATATCCTTTAGATAAAAACAAAACAAAAATCATGTGAACTTGAATCAGTATTATCAGATTATTTGTGACCATAACTTTTAAAATTTGTACACTTCATGATAGGAATCAATATATTGTGAGACATGCTAATTTGGCTGGACACTCTTCTTATTAGGAAAAGAATTCCAACAATTCACATAAGCGGGAAAAAGTCTCAAAAGCCTTGGTATGTTCAGCTTGCGCTCTTCTTGTATAGCAGAAACACGTGTTCTTAATTGAGTAATCTTGTCAAATATGGGGCCAACACAAGAGACAAAGTAAAGTGGAGCATTTTGCGAAATATTTATGAACCAAAACATCTAGGCAGTAAGGCTCAAATTTTGCTATTTATATCTCTTCTGGTTATAATTTTCTATGAATTTTTTATTGCATCTCTGTGGTTTTGATCCTAGATTTGTTTTTGTTGTGTTTTATGTTGGTCAATGCATACAGGAGCAACTACATGAAAGGGATACGACTATAATGGAGTTACAAAGGACTTTGGATTATAAAGATAAAGAGCTTCATGCAATTAGACTTTGATTGTTTACTATAGTTAACATTCTTTATTTTCTATTGGCATAGGCATGGGCTAAGGGTGACCTCATAATGGAACAAAATGAGTAACTGAAAACATTTGTTTTTACGTTATACATGTCTTTGTCTTACTCTTAATACATAGATATATAACTGAAAACCTTTGTTTATATGTTACTTATGTTTATACATAGATATATTAAAGATTTTTGCATTGCAGAACCTATTAAGTACTTATAGTTAAAAAAGTAATAATAATAACTATTAATTACTTACTCCCGGTTAGTTTATTTATTTATTTTAAAATGTTTCATGAAGTTCTTATACCCTTCTTTCGCTATAGAAAAATATACCAACTTATTTTTTATAATTTATGTTTTTTATAAACAAAAAAAGATTTAATTATTGCATAATAACGAAGATTTAATTTATTTGAAAAACATATTTCCCCACTAAAGGTTGCGTGTTTAACCAGAATCCCCATTAAGGGTTTTGCTTAATTAACTCACCACAGCTAGGATTTAAAAAATTTATTAAAAAAGTTGTCAGTTTACGATAATTTTTAAAAACACATACTCGAGCTATCTTAATCGCGTATCTTGGTTTATAAAATTTCTTTTATAAACTTATTGAAAATAAAACCTTATATAAATACTAACTATGTCATCAAAAAAATAATTAAAACACGTAACACACCAGAATATAATTATAACGTAAACTAAGAAATTAATGAAATCAAATTTAAACAATAAAATTTAAGAAGTCTGAACAAAAACACTAACACTGCTCAAACTCAGTAAATGGTAGTGGGAGCCTCTTTAAAGAAGCCGCCCTTTTGAAAACCACCTCTGTAAGGATTCTACCTATCATTATCAAAAGCATATAACCACAACCTTTTTACCCTATTCCTGGTAAACACACAAACATCACCACTTAAGAAACAAAGGGTATTAACAACAAAACTCCACTTGTCACCCGACAATACATACATATTCTCATCACAACGAACATCAAACCTCACCATAAATCCATTCACAGATATTTCAAATTCATCAACATCATCTAAATTTGGTAAAAAATCAGTTGGAAGCACCTATATACAATAAGTAAATAAACATAATTAACAAAAATAAAATACTAATAATAAATATTAATAATATTATCAAACGTAAAAGATGTTCATGATTAATATTGTTTAGAACAAAATGTTAGAAAATAGTTATCTCCTTTTAGCCGTTTTATGGATTATGGTAACATTAATTATACTTCTTAACCGTTTAATTTAACTTTTAATAACTTTTTAGTATATATTTGTTCCACTAAATCCTAAAAATAAAAACCATAAATCAAAGTACTTACCTGCTTTTACTCGTTTAATGTATTATGGTAACATCAATTATATATCTTAACCTTTTCATTTAACTTTTAATTACTTTTTAATATATATTTGTTCTACTAAAAACTAAAAATAAAAACAACAAGTCATACCCGTCCATCGGACGGGGTTTTGACACTAGTATATGTGTATATATATATATATATATATAGTGTAAGGTTATTTTCAGAACCAAATAAAATGCGAGAACTGCGAGAACCACCATTGTACTCCTAATAATGCATGATGTATATCATATAAATGCATGATGGCATTTTTGAAAATATCTATAACTTATTTTAAATAAAATTCTAAATTAGGGGCAAATTAGGTATTTTTATTAATCATAAAATATCATCTTATACCCTAAATATACTAGTAACCTCCACCACTTTTTCTCCCTGTCTCTCTGCAGATCTCTCATTCTACTACATGTTCTCTCTATCATTCATAACCCTAACCACCCTCCATTATACTCTAGCCGCCCCTTCACCATCACTTCCCACCTTCTCCATCTGACCACACACGAAATGAATCAATTAAAGGTGCATTCTTCCAAGGAAGAATTAAATAACAGGTAGGTATGGAAAATAAAGATGCATTCAACCAAGGAAGATTAAATAACAGGTAGGTATATGGAAAATGATTTATAATGCAAAACGTTATTATCTATATTTCTTTAATCTTGTTTTGATTTGGATTTTTTTTTATTTTCGATCAGAAAAAAAAATGTTTTTCAATATAATTCGATTCGATCTAATTTGTTTTTTTGGCTTAATCCTGTTTCGATATGTTTTTCAATATCATCAAATATGTTTTTCGACAGGTTGAAAAAGCTCGCCAATATTTCTTAAACCGATAAAAGGAAGGTTACCAAGCATCTAGTGATTTGCTCATGCGGATACAGGTAAATTTATTCACTCAATTTTAAATAACTATTGACGAATTACATCGATAAAAATAGCTTACGGATCGAAGTGAATTCAAGATGGACATGGATAATTAAAACCATGCCATCAACCACAAGGTTGTGTGATCAATTCTCGTTGTAGACTGTATGGATTGATTAAAAGGGGGTAAATGTTGGTACTTTGTTCGGGTTTTTATAGTTGACCGGATTTTTTTAGATGACCGACCCGACCCGCCTAGCCCGATTTTTATGTATTCATTGCTGGCGATAATATCAGTTAGGAGTTTTTTTAGTTGATAGTTGTATTTAGCTTGCTTGCAATATCATAATATGTATGTTTCATAACTTAATAAATCCTGGTTAGTTTGTGTTTGTAGATTCTGATTTTTATTTGAGCTGTTATGTGCTTTTAGATAGTTGGATATTTGGATGAATAAGGGGAATGCTTGGATTAACTTATTTTTTTTACGGGGCCTATTTGAGTTTGGAAATGCTAAGTGTAGCGTGTTATTGCACCAATATTTATAAATTATGGGACATGATGATTGATTGGGTTATTCTTAAAATCTTATAGCATACAATCATTAACATCAGCATTAGCAAATATTCTAATGTTTGTTGGAAGTTATCGAGTCATTAGGCAGAATCTTGCATTTAAGATAAAATATTAATCCTATTTAATAATTTCAATTGTATGATATAATACAATATCAGCCTTAGTTATTAAACGGTGTCCTGCTGAAAATGCTGGTACTTTGTTCTATCGAAACAGGATTAAGCAAAATATATGTTTTTCAATAGAGTGTTCTTTCTTTTAAAGCTATTGTATATTCATGAGAACGATTTTGGTTTGGTATTGTGAGTGTTTTTGGTTTGCGAATGGTGGAATAGGCAACGGTTCAAATCTTACTTTTTATTCCTCTTATCGTTTCAGTGTGCACATGTGTTTTTGAGTGTGCATATGTGTTTTTACAGTTGTTAATTTGAAACCTTCTATGCATATGTGTTTTTACAGTTGTGAATTTGAAACCTTCTATACACATGTGTTTTTGAGTGTGTATATGTGTTTTTACATTTGTGAATTTGAAACCTTTTATGCATGTGTTTTTACAGTTTTATAAACTCGTTTCTTTTGTTTAATTTCAGCTGTTATGGAAATTAATTAATTCCTTTATTATTTGTTTGTGATCACAGATTCGAGTATAATGAGCAATATGAAGAATGTACATACATGTATATAAGGGAATATGGACGAACTCAACTACACATATGCATACAAAGAGATCGAGAGTGACCAATGAGGAAAACACATGTGTACAAGGATTAAAAACACATGTGTAGATTTCATGGGTTTTTAAACAAGACGAGGAATACATGCGTACGCCTAAAAGATGAACCATCTATTAAAGACATTGTATTATTCACATGTGCACACTTCATATATTTGTAATAAAACATATTTATGTAATTTTTTTAATAAAGTTTTATTGTTTCTATAAAATTGCATAAATGTATTAATAAAGTTTTGTTGTTTGTATACATACTTATGTAATATTATTTATAGATACATGTGCAAATACAAAACACTTATGCAAAACGGAAAATACAATTATCAAATAATGTAAAACACATGTGCACACAATGTAAAAAAAAAAAAAAAAAAAAAAAAAAAAAAAAAAAAAACTCGATTTACGGAAACTAAAAAAAACGTTTTTTGTAAAAAAAAATCAAATATAAAGAAAAAGTAATGTTACCATTATACCCTTTTGAATTAAATAATGAAAATTAATATAAGAAAAAATCTGATTGGTTGATGCTGGTTCTCGCAGTTCTCGCAATTTATATGGTTCTGACAATAACCCTTCCCTATATATATAATATATATATATATATATATATATATATATATATATATATATATATATATATATATAGAGAGAGAGAGAGAGAGAGAGTAGGGATCCAGTGAGAAGTAAATTAAAATAAGAAGTAGTGAGAAGTGACCAAAACCACGCATTTGAGATGCTTTCTATTCATATAGATGCAACATCTTGAGTTTCGAAAGTTAATTTGATATATAGATGGTGCTAATTGAATTTCATGATTTTGGCACGTGTAGAGGAACAAAAAACAAGAGAAATCATGAAATACATCTAATATACGTATATGCATCTGATTAAAAGCTAGAAAACACACTATGGTGCGTTATAATGCATCTAAGATTAAAGGGATGCATCTAATTTAGGTCGGTGCATCTCGGATTTGTGGTTATAGTTCTTCTTATTCCTTCTTATTTTAAGTAATATTCTTATTTGATCCTAACTCTCTCTCTCTCTCTATATATATATATATATATATATATATATATAGTGTAAGGTTATTTTCAGAACCAAATAAAATGCGAGAACTGCGAGAACCACCATTGTACTCCTAATAATGCATGATGTATATCATATAAATGCATGATGGCATTTTTGAAAATATCTATAACTTATTTTAAATAAAATTCTAAATTAGGGGCAAATTAGGTATTTTTATTAATCATAAAATATCATCTTATACCCTAAATATACTAGTAACCTCCACCACTTTTTCTCCCTGTCTCTCTGCAGATCTCTCATTCTACTACATGTTCTCTCTATCATTCATAACCCTAACCACCCTCCATTATACTCTAGCCGCCCCTTCACCATCACTTCCCACCTTCTCCATCTGACCACACACGAAATGAATCAATTAAAGGTGCATTCTTCCAAGGAAGAATTAAATAACAGGTAGGTATGGAAAATAAAGATGCATTCAACCAAGGAAGATTAAATAACAGGTAGGTATATGGAAAATGATTTATAATGCAAAACGTTATTATCTATATTTCTTTAATCTTGTTTTGATTTGGATTTTTTTTTATTTTCGATCAGAAAAAAAAATGTTTTTCAATATAATTCGATTCGATCTAATTTGTTTTTTTGGCTTAATCCTGTTTCGATATGTTTTTCAATATCATCAAATATGTTTTTCGACAGGTTGAAAAAGCTCGCCAATATTTCTTAAACCGATAAAAGGAAGGTTACCAAGCATCTAGTGATTTGCTCATGCGGATACAGGTAAATTTATTCACTCAATTTTAAATAACTATTGACGAATTACATCGATAAAAATAGCTTACGGATCGAAGTGAATTCAAGATGGACATGGATAATTAAAACCATGCCATCAACCACAAGGTTGTGTGATCAATTCTCGTTGTAGACTGTATGGATTGATTAAAAGGGGGTAAATGTTGGTACTTTGTTCGGGTTTTTATAGTTGACCGGATTTTTTTAGATGACCGACCCGACCCGCCTAGCCCGATTTTTATGTATTCATTGCTGGCGATAATATCAGTTAGGAGTTTTTTTAGTTGATAGTTGTATTTAGCTTGCTTGCAATATCATAATATGTATGTTTCATAACTTAATAAATCCTGGTTAGTTTGTGTTTGTAGATTCTGATTTTTATTTGAGCTGTTATGTGCTTTTAGATAGTTGGATATTTGGATGAATAAGGGGAATGCTTGGATTAACTTATTTTTTTTACGGGGCCTATTTGAGTTTGGAAATGCTAAGTGTAGCGTGTTATTGCACCAATATTTATAAATTATGGGACATGATGATTGATTGGGTTATTCTTAAAATCTTATAGCATACAATCATTAACATCAGCATTAGCAAATATTCTAATGTTTGTTGGAAGTTATCGAGTCATTAGGCAGAATCTTGCATTTAAGATAAAATATTAATCCTATTTAATAATTTCAATTGTATGATATAATACAATATCAGCCTTAGTTATTAAACGGTGTCCTGCTGAAAATGCTGGTACTTTGTTCTATCGAAACAGGATTAAGCAAAATATATGTTTTTCAATAGAGTGTTCTTTCTTTTAAAGCTATTGTATATTCATGAGAACGATTTTGGTTTGGTATTGTGAGTGTTTTTGGTTTGCGAATGGTGGAATAGGCAACGGTTCAAATCTTACTTTTTATTCCTCTTATCGTTTCAGTGTGCACATGTGTTTTTGAGTGTGCATATGTGTTTTTACAGTTGTTAATTTGAAACCTTCTATGCATATGTGTTTTTACAGTTGTGAATTTGAAACCTTCTATACACATGTGTTTTTGAGTGTGTATATGTGTTTTTACATTTGTGAATTTGAAACCTTTTATGCATGTGTTTTTACAGTTTTATAAACTCGTTTCTTTTGTTTAATTTCAGCTGTTATGGAAATTAATTAATTCCTTTATTATTTGTTTGTGATCACAGATTCGAGTATAATGAGCAATATGAAGAATGTACATACATGTATATAAGGGAATATGGACGAACTCAACTACACATATGCATACAAAGAGATCGAGAGTGACCAATGAGGAAAACACATGTGTACAAGGATTAAAAACACATGTGTAGATTTCATGGGTTTTTAAACAAGACGAGGAATACATGCGTACGCCTAAAAGATGAACCATCTATTAAAGACATTGTATTATTCACATGTGCACACTTCATATATTTGTAATAAAACATATTTATGTAATTTTTTTAATAAAGTTTTATTGTTTCTATAAAATTGCATAAATGTATTAATAAAGTTTTGTTGTTTGTATACATACTTATGTAATATTATTTATAGATACATGTGCAAATACAAAACACTTATGCAAAACGGAAAATACAATTATCAAATAATGTAAAACACATGTGCACACAATGTAAAAAAAAAAAAAAAAAAAAAAAAAAAAAAAAAAAAAACTCGATTTACGGAAACTAAAAAAAACGTTTTTTGTAAAAAAAAATCAAATATAAAGAAAAAGTAATGTTACCATTATACCCTTTTGAATTAAATAATGAAAATTAATATAAGAAAAAATCTGATTGGTTGATGCTGGTTCTCGCAGTTCTCGCAATTTATATGGTTCTGACAATAACCCTTCCCTATATATATATATATATATATATATATATATATATATATATATATATATATATATATATATATATATATATATATATACACACAAACATCCTACTAAATTGGACGTATGTTTAAAGTCTAAACTCCGTTAGTACGACTAATGTCAATGTCACACACACGTGAGTCTAAAACTAGTACTATATTAAACGGTAATTAGTCAACAACTTTATAGAATTAATGAAGTTAACAATCAAAGTATAGTATCGCTATCAGACTTTTTTTTTTATGCATTAGGCTATCCCAACAGGGTTAAAGTGATCAAATGGCAAGCATGTTCATCATGTGACAATGGTTAGGGGTTGGGTGTTAAGGTGTGGCAATGAGCAAAGATGGAGCAAGTAAGGTGAAACTTTCACCTTTTGGCATTTGTGTTAGTGGGTAATTTTTATTTTTAGTTTGTGAGTGTGTGGAAGTATATAGTGGGGTATTTTAATAAATAAAAAACTACGTTGAAAGGTGAAGTGGTGTGAGATGTTTAGAAGTGAAAAGTGAGATGGTGGTGAAGGAAAAAGAAAGCTGATGTGGCGCTGAGATGAAAGGTGAAGTGGTGTAAGCGTTGGAGTAGTCTTAAGTGCTATTAAAGCAAGTGGGTCCGTTTTTGTTAATGCCTCCTGTTGGAGAGGAGTGTAGCTTTCTTCCTTTGCCTATACAGATGATTTAAAGGATACTTGTAGGCCAAAAAAAAAGACACACCAACCCCACCACTATCTAACCACTAACACTGTGTTCTAGAGATTATATTTGAGAAGAAAGTGGCAGGAAGGGAAATAAACTCATTTTTTCTTGTGTTCTCAAGAGTTTTTGGGAAATGGAAAGGAGGAGAGAGGAACGAAAGTGACTGGTGATATGTGGACTTTTGGAGCCAAAACTTCCACTCCAATATTGGGCAGATTGTGAAGTAACCCTCACATCAAAGTATTACAGGACAAAATTGCCCCATTTCACTTTCTTTTACTCTAATTTTGGTTCGTTTGACCAACACTAATAATGAATAATCAAATATATTTTTCTTGATGTCATAAAACCATTTGGGCTAAATAATAAAATACTTCGTATATAGTACTGCAAGTTTTTTTTTTTTTTTTTTTTTTTTTTTTTTTTTTTTTTTTTGTAAATTAAGATTGAAGCATGTTTTCAGATTTTTGGACTATTTGATTTTTAAGTTTGAAGGATACAATAGTAAATTTGTAACTTCACTAACAAAAAAAATAGGACCTTGCTTTCACTTTTCTCGCTTTTCATTTGAACAAGAGAACACAAAATAGTCCCCCAACTCCCTTCCTCTCCTTGCACCTTCCCTCCTTTACTTTTATTCCTCTCACTTTTCTTTCTAAAAATAAACTTGAGAATAGAGTGTAAGTCTCAACAAGATTAAAAAGAAACACCCCTTTATTTGTACTTAGAGCATCTACAATGGTAAAAGTCTTTAACGACTTTTTACATTTAATATATACATCTTTTAGGGCACGTTTGTTTGAAGGTGTTAGATTGAATGAATGAAATCAAACCACAATTTAGTTGTTTGGTTGATTGTAGGTCCCACTATTTCGTATCAATTATTTAAATTATTCTCTTAGATTGATAGTAGGCAATATTGAGTGATATCACTTGATGCCACTCATTTATATTTTTTTATTTTAGTTTTTTCTCTCATCATTTAATACAAACCAATATTAAATCCAAATCCAAATCTTAATCTAAATCCGAATCCGAATCCCAAACCCACCCACAAACCAAACGGGCCCTTAGTGAAGTTGCATTTATTGCATTTAATGCATAAGTAATTTCAAAACCTCTTGCTACAATGCTAAAAAGCTTTTCTAAAAACTTAATAAAATACAAAAAAGTCTTTTGTGTTCTATGCATAGTAGATGCTTTTATGTGTTTCTTCTACATTTTTATTATAGGTAGACACTATAATTTCTCGTTCATTTGTCAAAAGTTTAGACTAGAAAATATCAATACACTTCAATCAATGTATCAACTACGTATCTTAACTTAATTGTATGTTCTAACATTTATAATTAAGGGCAAGTTATTCGGACCCCCCATAGGGAAGGTTTCCAATCATTGCATGCATCACCAGTTTTACGGTGTGCATTATGGGTTGT
Organism: Chrysanthemum seticuspe; assembly: GCA_019973895.1. NCBI lineage: Eukaryota > Viridiplantae > Streptophyta > Magnoliopsida > Asterales > Asteraceae > Chrysanthemum > Chrysanthemum seticuspe. The sequence goes on from BPTQ01000008.1 coordinate 245,607,118, forward strand.
ATAGTTTGACCAACCCCCCTGATGTGATAACATAGGGAGGGTTCGTATATCAGATTCCTTATGATTATCAACATTTAGGGTGTGTTTGGTTTATTTTGGGGTTAGAATGGATTTGGATTTGGTAATGGTTTGAAAGAAAAGTAGGTGATAGAAATAAATAAGAGAGAGAAAATGAGATATAGTTATTATAAATTATTTTGAAAAAAAAAAAGAAAAAAATATGACTAATAATGATTAAATGTGTGGTTGAAAATTATAAGCAAATAAAAACTAAAGGTGCGTTTGGTATGGCCCTATCGGAATGAGTCTATGGATTTCATTCCGATTAAAGGTGTTTGTTTAGTCGGCCCGGGAATGAAATGAGTATATCATAGCCATAGACTCATTATACAGCTATTTGGTGTCTATGAAATCCATTCCCGCGGGCCCCACTCTTTTCCACTATAAAACTCAAATATCTATACACTTTTTCATTCCATATTTTGTCATTCAAACATAAACAATCGTAATGATACATTTTTTTTTATTACCATTGTCATTCTACCCCATACCAAATCCGATACCCATTGTGAGTTCTAGCAACAAACCAAACGGGCCCTAAAACATGATTGGTTAGAATCATGAAAAGTTACTAGTGAGATATGAAATATAATCTTTCATTCTAAATCCATAGTAAGGGAATTAAAAAAACACCAAACACTTGATTTGAGTTTTCTTTCAATCCACACCCATTAATACCCATAAACCAAACGGGCCTTTAGATTTTAGAAGGCATTCACCAAGGTTGTCAGGATCGGGATTCTACCTAGGATCGTTTTCGGCTTTGCAAGATCGTAATCGTAGGATCGGATCGGGATCATAAGATCCTATGAAAATGTATATATTTTTGTGTAAGGGTTGTAATTTTATATTTATATATAATATTTCATATGATAAACGAATCTAAATGGATGATAAATGAAAAAGTTATATGTTCAAGTACCATAGTAGTAGAATATTAGATATATTGCAATGCATACTTGCACAAAGTTATATGTGCACGGTGCACCTACTTCTTATTTTAATGTTTTTTATTATAATTTTTTCGTGATAACATTTAGATTAATGCAAAAAGATAATGTTAATTTATTAGCACGTAATTCTATAACTTTTTTGTTAGAGTACAATATATAGATTAATGCAAAAAGATTGTATCTGAAAATGAAACGACATAATTTATAATAGAGGTCAATACAATTTTTTTTGCTGACCAAATAAATTAAATTAGAATATTCTGATCATATTACTGATTTTTTTTCCTTGATGGCCAAATAAATTAACTTAGAATATTGATGCTTTTATATGTAACATAAAATAAATTATTAACAGAGTATCTAGATGGTTTACTTCAAAAACAAGCTTATGACATTTTACAAAGCACGAAATCATTTTTCACAATAAACCCAAAAAGACATATCTAATCTATTTATAAATAGTCCATAAAAACATGATGTTTTTGCACTCATTAATCATGCAAAAAAAAAAGGCGATCCTATACAATCCTACGCGCGATCCTACGATCCTGCTGTGATCCTACTTGAATTACGATCTTGTTAAAATTCTGATCGTTTTATGTGTGTAGGATCGTAGGATCGTACGATCGAGCAGAATTCGCGATTTTAACAACCATGGCATTCACAAATCACAATTAACCTCTGGTCTCAATCTTAGCCAGGACTTGGTACTTCAAAACAATTGTTTGTCAATATTTATTTTGACATGACATGACGTTGAGCCTGGCCATCCCAACTCAAGATACAAATTAATGTTTCTCATGTTTACAAACAAAAGATGCAGGCACTAAGACCAAAACTTTACAATTACCAATAATAAGCACAAAATTCCAGTGTCATGAAAAGACCAGATTACAGACATTTCCATTCTTAGCTGTCCTAAGCAACAATGACCGTATTGATTCAAATAACCTATTTTACTATACATTTCTGGATTACACTTCAGTAAAGACATGTAAGAAATGTGATACCAAAGGTGAATTACACATCAGTTCCCAAACTCTAGTTCCCAAAACTCTGAAGCTGTTTAAGACAGTAAGAAGTCAGCAAATCCTGGCTTGCTTTCCAAGATAATGTTTGTTATCATTGTGTATATACCTTTGAAATCGAGATTTGTTTGTATAAGTGTTATCACAGGCTTAGTATGCATTCTTGATACCAGACTTGGTCAGTTGAGCCATTTCTCTTTCTCGTCTATGCATAACTCGTAAGAACTCATCCGAGCATAAATTCCCATCTTGATTTGCGTCAAATAAGTGAAAAACTAGTTCAATCACATTGTCGCTGAGTGATATGCCACACACCTGCAATCAAGAAACTCAACTTTATTCACCAGGCTCCAAAAAGGTTGATATTTGTTAGAATATTTTCACAAATATCAATCACAACTATTCATTGTGATGGTTTAATAACTCATCCACTCGTGAGAGTGCCGGTAATCAAATCCATAAACAATTAACACACTTAAAGAGGTGGTAATTTACCTATAGATGGGCTGATTTAGGTCATATCTGATCTCTAACGACTTAAAAACCGCCCAGCGTAAATTTTAACCCATGCCTCCACATAGATCATCATATTATAATAACTTGGAGTTTTCTAGAAAAACTAAATTTTGTAGCCATATGTAACTATTTGAGAGACTAATCATTAATAAAATATCCCTTCTAATAATTGGTGTTTCTCTTCAACCCAAAAGATACCCTAAACCATCTTGACCATTACCCAAGCTGCCCTATATGCAATGCAGAAACTTAACTCAAGGGACTAACTTCCATTCAAGCAAAACATGTGATACTAACGAATCAGAAAACATGCCAATTATATTTGCAGAATAAAACAATCAGTAGGATGCCTTACGTGATGAGCTGCTCGCTGAAAATCTTTCCTAGTCAAGAATCCATTGACTTCTCCATAGCTGAAAAGGGCAAGAGAAAATGGGTGCAACTTCTGACGTAGTTTTGCAAAGTTTTTAAATTCCTTGAATGTAATGCGTATGTCCTTAAGATGAGGCTCGTTATCTAAATCATCGACACGGTCAAGCAACTTGTGCATATACCGTATATCACCAGATGCAACCATGGATAACACAAAATCCTTTGCTGGTATTGTTCCACTCGATCTGAAATCATAATGAGAAAACTCCAACCACACCATCTACAGAAAGTGAAATGCAACAATGAGTAAAAGGAAACCAGGAATTTGAGAACTAGATATGCACAAAAAAAAAAGGTCAAATGGGTCCAACAAATGTTAGCTAAATATGGAATATGTCAAACAGGTTGGAAGTCACCTGAGCATACAACCTCCTAAATTACTTACCAAATATTTTCAGTAATCATATTTGATACATTCATATAAAGTAAAATAAAAAAATGGGTAAAAGTATTCATAGGTCAGCCTAACCCATACCAAATATGACCTATTAACCAGCATATCCAGCCCATATTGCCACCTCTGGTTATTAAAATCATAAGGTCACTGAACTATATATAAGATACCCTATATATAATAACAATATAAAGTGCAAAAGATATCCAGATGATAAGAAGCATGGAAAAAATGGAGTAAACAAAGTTAACTATTTTCAGTATACAGTTACAAATTGCTTATAGATCTTGCCTAACCTGTACCAAATAACAATATAAAGTGCAAAGATATCTAGATGATAATTGCTTATTAACCAGCATATCCCGCCCATATTGCCACCTCAGGTGATTAAAGTCATAAGGTCACTGAACTATATATAAGATACCCTATGCCTTTTTTTTTCCTTACATCTAATAACAATATAAAGTGCAAAGATATCTAGATGATAAGAAGCATGGAAAAAATGGAGTAAACAAAGTTAACTATTTTCAGTACAGAGTTACAAATTGCTTATAGGTCTTGCCTAACCCGTACCAAATATGACCTATCAACCAGTATATCCTCAGGTGACTAAAGTCATAAGGTCACTGAACTATATATAAGATACCCTATGCCTTTTTTTTCTTACATATAATAATAACAATATAAAGTGCAAAGATATCCGGATGATAAGAAGCATGAAAAAAATGGACTGAACAAAGTTAACTATTTTCAATATACAGTTACAAATTGCTTATAAATCTTGCTCTTATCATACTGCATACCTCGTGGTGGAGATCCCGCAGAAACTGGACAAAATTTTCAAGTTGCAGTCGCTGGTTGCCATCTTCACCAAAAAAGTAATGAACCACTCCTCCATTTTCTAGGTGACCGCCAACTCTAAGTCCAGTACGATGTCCACCCTTCTTAAAAGCCCCTTGTCTATTATAACCACGCATCAAGGTCATCACCTTTTTAAACTCTTCTCGATCTATCTCTCTGAATATGCACACAAATTTCTAGGTAAAGTAAATAACCTACTAACACAGCCACTAAACATTAAAAAAAAGAAAAATAAATTTATAATTTAGAAAGAGTTCTGGACTACATCTTCGGGGTAGAGAAGGATAACCTACAAAAAAGCCTACCACAACATTTACAGGCAGGTCCGATAATAATGTTTATTAGTAGAACCTACTATGATGTTCAAAAGTAGAACCCGTTGTACTTTCATTTATAACATATTCTACTTATGAATGGGTTCAATTTATCTGGATGGTATCACTTCATACTAAGCTAATCACTTAGATTAGTTTACTTTTTAAAAATACTTGATCAGTTTCCAGCAAACATATATTAGAAAAAAGACACGTAGATGAGCTTAAATACCAAATCAACTACTTTCACAGCTTTAAAAAATAAACCACTTCCATAAATTACGCAAGAGTGTTCAATCATGACCAATGGAGAATCTCATGTTGTGGATATAGCATACATAGATAATTGATTAGTCACTTAATTCTATTAAGCCTCTTTTTGTGGACAACTACTCGTGAAGTCTAGAAGATATAAATTATAAGCAAGCTAATTGATAGAAAACTTCTGGCTTGGTTTCTGCTAGTAGCTGCGGCGGATGGTGATACTAGGGGTGCAAGGCCATTAAATTTTCCACAGAAACATCTAGATTATTGCATTTCTATGTTAACTTCTAGATTATAGCGTTAAGGAGGAACGTATTGGCTTTTCTATAGATAAACTGAACTAGTAAGGTGCCATTTTGTTTGGAAACCAGAAATTTAGGATTGTTATAGATGCACTTAAGGTACTTTGGTAATCTTTAATGCACAAGATTTGATGCATGCTTGCAAAAATTTCCGGACAAATATTCACACCGATAATGAACCCTTTCCATTATTTAAGGAGAAACAAGGAGCTAGAAACTCCATGCTTCTAAGTACAAATAATATTTCTGGCAATTGCATTCTAGAGAAATGACTACTAATAAGGTTAAAAAGTTGCAACAGATGCCTACCCGTCATGGTCAATGTCAAACATTTTAAAAGCTACTGAGAAACTTGACTCGGGTATGCTGAGTAGTGTAACAAAAAATAAATACCTGTGATAAATAATAAGAATTGTTAATGAAGAATGCAATGAAATGATATAAAATGTCTTGTGAGATTATATAATAAAAAAACGATCTTTGACAAGTTAACATCCAATAACTCACTCTTCAAAGGATATGAGGCCATCGTTGTTCACATCGAAAAGCATGAAAAATTCTGATGGGGCACAATGCAACTCCCCTGGAGATCTTTCCCCTCTAAGAGATCCATCTCTTACAACGTTTGACTCGGACGGAGGGAACACAGGTACAATAGCACGCATCAAATCCCCTGGTCTCATTAGAGTTTCTCCTCTAGTATTCTCGACTGATGCAAAGTATTCAAATACCTTCAAAAAGAACAAAATTTAACTGTGTAAGACTGTAGTCATCACATTTTTGGTACAAAATTCATGATGTGTTGATCTTGTTTACTTTGACTCATCTCATATGCAATACACAGTGATAGCTAACGACGGCTTTAGAGGTAGAAATTTCAGCATAAAAGACATCTGTTTCCTGCATTAAAGAGTACAACTAAAGCATGTATCATGGTTTTACAAACATAGACTGGTACTTGCTTGGAAGATTGTGACAGCCAACCTTGAAGCCAACCAATTTGTCCAGTTGACAGCCTTAAGACTCTTTTACACACCCACCAAGCAACCTACGCGGTGATCATGCTCATCCTAATATATTGCATAACAGAAAGTTTTGGAAGCTGGAAGACTTTATACAAAATCCCAAACAGAAAGTACTTGAGCAAGCTAGAAACAGTTGCTGTTCTGTAATCCCATTTATCTTTTGAACTTATTTTTTTTCCCTTTAATATATTGCATAACATCCTAATATGTTGCAAGACGTGTTCATCAATAAAATAAAGATACATAACAACAAAGAGATCTAGCCTTCCCACTAAGATCAAGAAACGAGATACATAACTGATAAATAAGTAGTTGTTGTCTGCAGTAACGCAATGCAATTACAAGAAACATGTAACAGTTAAATTCCGAGTTCAGACACTTCCATTCCATTTTACAAGTATTCAATGCTACTAAAATAACCGCTAACTCTATTATTATTATTATCATCACCACATAATACTGAATGTCTATGCTGAGAGTCTCGTTTCATTTCACGGTCCACAACAAAAACTATCTCCTAGCTATCAACAATCAACTGTATGTGAGTATGTCCTAGAATAACGTATAATCATCTAGTTCTCCATAAACATTTACTTCTAAAAACGCACCTCCAAACAGAGAAACATTTGTATACCTTATCAGGAGGACTTAACATCCGCAATCTCTTCTCGTAGTTAAAGAAGATTCTTCGCCTTATCGCATCTGTAACAACAACGAACAACATCCAGTCCAGTCAATAATCAATATAACTAACTAAATTCAATATAATAATAATAATAATAATAATAATAATTAAAATTATACCTCTAATAAAGAAATTAGAATTTGACAAAGGCTGACGATGATAAACTTCCTTCAACTTATCAGCAGACGAACTCAACCAATCAGCAACACTCATAACCGACTTCACTCCATAACTTGAATCCGAACACAAATACACGCCGATACCTGTTCCGGCAACCACGGCGGAGATCCACCGTAGTAGCTTAGGGCTCCGGTTATCCGAACTGGTGGAGGAGATTGATGAAGCGGTGATGAAGGGGGAAGATGCGGTGGAGATTGAACGCAGGTGACGGTGGATGGAGGTTGGTGTGCGACGGAATGATGACATGGCGGTGGTTGGGAATGGTGGTTTGGAAATGAAGGAGGGGGTTTTGATGAGGTGATAGATTAATAACTGTCATGTGGAATAAATAGTGGGGGAAGTCGTTGCCCATAGAATAGAAAAGAAGATGTTTGACTAGCCTTTTGTTTTTGTGTTTCCGCGTTCGGTTATCAAATCAATGGGTATTTATTTCCGGATTCTACTTTTTGGAAATTTATATGATTTCAAGGATTCTACAAAGTTAGTACCGACGAGATTTTTAGGTTAAGAAAAAGTATTTTAACAAATTTGTTTTTAAAATGTATTAAGCATTATTTGAACCCACAATTACTCGGTTAAAGAGCTTATTACATAACATGAGATATCATTGAAACACAAACTTTTTTTTAAGCATTTAAGAAAATAATACTTCTAATGCATGCACAAAGCTTAAAAACAAAACTTCAATAATATATTTATTTTTGTGATTTTAAAGTAAAAAGCGGTGTTTGAATGTCTCTGAGCTCCTCATGCTCAAGATTTCTTGACGGTTATCCCCATTGAAGGGCTAGGCCAACATATGTCGGCGCTGGAGTATCGGACTATCCTTAAGTACCGGCTAATGATCCCTCTGTTTCCGGCTGATGAGCCTTGCCCAGTCTGCCGCAAGGTTTGTTTAGATTCCTTTGGCGAGCATGCGGTCCATTGCAAGGAGTTACCGGGTTTCAAATACAGGCATGATTTGGTTAGGGATGTTCTGTATGATGTTCTTAAACGAGCAGGAATTTCTTCTAAAAAAGAGGCCCCCGTAAACTTTCTGACAGATCCGCTTGAAGGGAGGTCTACTTTACGGCCAGCTGATATACTTGTGTTTGGATGGGCCGGGGGGAAACATGCTTGTGTGGATCTTACCGGAGTGTCCCCTCTTGTTGGGCTAAGGGACAATGGGTTTGTTGCGGGACAAGCGGCGTTGAAAGCGGAATCGAGCAAAGTTGCTAAACACGAGAAAGCTTGTTTAGAGAATCAACACGTATTTACCCCTTTTGCTTTTGTTACATTTGGGTTCCTAGCTTCGGCAGCTGTGGAGTTTTTGACTAGGGTTCAACGGGTTGTGCAAAGTAATTTTGCGACCCCTAAGTCACAAAATTTCATTTTTAGTAGAATTGGTTTTGCTATTCAAAAGGGGGTTGCGGCACAGCTTGTTGCCCGTTTGCCTGCCATCTTATTGTAATCCGTTATTAGAAGTAATAATAAAATTACTTTTTATACAAAAAAAAAAAAAAAAAAAAAAAAAAAAAAAAAAAAGTAAATTATGTATTTTTGTTAAAAGCATATAACACAACATTAAGTCAAGGAAACATGTTATTCATTTGAAACTTGCATATAATATTAAGAGTAAAATACACTCCTTAATCTTGTACATGCGCATCACGTTAAACCAAACCTAGGCGTTTTCATCTCTGGAGGTCCAAAACAATGCTTTTATACTATAGACAAGTCCCTTAACCAAGATTGCCAAAGTCAACATAAATTTTATGGGTTTACATCGAGGGTATAATACCATTCACAATTTTATCATGTCATAGTTAAAATCTAACCCAACCTTCAACCATATTAGTACCGGCAACATACAACATTGAACCCTAAATACAAGCAACACACATTCTACCCAAAGCAAAAAAAAAACAATAATGGCACAAAATGATAAGGGGAAGGCTTTGTTGAGTTCGTTGAGGAAAGAAAACTGCCCAAACGAAAAGGGTTTGGGTGTTAAGAAGGAGAAGGAAGAGGCTGACATCATGTTATCAAAGGTTAACGATTTGGGAAAAAGGATTACAAATCTGGAAATTTTGTTTAAATATCTTAAGGAAATGAAGGAAAAAGATGATAGGGAGAGTTGTAGGTCTAGCTAAGTGTATGTTTAGATCATAGGAAACTTTGTAGTAGTTGTGAACATGAAATCAATAAATAAAAAATTGAGTTCTTATGTAAGTAATAGTGTTTGGTTGTGCATTGTAACTGCTTGAAATCGTTGTGCATTTGTTAATAGGTTTGACTTACCCAAGTCATACCACAATAGTAAGTTACAATTTGTGGCATTTCATAAATTTGTTTGACTTGGGTATGTCAAAATTCAAGATCTTACAATTTGAGGCATTGGGCGTGTTCAGTTCCACTGTCAACACTAACATCATACCAATTTCTTCCTAAACAATACACCATTGTCAATACATTATGATTAAAGCCTTTGCATTTTCAACATATATTTATAAACCACTGCCTTTGGCTTTGCTGATACAAGGGGGTGTTTGGTTTGCTGATACAACTTTTGCTGATAAAAGGGGATGTTTGGTTTTGCTGATACAAGGGGATGTTTGGTTTTGCTGATACTAATTAGAAACAATACACCCAATATCACAATACAAGAACACATTAAATACATAAAACTTAAATGATATTTCATCCTTAATATAGTTGGTTACAAGAACAGAAACACCTAGATCAAACCATGACCAACAACCGAACAAAAGATCCAATTTACATACCCCTTTTACCAGCCTATATTTCCAAAACTAGCACCCAAAATACCCCATTTATCTACACCCATGAAATACCCAAAATTCAGTCATTATCACTTGTTACATCACCATTGCTGTCTTATGCTTACAGACAGACGGATCCCTCAGTTTTGCCTAGACGGATCCTTCCAAAGAGGGAACCGTGGGATCCGTGCAACAGAAGACTTTTTTACTACTAACTTGAGTCTTATTTGCAGGAAATTATACTTTATATACTTGTTTTCTAACCTTTGTTTTGTAGATTTTCAATATACACATGAAGACTTTGACACCCATAGCTAGGGGAGTTTTCTTGTCAAAGCAAAACATTGCAAAAATCATTTGCAATATCATTCACATAGGATCACATTACATGACGTCCTCCTTGCAAAGTTGCAATCATCAAGGGGGAGCATATTCGTCACAAAGACGAAACCATTTGCAAACATAGTTGCAATGCACTAGTTTAGTATTTCTTCTTACTTGACGCCCTCACAAAGGGATGGACTCGTCAAGGGGGAGCTAAGTCGAGAATACTTCTCTTCACTTACTCTCTATTTCTCATTTTTTTCCTTCTTCACATGTTTTTTCTTAAAACAACGTGTTAGTTTCTTTTCGACGCTCTTTTTATTTCGACAAAAAGGTGGAGAAGAGAGTAAAAACTCCAATTCAAACTTTACGAATTTTAGTTTTTCTTTAAAATAACCATATGTTTTGTCATCAACAAAAAGGGGGAGATTGTTAATACAAATAAGCCGTAAAAACGTCTATTTATATTTTACGATCTTCTAATGTTTTGTCGATAACAAACGTAAAATCATTTTAACGAAACAAATATAATACGTAAATGGTTTGAGCCAATAGTTTACTAACACACTTACGTTTTCACATAAAACACTAAACAAGTAATAGTGCTTTCACGATTTAGTAATACATATGTACAACAACTAGTGTTTACATATTGGGTAGATATATAAATACTTAGTATGTATTATAATGGGTAGAAGTTTAAGTATTTAACCCATTGACTAAATACATTGAATGTAGTTGGGTAAAACCCAAAGTCCATATCCCATACCCATGGAGCATAACCCATAACCCATTGCATGACATCATGCATAAGTCATAATGGGTATTATCCATGAGCCATGGAGCTAACCCATAACCCATGGACTAGATGCATTGCATCTTCTAGATACATTGTATCTACTTGGATACCCATGGTCCAAAGTCTAGGACCCATGACCCATGACCCAAAACCCATGGGCAAAGAGGAGCATCCCACGGTTCCCCCAGTTTACACTGGACGGATCCCTCAAGTAAGGGATCCGTGGGATCCGTCGAACAGTAGCATGTTTTCTTCTATAAATAGTGAGCCATTTCTTCATTGTAGGTTGTCACTCCTACACATACTTTCACCTAGTATTGTAAACTCTCTAACCTCATATCCAAATCTTTCTATGTAGTTTATGTTTGTTTTTGTGTGATTCTCTATGTTCCTCTTAAAGGCGAGATCACCACTTCTTGAAGTCGATCAAGCTCAAGTCCATGAGTTGCCATGCTTCGTCATCATCAAGACTACTGAGGTTCTCTTGTTGATAGTTCTTTCTTCCTCATTAGAAGTGTTGTGTCAAAGGCATTAGCGAAGGATGCCAAATGGGTCAAGATGAAGGCATTAGTGAAAGAAGCTTAACGTCCGTGTCAAAGGCATTAGTGAAGGATGCCAAAAGAGTTAAGACGAAGGCATTAGTGAAAGGTACCAAACTTCTGTGTCAAAGACATTAGTGAAGGATGCCAAAAGGGTCAAGTCAAAGGCATTAGTGAAAGATGCTAAGGGTGTACAATCGATATGGTGTATCGATGTACAAATAGAGATAGGTTGTATCCAAAGATATTGATATCCTTGATGATGTTGTAATAAGGAGTGGGTCTCTTTTGGGATAGGTGTTGTGTAATGTTGGGTAGTAGTTCCTCCTTTGTAATGGAACTCGGTATCTAGCCTTGTACCGGATAAAGTGTATGCGACGTTGTGATAGGTGTGGTTCTACCTTGTGGAAGAACCCGGTGTCTAGCCTTGTACCGGAAAAAGAGTAGGCGATGTTGTGAAGGCTTCTCCGCCATAAGGAGTTGTGTCGTGTAGTGCCAATGAACTCTCGAGTAGGTGACTCGGGGAGTGGAGTAGGTCAAGGAAGGTGTTCTTGTAGCCGAACCACTATAAACACTCGTGTCGTGGTTTTGTGTTTCTTGCTCTTTACCTTTCCATTTACATACTTACATATCTATCTATCAACGTCCAACATACACATCTAAATAGATTGACATAAGTCGATATAAATATTTTAAAACAAAGTTTTAATCGGTAAAACTATTCAACGCCCCCCGCCCCCCCTTCTAGTTTTCCACAATATGAACAAGCTAAATTTAAGCAAACCATGTAAACAAATACCAAAATACTATTTTGCAACATGAATTGTCATAGGGTATTCAACCCATACATAAACTACAACCACTAAAAGAACTCTACCACGGCTGTGAGGGAAGCTCGGTGGAGTTTCAACAGCTTCCTAGCCAACTCCCAGTTCATCCTGATATTTTCATTCCCATCATGACTCCTATTGCTGAGCTTGATATTGATTGTCTTTAGTGACCGAGAACACGCAAGTATAAACTTTATTAAAGTTAATTCATGCTCTGATCTAGCAAAAGTTCGAAACACCACAGTCTGTAGCTGCCCATGGCTGATTGTGTTTCTGTCTACAACATTGGAAATTTTTACCAAAGGTAGAACACTAAGCGTGTTTGCAGCCTGAAAAATCAAATAGTGTTGAGATACACAAACTTGGCAATTTACGAATGTTTATTTGATACATATGCATTACAGTATTACACTTACTCTGGTATCCAGCATTTTCAAATTTGGAGGTCCACGAATCATTTCAATGATGAGCAATACCGTAACACTATTCCTAAAATCGACTTCGGATAGCTTAAGATTAATCAGGGATACAAAGGGTACATGGACATTCATACTAGAATTAGCTTCCCGTATCAGCTACAACAAGTTTTAAAGATTAAATTTCATTACTGTTAGTCATTTCTTTAACATTGTAAAATTATAAGTGTAAAACTCAAATTGTTCTTACCGTGCAATCCTGAAAATCCAATGTAAGGGTCTCAAGATTTTGAAGTCTTGTCAGGTGAAAGATATCGGATGTCGTGATTGTCGTCACAACATTATAAAGACCGAATGACAAATCTAACTTCTTCAAATTCCTAAGTTTTGCAATATCCCATAGTCTCATCTCGTTTGTAGTAGGACGATTCATTTTAAGAGACTCAAGTAAGGGGCAACCAACAATAAACTCCCAAATTGTACCGGTTAGAAAATTGACATGAATCAATTCTAAGCTCAATAGATTTGGAAAGCTATGAAAATATTCTAAAGTAGCCATAGCACAAACATGAAGTTCCAGATGTTTCAACTCCATACGAGAGTAAAGTTGGGTTGGGAACGTAACTCGTTCACCATACCAGTTTCTAATGGTCAGCTCCTCAATTCCATGCCGAGCCAAAAACAAAAGCCAATCACAAATCAGTTCATAATTCAAGTCTTCTATTCCAGACATTGATCTTGGCTCTACAGAGAAGACAGACTTTCTTATGGGACCCATAAGGCGATTTAAGAGTCTAGTAACATGACTCCCATCAAAATCATATGTTAAATAATAAAAGAAATCCTCATCAACTATGACATCGGTGAGCAAAGTCCACTTAGACCTCCAGTTTCTCGCTAAACTAGAGGTTCTCACCACTTTTAACAAAGGCAACCGATTCAAAATGTTACTGATCACTATATCTGGCATGTTGCTAATACGATCGATCGACATGGTATTGTTGGAAGTTGGGTTGGTCTTTTGAGTTCTGCAAATGAGGATTTAGATTAGGTTTTTGATATTCAGTTGATCGTTTCTGGATAAGAGTGTTATTATGATTGGTAAAGTTGTTTGTTGGGTGGGTTTTGTTAATACAACTAAGCCGTAAAAACGTTTATTTATATTTTACGATCTTCTAATGCTTTGTCGATAACAAACGTAAAATCATTTTAACGAAACAAATAAAATACGTAAATTGTCTGAGCCAATAGTTTTCTAACACACTTACGTTTTCACATAAAACACTAAACAAGTATAAGTGATTTTATGATACATATGTACAACAACTAGTGTTTACATATTGGGTGAATATATACATAACTAGTATGTATTATAATGGGTAATACAATTGGGTAGAAACTTAAGTATTTGACCCATTGACCAAATAAATTGAATGTAGTTGGGTACAACCCAAAGTCCATGACCCATACCCATGGAGCTTGACCTATAACCCATTGCATGACATCATGCTTATGTCATATATGGATAATATCCATGACCCATGGTTTTAATCCATGGCCCATAGTTTTAATCCATGAACCATGGACTAGATGCATTGCATCTTATAGATACATTGTATCTACTTGGATACCCATGATCCATAACCCATGAACCATGACCCAAAACCCATGGGCAAAATGGAGCGTCCCAAAGATCCTCAGTAATATACTGGACGGATCCCTCAAGTGAGGGATCCGTGGAACAGTAGTTGTTTTTCTTTTTTAAATAGTGAGCCATTTCTTCCTTTTAGGTTGCCACTCCCACACATACTTTCCCAAGTATTGTAACCTTCTAACCACAGATTATAAAGGATCTTTCTATGTAGTTTGTCTTTTGTTTTTGTGTGATTCTCTAGGTTTCTTTTAAAGGCGAGATCACCACCTCTTGAATTCGAGCAAGCTCAAGTCCATGAGTTGCCATGCTTCGTCATCATCAAGACTACTGAGGTTCTCTTGATTGATACTTCTTTCTTCCTTAATAGAAGTGTTGTGTCCAAGGCATTAGTGAAGGATGCCGAAGGAGTCAAGACGAAAGCATTAGTGAAAGGTGCTTAACGTCCGTGCAAAAGCATTAGTGAAGAATGCTAAAGGAGTCAAGACGAAGGCATTAGTGAAAGGTGCCAAGCATTCGTGTCAAGGGCATTAGTGAAAGATGCCTAGAAGTCAAATCAAGTGGCATTAGTGAAAGATGCCAAGGTCGTATAATCGATGAGGTGCATCGTTATACAAATAGTGATAGTTTGTTTCCAAGGATATTGATATCCTTGATGATGTTGTAATAAGGAGTGGGTCTCTTTTGGGGTTAGGTGTTGTGTAGTGTTGGGTAGTAGTTCCTCCTTTGTAATGGAACTCGGTACTTAGCCTAGTACCGGATAAAGGGTAGGCAATGTTATGGTAGGTGCGGTTCAACCTTGTGAAAGAACCCGGTGGTTAGCCTAGTACCGAAAAAAGAGTAGGCGATGTTGTGAAGGCTTCTCCGCCATAAGGAGTTGGTGTCGTGTAGTGATTACGAACTCTCGAGTAGGTGACTCAGGGAGTGGAGTAGGGCAAGGAAGGTCCCATGGAGTAGGGCAAGTAGGTGACTCAGGGTGTCGTGTAGTGATTACGTATTTTCTTTTCGACACTCTTTTTGTTTCGAAAAAAAAGGGGAGAAGAGAGTAAAAACTCCAATTCGAACTTTTACGAATTTTAGTTTTTCCTTAAAATAATTTTATGTTTTGTCATCAACAAAAAGGGGGAGATTGTAAATACAAATAAGCCGTAAAAACGTTTATTTATATTTTACGATCTTCTAATGTTTTGTCGATAACAAACGTAAAATCATTTTAACGAAACAAATAAAATACGTAAATGGTTTGAGCCAATAGCTTTCTAACACACTTACGTTTTCACATAAAACACTAAAACAACTATAAGTGATTTTATGATACATATGGACAACAACTAGTGTTTACATATTGGGTGAACATATACATAACTAGTATGTATTATAATGGGTAATACAATTGGGTAGAAACTTAGGTATTTGACCCATTAACCAAATACATTGAATGTAGTTGGGTACTACCCAAAGTCAATGACCCATACCCATGGAGCTTGACCCATAAACCATTGCATGACATCATGCTTATGTCATATATGGATAATATCCATGACCCATGGTTTTAATCCATGGCCCATAGTTTTAATCCATAAACCATAGACTAGATGCATTGCATCTTATAAATACATTGTATCTACTTGGATACCCATGATCCATAACCCATGACCCAAAACCATGGGCAAAAGGGAGCGTCCCACGGATCCCCAGTAATACACTAGACGGATCCCTCAAGTGAGGGATCCGTGGAACAGTAGTTGTTTTTCTTCTATAAATAGTGAGCCATTTCTTCCTTTTGGGTTGCCACTCCCACACATACTTTCCTAAGTATTGTAACCTTCTAACCACAAATCCTAAAGGATCTTTCTATGTAGTTTGTCTTTTGCTTTTGTGTGATTCTCTAGGTTCCTCTTAAAGGCAAGATCACCACCTCTTGAAGTCGAGCAAGCTCAAGTCCATGAGTTGCCATGCTTCGTCATCATCAAGACTACTGAGGTTCTCTTGATTGATACTTCTTTCTTCCTTAATAGAAGTGTTGTGTCCAAGGTATGAGTGAAGGATGCCGAAGGAGTTAAGACAAAAGCATTAGTGAAAGGTGTTTAGCGTCCGTGTAAAAAGCATTAATGAAGAATGCTAAAGGAGTCAAGACAAAGGCATTAGTGAAAGGTGCCAAGAGTTCGTGTCAAAGGTATTAGTGAAAGATGCCTAGAAGTCAAATCAAGTGGCATTAGTGAAAGATGCCAAGGTCGTATAATCGATGAGGTGCATCGTTATACAAATAGTGATAGTTTGTTTCCAAGGATATTGATATCCTTGATGATGTTGTAATAAGGAGTGGGTATCCTTTGGGGTTAGGTGTTGTGTAGTGTTGGGTAGTAGTTCCTCCTTTGTAATAGAACTCGATACTTAGACTAGTACTGGATAAAGGGTAGGTAACGTTGTGGTAGGTGTGGTTCAACCTTGTGAAAGAACCCGGTGGTTAGCCTAGTACCGGAAAAAGAGTAGGCGACATTGTGAAGGCTTCTCCGCCATAAGGAGTTGGTGTCGTGTAATGATTACGAACTCTCGAGTAGGTGACTCGGGGAGTGGAGTAGGGCAAGGAAGGTGTCCTTTTAGCCGAACCACTATAAATACTCGTGTCATGGTTATGTGCTTCTTACTCTTTATCTTTCATTACACATTTATATATCTATCTATCAATGTCCAACATACACATTCAAATAGATTGACATAAGTCGATCTAAATATTTTAAAACAAAGTTTTAATTGGTAAAACTATTCAACCCCCTTCTAGTTTTCCACAGGTTTATTGGTTCGCGCGAAAATAAATGCTAGCTTATCAGGGAAGAAACGGCTAGTTGCAAAGCCATAATCACATTTGGTCCCTGGGTTGAAGGTTGGGTTAGATTTTAACTATGGCATGTTAAAATTATGAATGGTCTATTATACCCTCGATGTAAACCCAGAAAAATTATGTGGACTTTGGCAATCCTGGTCAAGGGACTTGTCTAGAGTATGAAAGCATTGTTTTGGACCTCCAGCGATGAAAACGCCTATGTTTGGTTCAACGTGATGCGCTTGTACAAGATTAGGGACGAACGCTGTATTTTAATCTAATATTAACACGAATAATATGTATTTTTTAAAGCTTAATTTATTATTATTCAATCATTATGTTGAGCTTGCTTTATCTTGGACCAATGCTAATAGTGGCCACAATTTTGTTAGGATTTAGTAAATCCAGTTATTAAAGAGTCGGTCACCTCAAGTATATGTAATCGTTAGAAAGCTCGTAGTCGTAGATTATTTAATGTTTAGTAGTATTTAGTTAAGTAACACCGTGGAGGACGGACGGGTCTTTACCCACTGTATGCCTGATCCACAGCCCGTAGGTGGCGATTTGTGTAAAACTATAAATACTCTCTACCTCCCAAGGTAGAGAGTTGGAGCTCATAATAATACTTTCATTTTCTCTCACTAAGTTCCCAAACCTCTAACTCTTTCTCTCTCTAAAACCTTATCTTGTACGCCTCTTTTGATTGTGATATGATGTGTTTGTGAAATCCAATATGTTACAAATGGTATCAAGAGCCATGGTTTGATCATCTCTTTTACATATCCTTGGATTTCTAGTGGTTTTAGATGGTTTTTGAGTTTGAAAAAGTTTAGTGGTTTTTGCATCATTTGGATCATTTCTAGTGTTAAAGTTCGAATTTTGGGTGTACTTTTGTGTTTAGAATCATTGTAAGTGCTTGGGTTTTGATTTGGTAAGCTTGAATCACTGTGGTTGAGCTTGTTTTGGATTGAAAAGTGTGTTTTTGAAGTTTTTCTTGCTAGCGACTTGGTTCTCGTAGTGCTTTTCATCGTAGCGACTTGCTTCAGTAAAAGGTAGCGAGTTGTAGTGTTAATTGTTAGCGATTTGGTCCTAGCTACTTGTCTATTGAGATAAGCCGACAAACAATACAACTTAGTGGATTCTCCACTACGGCTAGCGACTTGGTGAAGTTAGCGACTTGCTTTCAATTTTGTTAGCGACTTGTACTTAGTATTCTTAGCGACTTGGTGTTAGCGACTTGGACCTTAGCGAGTTGCTCTTTAGCGACTTGACTGTGTAGCGACTTGGTGCTTTAGCGACTTGTGTCCAGCGACTTGGGTCTTAGCGACTTGGTTCACAGGAAATTGAGATCTTAGCGAGTTGCTACTTAGCGACTTGATGCTTAGCGACTTGGTTCAAGAATTCTTAGCGACTTGGTTTATTTTTGTTTGTAATACAGTTTTCTCTTGATTTAGTAAAATCCCGTGAAAGAATCTATTTCCCGGTTTAATCATAGAGTTATAAAATCCCGTGTAATCTGTTAACATGTCTACTAACGTACCTACAATCATCTCCACTGTTGCTGAGGATGTTCAAGCAGTTGGTTCAGATACTCGTCCACCCATGCTTGACAGAACTGACTACGACTCTTGGGCTCAATGAATCAGATTGTATTGTCTTGGAAAGGAAAATGGAGTCAACATTCTCAAGTCTATTGATGAAGGACCGTATCAGATTGAGACTACAAGGGACATAATTGATACTGTTGCAGATGGAACCATGATCTTTGGTTTGGACAGACCAACGACATATGATGAGCTCAGTGATAAGGAGAAAAAGAGATTCGATGCTGATATCAGGGCTTCTAACATTATACTTCAGGGTCTTCCAAAAGATATCTACAAGCTTATCAATCACAACACTGAAGCCAAGGCAGTTTGGGATAATGTCAAGATGCTTCTCTCAGGTTCTGAATTAACCAAGGAAGACAGAGAATCACAACTGTATGATGAGTTTGAGCATTTCAAGATGAAACCAGATGAGAGTGTCTATGAGTACTACGTGAGATTCCACAAACTTGTGAATGATATGAGGAATATCAAAATGACAATGCCAAATATTCAGCTGAACTCAAAGTTTGTGAACAACATGAATCCCGAATGGCACAAGTTTGTCACATCTGTGAAGCTAGCTAAAGGATTGAAGAACACCAACTATGAGCAACTGTATGCATTCCTTCTTCAGAATGAGAGACATGCTATGTTTGAAAAAAGGATTCTTGGACAGTTCAAAACCAACCAGGGAGAAACAAGCTCATCAAATGACTCTACAGCTTTTTACACCAATGTTGGAATTACCACCAAAGCTTCTCAAGTCATACCCATGGGTAATGGTAATTAAAAGCTCATCCATGATCCAGCATATAAGCCTCCTGACCCAAACACATTCATGGAAAACTTCATCAATCAACTGTCTCTCATGGTTAGTCAAAACATGAACTCTCTCCCACACACCAACAATAACCTCAGAACAGCATCCAATCCACACAATCAAGCTACTGTCAGAGATGGGAAGGTTATGGTGCAACCAGTTCAAGAAAGGCAGTATGAACAGGGAAGAGGTGGAGTTGGTAGAGAATATGTAGCAATTCAGAATGGTGGAAGGAATCCAAATCAAGGACAAGCAAAGCCAGTCAAATGCTACAACTGTGGTGGTGAGGGACATATTGCTAGAAACTGCACATCTCCAAAACGTCCACAGAATGCATAATACTTCAGAGACAAGATGTTGCTTGTGCAAGCTCAGGATAATGGAGCCGCTTTGGATGAATAGGAGTTGTTGTTTCTTGCTGAGGGAAATGCCCAAACCTATGATGCTGATGTTGATGAACAGCCAATTCAGGAGATAGGTCATAATCATCAAAATGTCTTTCAAGTAGCTGACTGTGATGCATTTGACTCTGACGTCGATGATGAACCTACTGCCCAAACAATCTTCATGGCTACCATCTCACCTATGGTCTCTCCAAAGGTATCTCCACCACAACAAGCTGGTCCATCCAAAGACAAAATCATTTCAGAGGTATTAAAACTATATGATGATGTTGATGAGCAAAAGATGCATAATAAAGTACAATCTCTTGAAACTTTTGAATCAGATATTGATGATGTGGGTAATAGCAATATTGTCCCATTATGATCAATATGTGAACCAAAGTGAAAGTGAGGTTGTACCAAGTAATGCATCTTCCGCAGTCAATGATGACTATGTTTTTGATGAATACACTGCATGTTCCCCTGATGATTCTGTTATCTCTGAACTGAATGCCTATAAAGAACAAGTTGCTATTTATGAACAACATGCTAAGTTTGAGTTAACCACCCGTGAGCAGGAAATGGATGACCAAATGCATACAATTATTAGAAAAAGTAATTTTAGAGAAGAAGTATTAAAACATGAGTTAAAATCCTTACAAGAAAAGCTTTCTAAAGCTGCTAAGCAAAAACAAGAACTTCAAGAAAATGTTAAAATGCTTAAGCAAGAATTCAATGCTAAGGAATCAAAACTTTTGAATGATTTTTCCAATCTAAAAACTTTGAAAAACAAGCTTGAAAATAAGTTGTACGTACAAGGGAATACCATTCAGACTGCTCACATGATCACTAAGCATAGAGTCTTAAGCGATAAGCACAATATCCCCATTATAAAGGAATCCAACCTTGAGTATGGTAAGAAAGCAAAAGCTGCTCAAAATGTAATCTATGATGGCAATGAGATTCTTAAACCTAGATAGAAACCTAGTTGCATTGAGTGCACTGAGGAAGATAGAAAATTAGATGATGCATCTAGGGAGAAAATGGATATGAAGCTTAACGATCCTGCGTGTAAAGAGAATAACATAACGATCAAACCCCATGATTACACTAAGGAAAATTGGATATCCTTAAACAAGTTTAAGCCTTAGACTCTTTTAACCCCTGAACAAGTGTTCTGGAAAAAGGATATGGATATGCAAAAAGCTGAAAATCTTGTTGAAAAGAATCCCCCTAATAGGAAATTGCCTCAAGCAACTGTGTATCCTCCTAATACACCAATGCATTTAGTTCCTAGATCTATTGCCACTAATAGCAAGACCTTAATCAGCCAGTATGTTGTTTATCAGCTGTTTGTTGATTTTGAGAAAACGTGTAAGAAGAGAATCACACCTACAGGGATAACTGAGGGGGAAAGGGGTTTTGAGCAAACTAAAGAATGTTATTTAACTGAGGTCATGCCTTTCTTCAAACAATTAAAAGGTCAATTTGAGAGTCTTCAAAAAGGGATAAATTCAGATATTAAAGAAATGGAAAAGGAATTTGATGCAATGATAGTTGAAGTCAATGATTATGAACAGGAACTCAAATATAATGAAATTGAAAGGAAGAACTTGCACATCTTAAATGAGAATTTGATTTCGAGTTGTGTTGCTCAAGATGTGTTTTATACTGTTACTAAGCACTCTATTGCTGCTTCTCGATTTCATGAATTATCTATTGCATTGAAAGTTTCCCATGATCGTGTCATTGAGCTTGAAAACAAAAACTCATAACTAAATGAGAAAATTGATCAGGATGATCACGATAATTTGGTAAAACATCTTTCTAAACTAGAAGTTGAACATTTTGATTTACAACTAAAATATCAACATCTTAAAGAAAATGTCAAAACCTCAAATATCAAGACATCCTCAGATGTTCCAGAGTTTGATGCAGTTTTTCAGATAAACAAACGTGACGAACAGATTCAAGCTCACTGTAACACGATCAGAAAGTTGAAAGCCCAAATCTCTCAATTAAAGGGTGAAAAGAACAATGTGACTGGCTCCCAAATGCCTCCTCCTTTAGATTCTCAGTATTCTCAAACTTTTCATCTTCAAAACTTAGTTAATGCTTTACAAAAGGAAAACGAGAGTTTTCTAGAAGAAAATGAAAAAGTTAAATGACACTTTAAAGAGTTATATGATTCAATTAAAGTCACTCGTGACAAGAACAACGAAAAAATAACGTCTTTACAAAAGGAAATTAAGAATCTGAGGAGACAGGAAAAAGGGAAACTGCCACTTGTCTTTAATGAGAATGTTGCATCAAGATCAGACTGCAAATATACTGTGACTGTTCAATACATTCCTCCTCATCTTAGGAATAATGAACCTGTGTTTCATAACTATTGTGCTCACCTTAAGGATAGTTTAGAATGTCTCCGTGAGATTGTGGAAGAGGATTTCATAAATAAGCCTCTTGATAGAGAAATTAGTTTTGCTTGCATTCAGGCCAAACGATCTCAGGAGCTGCTAGAATGTTTAATAGCAACATGTCCTAAATCCTTAGGTGCGAAAGGAAAAATTGTGATGCCTTGTTCTATGCCTAGTGCCAAGCATACAAACCATTCTATGCCCAGTCTTATGAAAGTGAACACTAATGTGCCTTCAAGTAGTTCAGATCCCTGCACTTCTAGTTCAGGAATGCAAAAAGTAGCAAAACCAACTAATGTTCCAATTCCCTCTACAGGAGTAAGAAGTGACACCAAAGCAAGCGGGTCAAAGCCTCAAGGCAACACAAAGAATGATAGGACCTTGCATGCTAGGAATGTTCAGTGGAAGAAAGTAGAAGATCACCTTAGGGAGAATTTGAATAAGACGAATCGTGTTGATTCTAGTGTTAGCTCTAAGCGTACTGTAATTAATACGAATTATGCTACTTTTGGCAAAACATGTAATGATGATTGCGTAATTTCTATTACTAATCTTGAATGTGGTGTGAATGATTTGTCTAATATTGTTAAATGCCCAGTTAAAATTGTTAATGTTAAAATTCAAGCTAAGAAGGCAAAAAGGCAAAGGCGAAAGAAAGTTAGAAAACAATGGAAACCCACAGGAAGGAAATTTAGTAATATAGGTTATCAATGGATACCTACTGGCCGTAAGATTAATGAGCTGCACCCTAAATTTGCTAAGTTAATGCTCACTAGAAAATGGATGCCTACTGGTAAAACTATTCCTTTAAGAAGTGAACATACTTTGAATAGGTCAAATACGGACACTAGCACTGCATCTATTTCTGATGAGTCCATTGCTTCTACTTCTGATGTGGGTGTTCCAATCACTGTTACTAACCAAATGGAACCCATTCTTGCATGGGGATCCCAATTATCCAGTTATCCATTCTTGTCTGTGTTCAACTGCAGATCGTTCAAATCGTTCTGTGGTACCTGGACTCAGGCTGTTCCAAGCATATGATTGGAGACCGGTCACGGCTCATGAACTTCGTGAGTAAATTCATTGGAACTGTGAGATTCGGAAATGATCATTTTGGTGCTATTATGGGTTATGGAGATTACGTGGTTGGAGATAGTGTGATTTCCAGGGTATATTATGTTGAAGGTCTTGGACATAATCTATTTTCTGTCGGACAATTCTGTGACTCAGATTTAGAAGTGGCCTTCAGAAAACATACCTGCTTTGTTAGAGAACTTGATGGTGTGGAACTTCTCAGAGGAACTCGTGGTTCAAACCTATACACCATCTCTATCGAAGATATGATGAAATCTTCACCCATCTGCTTGCTGTCAAAGGCTTCCAAAACTAAGCCATGGCTATGGCACCGTCGTCTCAATCACTTGAACTTTGGTACCATAAACAATCTTTCCAGAAAGGACTTAGTAAGAGGATTACCCAGATTAAAGTATAAAAAATATCATCTTTGTTCAGCTTGCCAATTGGGAAAAAGCACAAAATATGCCCACAAACCAAAACCCACAAACTCAGTAATGGAAGTTCTTCATACCCTTCATATGGATATGTGCGGACCAATGAGAGTGCAAACGATAAATGGGAAGAAATACATTCTAGTAGTTGTTGATGACTACTCTCGATTTACTTGGGTAAAGTTTTTGAGGACAAAGGATGAAACTCCAGATGTCATCATCAAACTTATCAAACAGCTTCAGGTTTGACTCAACAATATTGTTAGAATTGTTCGAACAGACAATGGCACAGAGTTTGTTAACAAAGACTTAATTCAGTTTTATGAAAGTGTTGGAATCAGTCATCAAAGAAGTGTTCCACGAACTCCTCAACAGAACGGTGTAGTTGAAAGACGAAATCGAACTCTTGTGGAAGCTGCAAGAACAATGCTAATTTATTCAAAGGTTCCAATGTTTCTATGGGCTGAAGCCATTGCCACTGCTTGATACACCCAAAATCGTTCCCTTATTCACACCTCTCATGGAAAAACTCCATATGAACTTGTCCATAAACAAAAACCTGATCTATCCTACCTTCGTGTGTTTGGTGCTTTATGTTACCCAACTAATGACGGTCAAGATTTAGGTAAACTAAAAGCTAAAGCGAACATTGGAGTATTTGTAGGTTATGCACCAAACAGAAAAGGATACCGAATCTACAACAAGAGAACCCGAAATATCATGGAAACAATTCACGTTACGTTCGATGAGCTGACTGGTCAAATGGCTCCAGGACAATCCAGTTCTGGACCCGCATTTCAACCTTTATCAAGTAGTCCTATCAGTTCTACTCTTGTTTCTAAAACCTCACAAGCAACTCCTTATGTACCTCCTTTAGAAGATGATTTGAAGAAATTATTTGATCCAATGTTTGATGAACACTATGAGCCAAGTGCTAATGATATGTCAGTTCCATCAACAGAGGCTGCCTCTATCCCTGTCAATGAAGTTAACCCTTCAGTTTCAATGTCATTAAGTCAAGAAGCGCCTGCTGCTGATCACTATGTCTCATCAACAAATCATCAATCATCGAGTGTACACAATGGAAATGTTGCTGCTGTTACAGATGATGAAAACCCTTTTGCTCCTCCAAAAGATGAACCCTTTGAAAACATATTTGCTCCTGAGTCATCATTAGAACCATCTTCTTCAGGAGATATCGACTCTGCTACTTCAGTTCCTCAACAACAACCACATGAACACCTTAGAAAATGGACACATGATCATCCATTGGACAACATCATTGGAAACCTTTCCCGTCCAGTATCTACACGGAAACAACTTGCAACTGATGCCTTATGGTGCTTCTTCAACTCCGTACTCTCTAAGATCGAACCAAAAGACGTAAAAATTGCCATGAATGAAGACAACTGGTTCAATGCCATGCAAGAAGAAATTCATGAGTTTGATCGACTAGATGTATGGGAATTAGTACCTGCTCCTGATTGTGCAATGATCATTGCTCTAAAGTGGATCTTCAAAGTAAAACTTGATGAGCATGGTGATGTTTTAAAAAACAAGGCTCGATTGGTTGCAAAAGGATACCGTCAAGAGGAAGGTATTGACTTTGAAGAATCATTTGCTCCTATTGCTCGTATCGAGGCAATCAGAATCTTCTCAGCTAATGCTGCAAGTAAGAACATGGTAGTCTATCAGATGGATGTAAAGACGGCGTTTCTTAACGGAGATCTTAAAGAAGTCGTATACGTCAGCCAGCCTGAAGGCTTTGTGAATCCAGAGCATCCTACTCACGTCTATCATTTGAAGAAGGCTCTTTACGGTTTGAAGCAAGCTCCAAGGGCTTGGTATGATACGCTATCAAAGTTTCTTCTATCTACCGGATTCAGCAAAGGAGCAGTTGATCCGACATTGTTCACCAGAACGTCAGGCAAACATTTAATTCACGTTCAAATATATGTTGATGATATTATTTTTGCCTCGACTGACCCCAATGAATGTGACCATTTTTCCAATGAAATGGGTTCCAAATTTCAAATGTAAATGATGGGAAAAATGTCATTTTTCTTGGGATTACAAATTTCACAAAGTCCCGGAGGCATTTTTATAAATCAATCTAAATATGCAAATGAGATTTTAAAGAAATTTGGATTTGATTCTTGTGACCCTGTTGACACTCCCATGATAGAGCGTACTAAACTGGATGAGGACCACTCAGGGATCATGGCAGACCAAACGAAATATCGTAGTATGATTGGATCCCTGATGTACCTCACAGCCAGTAGACAAGACATTCTGTTCGCTGTTTGCATGTGTGCTAGATATCAGGCTAAGCCTACCAAAAAGCACCTTGAAGCGGTTAAACAGGTCTTTCGGTATCTCCAAGGAACCATCAATATGGGTCTTGGGTACCCGAAGGACACCGGTATGTCACTAACAGCCTATGCAGATGCTGATCATGCAGGATGTCAAGATACACGTCGAAGTACGTCTGGAGGTGCTCAGTTTTTGGGTGATAAGCTTGTGAGCTGGTCTTCAAAGAAACAAATGAGTACTTCTATTTCCTCTACAGAGGCTGAATACATAGCCATGTCATCTTGTTGTGCTCAAATCCTATGGATGAGATCCCAATTATCTGACTATGGCTTTGAATTCAGCAAAATTCCTCTGTATTGTGATAATAAAAGTGCTATTGCTCTTTCATGCAACAACGTTCAACACTCAAGAGCAAAGCACATCGACATTTGACATCATTTCATCAGGGAGCAAGTAGAGAACGGTGTGGTGGAACTCTATTTTGTGAGGACAGAATATCAATTAGCAGACATCTTCACCAAAGCTCTTCCTAGAGAACGTTTTGAGTTTATCCTCCCACGACTTGGTCTAAAGAGTCTACAACCGGAAACACTTAAACGTCTTCAAGAGGAAGACGAGGAGTAAAGGTCTTTCTTCATCCATCTCGTGTAAATATTTATTCAAAAAGCAAATAGAAAAATATAAAACTTTCAAAAATCCATAAAAAATTTGAAAATCTTGAAAAATTTCAAAAAAATATTGTCTTTTTGTCATGATTTTTCTCGATTCGATAATATCTACGGTCTTTGTGCTGTCATTCAAAGAATGACACGGGACTTTAGATGTTGTTCGAATGTTCTTAAAAAAAATCAAAAAATAAAAAATATTTTTGGGAGAAAGTGAAACAATGGTTTATTGTCATTTCAGGCAGTAACCCGTTTTTCTAAAAAAGAACAGAGCTATGCTTTATCTTGTTTTTCAAAACTCATGCTCTGATTCTATAAACAATTACTTACTATCTAATGAAAACTAATTGCTTTGAAAAATAACTCGGACTCTATTTTTGAAAATCATATGGACTTAACGTTTGCCAGAAATATCTATCTCTCAATCAACAACTTATGTCATTGATTGAGGGAGAATGATTTCAATTAAATCAAAAGGTTATTCGTCATACAATTGTTTTCAAAAAGATAATCATGCATGTTTAATCAATGGAGTTTAAAGTCTCATAATCCGATCCTTATCAGTTAAAATGTTTTCATAATCAAGTCACAATTCTCCTCAAAAGCTTTCAAAAACAATTTAAATCTATAAAGATCACAAATCTCAAATGATTTGAAAATTGTGATTGGGGGAGAATTTGTGATTTAAATTGGATTTAACTGATGATTCGATAAATGGTTTCACAAGTGTTTTGCAAGCTTTCCTCCCCACATGTGCCAAACGATTTCAAATTTTCCATGCACATGTTGAGGGGGAGCATCCTTTTAAAACCTCAAAAAATTGAAACGTGATTGATTTGTCTCTATGTGCAGGTTCCTTCTAATATGTGCAAAACTCTTTCAAACCTCGAGGCACATATTAAGGGGGAGCAAACTTTTGAAAACCTCATTCTTCCCCAAATATGCTTTATCTACTTGATTTAATCAGGGAAGTGATGTTGATATCTTTTAGAAAATGGTAATCAAAGAAGTTAATTCTTCCTCTTGCCTCTGTGTGCTAAAACAATTTCAAATACATGATGTACATGTTGAGAGGGAGCTCTTTTTCTAAAAATATCAAAAACAATTCAGATACAAAATGATTTGATAATATATCACAAGTATCTGGATTGGTTTTTCAAATGGTTTTCGATTGGTTCTAATGGCAGATGAACAATACCAAATAGACCGACCAAATTTACTTTATGTATGGTGATATAAGGATGATAAGGTTAGGTATTCATTCCCACGATCCGCCAGAACAGGAGGGATCTATCCAGGGACAATCCACTAGATAGTTTAGAGTCCTTAGGTATGATGAAAAAAGAAGAAAAGTGAGATATGGGAAGAGTGCGGACTGAGATAGAGCTAGAACTGGAATAAACCCAACAAGGTTCTAGTTATGAAGTCTCGGTAAGCACTGAAGAGGTTGAAGAATGAAAAAGAATTGAATGTGAAAAGGGGTGAAAAGAAATAGCCCTCCAATAATTCAACCTTAGGGCAGTAACCGGGTTCAATACATATGCTACTGGTGTTTACTAAGGTAACATCGGTATTGAAGACAAGACGTCATGGACCCAGTGACACACTGCACTACAACTTCCCAAACCACTCAAGTTCCTCTTAAAAGGGCTTGTTTCATTCTCACGGGGAACCGACACTATCTATCGACTTTCTCTTAGAGTTTGTTGATATTGAATAAGAAGACCCTCTCCCTAGTCTCCGGCATAGGAAACCAAATGTGCACAATTGAGTCTAGAGCCAAGAGATCATCAAATAAATCTCATTAGGACACTGTCAATGAAGACTCTCTGTTTCACACAATGTGGAAAGAGAGATTATATCTTATGAGTCCTACGCATTATCCTTGTGGTATTGCCAGAACATCTGAGTGATATGCAAACATATTCACAATGAAGATGAAAAGCCTTCTGGAGCCAACATCAAACAAGCTCCTAGTGGGTGGCATGTGAGATCTATTCAATAGATCAACCATGTGACAACTAAACAGAAACAATGGGGTGATTCAATCTTTTGAATCAATCCTAGTTCAGGTTATGGATTGATGGATACCTTTGAAAAACCGGTCGTTGTGCTTAAAAACTCCTTTCTTTAGCACATCGACTGTGTACTAATATTTCAAAATAAAAGGTGTTTATGATTGATAATTGATTTTCATTAAAACCTTCGTTGTATTGCAAAAACAATTTCTATTGAGCGGTACACGATTGTTGTTCAAATCTCAACCGTGGCCGTGTACCTCAATTCAACGAAAGTGATCAAAGACACTTTCGTGCGCTTTATTGCTAACTGTTGTATGCAGGTACGCCCGACGTTTGCAGCAGATCAGAATGAAGCGGTCAATCCATAGCCGCATGCTCACACAACACATTCATTTCTAAAGAAATCATGATTAGTGCATCAATGACTCTGATATTTTCACTCCATGCTTCTGCTACGCTGCTGCCAATATCATGAATCAACGAAAGCTTCCACTACTCTGATAAGAAGAAATCATGATCCAGAATGTGAGCATGTCGGTCCAAATGTCACAACATCACGTAATACCAACACCACAATGGAAGAGCCAGAGATTTATGTTAGCTGATGATCTCAATGCTGGCTCAAAACTCATCATCACGTGGATCAGTTAAAGACCTCCACATTGATTATCCAAACATGCAATAATGAAGAATCAATGACTACGAGCTACAGAGCAAAGAACATTAACAAGAAACCAAGAACAATCTAATTGTAATAACTGTTTGTATTCTATGTATTTTTTAGGTGACCTCCCTTAGGGGGAGATTGTTAGGATTTAGTAAATCCAGTTATTAAAGAGTCGGTCACCTCAAGTATATGTAATCGTTAGAAAGCTCGTAGTCGTAGATTATTTAATGTTTAGTAGTATTTAGTTAAGTAACACCGTGGAGGACGGACAGGTCTTTACCCACTGTATGCCTGATCCATAGCCTGTAGGCGGCGATTTGTGTAAGACTATAAATACTCTCTACCTCCCAAGGTAGAGAGTTGGAGCTCATAATAATACTTTCATTTTCTCTCACTAAGTTCCCAAACCTCTAACTCTTTCTCTCTCTAAAACCTTATCTTGTACGCCTCTTTTGATTGTGATATGATGTGTTTGTGAAATCCAATATGTTACAAATTTTCTGTGGTTACTTCTGTCATATTAACGACAACTCAGCTTTTTCTATTCAAGACTACACACCAACCACATAATGCTAATGATGACTGCAATGACGACCGTAACTTTTTTTTTAAATTAAAATTCCATTCATGATACAACAACATACCTAATCCCGCCAGAGCGAGGTATGAGGTAGGTAGAATGTAGACAAATTTTACCTGTACCCCAGGATAAACTTAAGAGTAGAGAAACTGCTTTTAAAAAAAACGTCTGACAAGTGCAAATGTGCGAGTGAAAGAAAATTTCATTCATGATCATATGCTAAAAACTGGAAATAGTTACCAGCCCATGGTGTTATGAGTTTGAATATTAAACTTAGGCTCATTTCTAGAAAACATTTTATCATATCTCGTACATTTTCATATGCGGTCATCAGTTCCAACCTTATATCTCCACAACACACACAACAACCTCATAAATCTGCCTTTAACTTCATCTCATTTTAGATTTATCTCTCCTGTGTTGCGAGGATCCAGTAGTTTGTGTTCTTTTATGTAGCTTAATATAACCAAAAAAATAAGGTTTAAAAATAGAGAAAACTACAAAAAAATGTTCCTAAACTTTGCGAAAATTGCGAAAGTTGTCCTCGAAAAAAAATTCAAATATTGTCCCTAAACTTTCAATTTTCTGCAAGTAATGTCCTTTCCGCGTTACTGTAGTTGCATTTTTTTTACTAACGATCGTTAAGAAATCTCGTTAAATGCTGTGTAAAATGACTATTTTACCATTTTTTTCTTCAATAATCTCAATCCAACCTTCCCCTTTCTTTCACGCACCTGTGCAAAATTACTTATTCACCTTTTAAACCTTGAGGGACAAAATTTGCAATACAACTTTCTTATAAAACTGCTTCATTTGGGGCTGACACAAACATAAACACATCGTCCCTAACGTCTAACACATACAAACATAAACCCTAATTGGTTGTTTAGCCTGCAAAAACCCTAATTTTTTAACATGGATGGTGGTCAAACTGGAAGCGGGAATGGGGTTGTGGTAAAGAAAAACAGAGGGAGATGGAGGCCTGGAAAACACGATCCGCTACCCGCGCCTTCAGTTACATCCCCTAACCCGATTACACCCACGCCACAACAGGAGAGGGGAAGCCCTATTGGTAGTGAAAGTATGCAACGGGTGTGTAGAAAACTAGAATGGGGTTGAATAGTTTTGCTGATTAAAACTTTGTTTGAAGTATTTAGATCGACTTATGTCAATTCATTTATATCGTGTGTTGGATATTAATATACAGACATATAGATAAATAATGCAAAGAGATAAAGAGTAAAGGAACACAAAACTACGACACAAGTATTTATAGTGGTTCGGCTACAAGGACTCCTTCCTTGCCCTACTCCACTCCCCGAGTACCCAACTCAATAGTTCTAAGCATTACACAACACAAGCTCCTAAATATGGCGGAGAAGCCTTCACAACATCACCTACACTTTATCC
Organism: Chrysanthemum seticuspe; assembly: GCA_019973895.1. Taxonomy (NCBI): domain Eukaryota; kingdom Viridiplantae; phylum Streptophyta; class Magnoliopsida; order Asterales; family Asteraceae; genus Chrysanthemum; species Chrysanthemum seticuspe. The sequence goes on from BPTQ01000008.1 coordinate 245,638,653, forward strand.
GGTACAAGGCTAGACACCGAGCTCTTCCACGAGGTAGAACCAAACCTATCACAACGTTGCCTACACTTTATACGGTACTAGGCTAGACACCGAGTTCCATTACACAGGAGGAACTACTACCCAACACTACAACCCAAAGGAGACAAACTCCTTTTTACAACACTTCAAAGGATATCAATACCCTTATACCCAAACTACACAAATATACATTGACGCCCCATATCAAATGTACACCTTCGATACTATACACCAATGCCTTCAACTTGACACACTAATGGAGGGAGAGAAGAATTATCAACAAGATGCACTTCAGTGGTCTTGATGATGACGAAGCTTAGAAACTCATGACCTTGAGCTTGCACGTCTTCAAAAGGTTGTGATCTCGCCTTTAAGAGGAACCTAGAGAATCACACAAAAGAGAAAAATACATAGAATGATCTTTTGGATATGATATTAGAGAGGTTAGAACATAGAGAGAAGATATGTCTAAAAGGGTTTGTGAGTAAGAGAGAAATGACTCACTATTTATAGGCAATATGCCTACAGTTCACCCGGATCCGGCGGATCCCTTACCCAAGGGATCCGGCCAGTGCAATCCAAGTGATCCGACAGTTGAGTCAAGCTAGTCCAAATTTTAGGTTGCTTATGTTTTGTTAATGTCGTGGTTGCTGATTTTGTTTGGTATCTTCATAACGACCCACACCAGTTATGTTACTTTGTTTCAAGAACTTTTATGCTGTGTTATGTTATGTCATCTGTGTTGCTTTTTTCAAAAAGAAAAATCTATCCCGTGTATATTACTTCAACGGATTTTATTTTGATATGCAGACAATTTCTCTCAAATTTTTCGGCGTCATGATATCCAAAATTTAAGGTTGTTGTTTACGATAATATGCAAAGTTTTAAAAAGACTAAGTGTGTAGGAGAACATACGTGGTTTCAATGTCAAAATAAAAGAAGATTAGAAGAAATTAAAAAAATGCAACAATATTTTTTGGTTTTGTTTAATATTTGAATGATATTTTAATTTTTTTTGATAATCAAGTTTTTAGTTTATTTCGTGTGCTATGTAAATGTTAAATTATGTAACTTACCTTATGCAACGCACGGTTATTATGCTAGTTATATACGCTATTCTAGTTTAGGGGATTGTGTAATAGCTAGATCAACAGGTAACTAATATACTTTAATCCAAAATTGTGGGTCGACTCATGCTAAAACATGACTTGTTTTTGCTTGGACCCATTTTGGCATGTACTTAATTCACCCCTAATAACTTCCTTACCTATTGTGATAATACAAACTGAAATGATCCATTAGAGATATTGCATCAGCAACCGTGACCTATGTTATTCAATCACATGGATGTTACATTAGTCTCTAATCCAAAAAGCTAGTGCATCATTTGGTTATTCACCTTAATTAAAAAATAATAATAAAAATAAAAATAAAAACTTATTTTCACATAAACTGATGCAAAAAGTCAAAGTCCTCTCTAAATTATCAAGTTATCTTTAAAAAGTAAGCTTAAATGAATGAAAAAAATATAAATAAATAAAAAAATTGAAAAGAAACTAGAAGCTATAGAACGTAAAATCATAGAAAATTATCTTCACATTAAAATTTAATTATGAAGTATCCATAAGAGCGTGTTACTATTTATTCACTAATATATGTTAACTAGCATGGTACTCGCGCAAAGGTTTGAAAGCGAATATTGTTTAACGACTTAATGATTTTACTTTTTTTGCCGAATATTATTTAACGATTTTCTATAAAAGATAATTTCTAGAAATTGTGTGTTTATGTTGTGAGACTGTGAAGAATTAATATATGACATATTATTATATATGGAAATTCAAAAGTTATTAATTTTAACTTTAAAAATATTAAATTCATTGTATTAGTTACATTTTATTTATTGTAACATGCATCCAATTTAATGTCATAATTTAATGTGCAATTAGTATGTTTTTAAAATTTTAATTTCAAAAATTACTAATTAAGCTTAAAATTTAATGTGCAATTAGTATGGCTTCTGAGAGACTCGCTCTAGAACCCGCACTAAACCGACAGACTTCTGGACACATCAGTTCAGGACTCGTACCTCAAAGAGCTCAATCAACTTCGTTTGAAAATCCTAAAGAACAAGAATGGGAGAATTTCTTCGAGTTAATGTTCGATGAATACTATGGTGGAACTTCGACAAATGCATCAAACCATCATTCCGCTGCACCCGCTCAAAATCATCCTCCACCACCAACAGAAGATGCATCTACAACGGTCGAAACCAATGCACCAACTCCATCAACATCATCTACATCTACTGAAGTTCTTGCACCCGTTCTACCAACAGTTGATGAGCAAAACCAAAACCATAACGATGCAACGTTAGATGAAGACTTATTTGAAAACCCGTTTGCTACGGAATCAGCTGAATCTTCTTCAAGCTTACGAGAACCATCTAACTCGCATACGTTTAACCAACGGTATCCATCTACTCTGAAGTGGACAAAAGACCACCCTATTGAACAAGTAATTGGTGAACCTTCAAGGCCAATTCAGACAAGACGTCAACTTGCCACCGATTGCGACTTGTGCATTTACCTTTGCTCAATTAGCAATCTAGAACCAAAGAACATTCGTGAGGCAATGGCAGATCCCGCATGGATAGAAGCAATGCAGGAGGAACTTCTTCAATACCGTCTACATGACTCGTGGGAAAAGGTTCCAAGACCCATTGACGTTCGAGTCATTGATCTTAAATGGTTATGGAAGAACAAACGGGATGAAGAAATGACTGTTATTCGCAACAAAGCTCGTCTTGTGGCCAAAGGATACAGACAGGAAGAGGGAATAGACTTTGAAGAGTCATTCGCGCCGGTAGCTAGACTTGAAGCAGTCAGGATATTCTTAGCCTATGCAGCTCACAAAAACATCACGGTTTATCAGATGGACATTAAGACCGCGTTCTTGAATGGAACTCTGAAAGAAGAAGTGTACGTGAGTCAGCCAGAAGGCTTCATAGACTTGGAACATCCAGACTACGTCTACAAACTCAAAAAGGCTATATATGGTTTAAAACAAGCTCCGAGAGCGTGGTATGACGAACTGTCCTCTTTCCTTATCCAAAACAATTTCACCAAAGGAACAGTTGATCCTACCTTGTTTACACAAAAATGTAAAAACGACATTTTGATTGTTCAGATTTATGTGGACGACATCATCTTTGGGTCCACTAATCCGAATCTTTCAAAACATTTTGAAAATCTCATGAAAAGTAAATTTGAAATGTCCATGATGGGGGAACTAAAATTCTTTCTTGGTTTACAAATACATCAGTCCCCTCGTGGAATTTTTATAAATCAAGCTAAGTATACAACTGAGATTTTGAAAAATCATGGTATGGACAATTGTGATTCGGTCGGAACACCAATGGTAACATCACCAAAAATTGGAGCCGATTTGTTTGGGAAACCTATTGATCCGAAGAAATATCGGAGCATGATTGGTTCTCTCATGTATCTTACTGCTAGTCGACCAGATATTCATTTTGCTGTTTGCTTATTAGCACGGTTTCAGGCTAAGCCTACCGAACTGCACCTCAAAGAGGTTAAAAGGATCTTTCGGTACCTGAAGACATCCATTCACATGGGAATTTGGTATCCGAAGGAATCCGGATTTGATCTAATTGCCTTTTCAGATGCGGACCACGCAGGTGATCAAGTTACAGCAAAAAGTACATCCGGAGGAGCACAATTTTTGGGTGAAAAGCTAGTCAGATGGTCTTCAAAGAAACAAGATTGCACTGCACTATCAACCGCTGAAGCTGAGTATGTGTCTCTATCTGCGTGTTGTGCTCAAGTTCTATGGATGAGAACACAACTCACAGATTATGGCTTTACTTTCGATAAAATACCTTTGTATTGTGACTCGAAAAGTGCCATAGCCATATCATGCAATCCTGTTCATCACTCAAAGACTAAGCATATCCGTGTCCGCTATCACTTCATCAAAGAGTACGTCGAAAATGGTACTGTTGAATTATTCTTCGTGAAGACTGATTACCAACTCGCCGATCTATTAACGAAAGCCCTTCCAAAAGAAAGGTTTGACTATTTAGTTCGACGAATTGGAATGCGAAGCCTAACCCCTGAGGAGTTAGAACGTCTTCTCGAATCTTCTTGAAAATGATTTTCCAAAAAGCTTCGCTGTAAATATTTTTGAAAAACAAAATACAAAATTTGAAAAACCAACAAAAGCAAAATATAAAAATATAAAACTTTCAAAAATACAAAAACAATATAAAATCAAAAATCCAAAAATATTCTTCTACGACATGTCTCTCGTATAATCGATATTCTGTACGTTTCTAGAAATGTCATTCAACAATGATACGGGCATGTACAGATGCTTGAGCGAGAGTTCTTTAATTGTTTTCCAAAACATGTCGTTTCTCAAAATTTCTTCAATAAAATGGCTTTCGTATACATCAGTACGAAACCCGGACCGAAATCATGACTTTTGATTATTTTCAAATCAAAACTCGTGCTTTGATCGAAAAATGAGGTGTACGCTTCAGTGCACTAGATTTAAAAATGGTGAGAAATCATCATCATCTTGAGCACCTTTTCAAGATTGTTCAAAAAGATTTTCAAAATCTTTCAAAATATTTTGTGCTCAAGATAACTCCCTCTAAAACCCTTTAATTGATTATGCTTTATTAAAGGGGGAGTATAAAACAAAAATGTTCTAAATTCATGCTTAAATCAAATCCGTTTGTCTCCCCAAAAGATTCTAAAATGTTTTTAATCCGTTGATATCAAAAATATCACATATATGCTATTTTTGAGGGGGAGGAGACGTGATTAAAATGTGATAAAAATGTTTAATGATCGTGGTTTGAATCTCAAAATGAGCTCGACTCAGATGAAACCAATGAATTGACGAGCAATCATGTACCATCTCGAGAAACTTTCTATGACTTGACCAGGACGGGTAATAATTTCAAGCTAGTTCTCTAATGATGTAAACGTGTCTCGAATCGGTCTTGTTCATTTAAAGTCGATCAATTCAAAACGTGCGAACTCTACCCTCTATGTGCAGATTTCTGTCAAAACATATAAGCACATGTGAAGGGGGAGTGTTTCTAAAAATACAAAACTCACGGAGTGTTGCAAACATGTTTTCTATCATAAACACTCTGAGAGATTTTCATGAAAAACGGTTTTATGGCAACAATAGGACAGTCATGGAGTTATAAGCTGACTAAGGATAGGAAATCAGTCCTATGATCCGCCAGAGCCGGAGGGATCTACCCAAGGACATCACCAATAGTGTAGTATTAGAAGTCCTTAGGTATGATTGAAAAAAGGAGTAATGTGAGAAAGGAGAAAGAAGGGGTTGAAGAATTAAAAAGAAATGTAATGAAAAAGGGTGAAAAGAAATAGCCCTCCATATTCAACCTTAGGGCAGAAACCGGGTTCAACACATATGCTACTGGTTGTCACTAGATGACACTGGTATTGAAGACAAAGACGTCATGGACCCAGTGACGCACTGCACTAAACCTTCTAGCCACTCAATTCCTCTTAAAAGGATTTGTTTCATTCTCACTGGGAACCCTACATAATCTATTGACTTTCTCTTAGAGATCGTTGGTATTGAAAAAAAAAAGACCCTTTCCCTAGTCTCCGCTCAGGAAAACCAAAATGCACTATTGAGTCTAGAGCCACGAGATTCATCAAAAGATCTCATAGGAACACTTGACATGACATCGCTTGCTGTTCATCAAAAAGGCACAAGTGATATATAATAGAGTCCTACGCAGATCTTAGCAATTTGCCAGAACATTTATGAGAAGTTTCACATCTGTGATCTTCAGTGATTGAATGGAAATTCCTGCCAGGGTCAACATCAAACAGCCCTGACAGCAGGTCACTTCGGTAATTTCCGTGGATTACGGTCTACAGTCGTGGGGTGATGCTTCGGTGTACCTCAGCGACTCATCTGAACTGTAGATGTATTTCGGTACATCGCGTTATCTCACTTGTGGGACTCCAGTTCAGGAACGGCCTCTGTGAGAATTAGAGACGTGTTTTCACACTATGCTGTTAACACCCTCGAAATTCAAACTTGTAAGTGTCGGAATCCGCTTATTACTAACAATGTTTTATGTTTTCTTCTTATGGAAGCTCCGGAGCGGATGGATCGTGCAGACTTGCCACATGCTCATACCAACAACACATGAAAGTTCTCATCATAATCAAAGGAGATGATTCTTCGTCAATGTCAAAGAATCTACAAAGTTTAAAGACTCCAGAACTACATCATTGGTAACCAAAAGAAAAATAGAAGTGTGAGCATGGTGGAGAAAGAAATGGAGAATGACGTGGAGACACCTAACCAACGAAGTTGACAATGGCAGACAACCACATTATCTGATCACAAAGCATGAAGGAACAAAGAATCAAGACTATTCTATATCTACACGCAAAGTTCAAGCTCAAGGAAAGTAGAGATCTTATCAAGTGGAGCATCGTTTGAATGACCACCCCTTAGGGGGAGATTGTTAGCCTCGCTTTTTATAAAGATAACGTCACTTACGTGAATTGGACTAGATGCGTAGTATACTTTGCCCTTAGGGACTAGTATCGTTTAAGTGGCAAAGTTAGGGCCTATATATACCCCTCATGACTCTCCATGAGGGGTGAGGTGAAGCATTTGGCTAGTTGTATTGTTTTGTTCTTATCAATAAACTTTGTGTTTTCTCCTCCCTCTCTCTACTTTCTCTCACTAAGAAGGATGAAGATCTTCATCTTCTTCCACCAACCAAGACCTCCAAACCACATAAATCATAGTATTCGGTCCTGACAATTGGTATAACGAGCCAAGGTTGTTGTTTGTTGATTTATGTTGGTTTTATACATGTGTTTTACTGTTTTTATGCTTATTTTGTGGGTCGGAAATTTTTTTCCGTATATTGTGGAAAACAGTTTTACATGTTTTTTGTGTATCCTATCTTTGGTCTAAACAAAAAAGTCCCAATATTTTCATGGTGACATCTGTCTTGGTCTTTCACTGGTCCAAACAGTCACTTTTTATATTTTTTTGTACCAAATATCTGTGAAACAAAGTGGTCAACTGTCATCTTCATATGGTCAACATGGTAAAAAAGAAGCAGTTTTATGCTTTTCTGGGTATTTTATGAAGATGGTCGGATTTTTCTGTCGAAAAACTCGTCGGAAAAAGTGGTCAAAGGGTCAAAACCCTAAACTTACGCGTAAGAAGAATCTACAGTGGAGTTACGCGTAGCTGTGAAGTTACGCGTAGAAAAAGTTACGCGTATGCGTTTACGCTTAAGCCTTGGCTTACGCCTATGGCCTACGCATATGTTTACGCGTATGCTTACGCATAAGCACAACGTTACGCGTAAGGCTACGCATAAGGCCAACCCTGGCTTACGCATATGGATTTGAAGAAAAAAGAGTTACGCGTAAACTTTACCAAAAAGAAAACTGACCACGACCACAAACATATACCAAATACCAAACAACTCATGAAACTCTATCTCGAAAACATCATCAGTCCATCACAATTTTATAAAATCCGAAACCCAGCTCCATCATCTAATCCAAATCTATCCTACTTCATTCAATCCCATCTCCAATATCAATCTTTACCTTGACTCGACTCAAATCAAAAACAGAAAATTAAATTATCTCAGATCGATTCATTTTTTTAATCTTTTAAAGATTTTTCCAATGAATCATTATCATCATTGACATCACCTTGTGTTACTATCAGAAAGATAAAGAAAGGTTTATAACAAATATGTTATCACTTTTCTTTCGTTCGTTCATGACTCTAATTAAAAACAAACGGATACACCTACCCGAGACCCTTTAAAGATCTTGAAGGACCATCTCTCTTGTTCTTCAGCCGTTTCAAATAAAAGAAGAGAAAGGGGTTTATGTGTTTGTGTTCATGTGGCTTAATGGAGATGTAATGATGAATGAGATTAGATGAGTTGAGAAGCAAAGTGATGTGTGGATATGAAAGAAAGGAGATGTGTACCTTTTATTTTTCTCAGATCTTAGTTGAGAGAAATATGGTGGTAGGCGTTTTTTTTCAAGTATGATTAGGTTAGTTTTTAGGGTTAATGACGTGAAGTGGGTTCTTATATCCGGTTGTGAGATGTTTGGATCGGGTTTGGATATCTGAAATGGCACGTGGGCTGTGGCAATTATATTACAACTGGAGTTGGGCCTACATGCATTTGGATTTTGTGATATTATGAAATATCTATAATTTGGATTGTTTAAATGTTTCATTTGGTACGATACAGAGGTTTCAATATTTTATATTGAGTTAATGAGATGGTATTAAAATTTTCACGGAGGGATACATAATTCACGACTTGAACGGTAATCTGAAAAAATGACTACGGGGTTTTTGTACGGTAATATTGATGAGAAATTGACGTGACATTTCACGGGTGGACTTCTTTATCTTTGAGACGTTGGTTGGTTGGATGCATGTCTCAAGATAACTTGTTCGAGCACATTATGAAATTTGAAAATCTGGTTATAACTGGTAAGGAGTTACGTTGTAGTGCTCACAGTGTGTAACCATCACTTTAAGGAGTTACGTTGTAGTGCTCAGTGTCACACGGCGTTGTGGATTGTTCAAAAATTTAGAACAAGCAGTAAGTCACAAAGTTGGGATGTTTACTTCCTTTTCAAGTCAGTCGTATCGGGTTATCTCCATATGTGGTCATTACAATTAGCCGGTGAATTCAAAGGAGGTTCGATTAAAGGTTGGTTAGAGAAAATTATTGAGAGTATTTTTGCGACATATTCTCACAGAATTATGATCAAGCTATGATGTTTGAAAATTGCATCAAGAAGGTAATACGGCATGTACGCAACATTATGATGATTCCGATAGCTCGCAACCATCAGGAGGGAGAAGTTGGTATTTCATCTTCCGTGTTTGGATTACGAAGGGATTTTTTCTTAAGACTGAAGAAGGAGAAGTAGTGTGGTGTACATCGGGGTTTTTTACCAACTTGGATGCAATGCTAAGTGAGTTATGTTGTTATGATGTTCCCAGAACGGCAACCATTGTACGATCAAGAGTTTACTTTCTCCGCTGCGTGTCTGAAGATTAAAGACGTGTTGGAAGAGTGTTGTCGGTTCAGGAGGGAGCATAGAAAGAAAAAAGGCTCACTAGTTAGGAGGGAGTAATAACCTAACTAGACCGTTACAGTTGAAGTTCAGAGCTACAAGAAGATCATTTGCCGAGGTCATCGGAAGGGAGAACTTCAAGTTTGCCTCAGTATCTAGACTACAAAGACTCTGCACTTCAAGAAAGTCAACATTGTTCATTACTATTGTAATTTACTTTGTTTTGTATTTATAGGTCTCATTGTAACCATTCACGTGTGACGCTATCTTGGAGGGAGATTGTTAGCCTCGCTTTTTATAAAGATAACGTCACTTACGTGAATTGGACTAGATGCGTAGTATACTTTGCCCTTAGGGACTAGTATCGTTTAAGTGGCAAAGTTAGGGCCTATATATACCCCTCATGACTCTCCATGAGGGGTGAGGTGAAGCATTTGGCTAGTTGTATTGTTTTGTTCTTATCAATAAACTTTGTGTTTTCTCCTCCCTCTCTCTACTTTCTCTCACTAAGAAGGATGAAGATCTTCATCTTCTTCCACCAACCAAGACCTCCAAACCACATAAATCATAGTATTCGGTCCTGACATTAAGACTTCTAAAAATAAAATTCCTAAATGCTTTATAAAGAGTAAAGATAAAGATATGTATTTTTTTACAAGTAAAACTAAAAAGAATGTATCCACTTCTTCTTTACGGTTCTATATATTTTATCCCGCTCTTTAGATTACCCTCAACCCTCACACCACCTAACCTTTCACCTCACCACCACATCAGTTTTCTCTTTCATTCATTACCATCTCACTTTTCACTTCCAACCATCTCACACCACTTCACCTTTTAACACATTATTTATTTATTAATATCACACACACTCACAAACTAAAACACAAATCTATACTATATTATAATGCATGTATAAGCCAAAGTTAATTCCAAGCCTAACTTCTAACCAAAAATTAAGATAAGGAGCTCCAATCATGAGATGACATGTGTCATTTTTTTAACAAACTCCAAACCTAACTCCTAACCACTAAAAATTATGATGAGGAGCTCCAATTATAAAGTGACATGTGTCACTTCTCAACTAAAAAATCATATTATCTTTTTATCTATTTTTTTTTATAATCTAATTTCACCATATTTTCTAAAATTTAGTGCTCTTTAATTCAACATCCATTTTGATATATTTTTATGAGTTTTTAGTTTTTATATTTTTAGTGGGTTTATTTTATTTTAATTCAAAATTTTACAACTTTAACCTTTATGCCAATCAATACAATCTTAATTCGTCAAAATCATATACTTTTGGGGGGAGTGTTTGACGGGTAAGAGATTGCGAGGGTATTTCTATATACGGGAATAATGATGTTACGGGAAAGCTACGGGTAACACAAACAAACACATACAACTAACACATATAACTATATTTTTCACCGCCGCTGTGCGCGGGTATCCGACTAGTAATTAAAATACCCACTAACACGATACCCGAAAGATGAACTCTTCACTTTTGAGTGGCTTTCTTTCTTCCTTGCCATTTGTTTACACCACACTCCCAACCATCTTGCCACATAAAAAATGCTTGTCATTTGCTCACTTTACTACCGTTGAAGGTACCCTAATAGCCTAGTCCCACCTAAAATTCAAGATACTTTCGCCCAAAAATCACTCGCTGCTAACTTCGGAAAGTAGCGAGTGACTTAAGTCTTAATTTATCTTTACATCATATCTATCAAAGACAGTCATGCTAAAAAATAAGGCCAACACAGAATTCAACTATTCATTAAACTTTTGTGAACATATACACACACTATATTGTGGGAAACTGCAATAGACGTCGAATTAACGTTTTTAGTTTACTTGTCCAAGTTGTATTTAGTCGGTATTTTTAAGTGATGTCTTTCATAAGACTAAACAATATTAGTGATATTTTAACTTCAGTTAAATCTCGTTTTGTGTTTTCGTTTTGTTTTAGTATTTCATTTGTCTCGTTGCATGTAGTTCAATTGTTTCGCTGTATAAACTGAGTATTACCTGAAGTGCATAGCGCGCTTTGGGTAAAGGTCTTCAAAATGGATCTTGGGTTAGGGTTGCCTGTTGAACTAATTTTGTTTGTGAAAAATGGTATCAGCCGAATAACAGGTACCAGGAATGTACTATGCACCTAGTGTAATTGGGTCTCGGTTAGTGAAATGAGCTATATCCCGTAAAATATGGTTAAAACTATTCGACTGCCCAAACGGTTTTTTAGAAATTCCCTTTAGATTTTAGAATTCTTAGGGTAACGAGTATTAAAGATGTATTTACTTTCCGTAAAGAATATTAAACACTAATGAGCAGCAGCACGTACGGATAAAGTATGACGTTTTATAACTCAAGTTTGTAAATTCAAATAAATGTGTACAAAATTGATGAACTTGACCCGTTCAACTTGTTCAAATTCAACTAAACGCGTTCAATATATTAAGAGTAAACTACACCATATGTCTTTGTGGTATATGTTGACCGTCAAGGATCGTCCTTTGACAAAAAAAAATGCACCGTTAGTCCTTAAGTGCGAAACGTTACTCAGCGTTGGTCCCTCACCCTAACTGGCGTGAGTAACGGGCGTTAAGCCTATTTAAGTCGAGGGTATATTTGTCTTTTCCCACCCACATCCTCAATTAATTCCTTCATCTACCCATCACCTTCTGTTTTTTTCTTTCATCTTCTTCTTTTTAATCACCAATCAACCACCGATCCAAATACAATACTTTCTTTTTTTCATCATCATCTTCACTCGGCACCACCCAAATACATCACGAAAGTCCAAAACATAAAACCCTCAATTAACTTTTACATATTTAATTGTAAACTCATATAAAATAAAACCTAAAATAATTTACATGTAAGCACATGTTTACATTCCCAATCTGATATAAAAACCCAATGATGTCACTGATACAATCACGGTTAAAGTGTACACAAGAAGAAATAAACGGGTCAACGAAATTGATCAGTTTAATGAAATCTTTGGGTATTGGTTGGATCCACTTGGTCAAAACAGTAGCGGGAAAATGGAATGGTGGGGAGCAGTTTACAAGACCATTTCCAGGAGCAGTTAAATAGAAGAAATAAACGGGTCAACGAAACGGTGTTTTGCGGGTATTTGATGATTACCACCGTCGGCCGAACCGGAAACCACAACCATTATTAGATCTACATGGTGGTGATGAGTCTCGTTGCTACAAGTGAGAATAATGATGATATGATGGGTGTTTTTAGGTTATGTTTTGAAGATGAAGGTAGTGGTGGTGGCCAGATATGGAATGAAAGAGACGGTGGTGGGTGGATTAGGGGTTTGAGTTTTGAAGATGAAGATGATGATAGAGGGAGTAGTATGTAGAATTATTATATTAGTTGATGTGACGATTGATTTTATAGCGATTGATTATTTTGTTCAGAGATGGTTGATGTAAAACCCTAAAAATCTAAAACATGTGAAAAGACCATTGTACCCTCAAATTAATATTTATAAGATACGAAAAAAAATAATACGTCAAGCTCGTTAAATACATTATTACCTAACTCGTTAAAAACCAACTTGTACCAAATAATAAAATCAACACACCTATACATCTCGCATGTTTTTTTAAGTTTGCATGGGCCGAAGGTTTCAAAGCATAAACGTAAAATCAAAAGCCCATATATTCCATATTCATCTCATTTATTTGACCTATCATCTCACACATTCACTCATACATAAAACCCTAGAAAAAAAAAGACGGCAAGGAGTTTTTCTCCTTCTTTCTTTCGACCAACAAAGGCAAGGAAAGGACCAAGGAGGCTGTGATAAGCTGCTATGATCGTGGGTTTTGAAGTGGTTGTGGTCGTGGTTTGGTCGCGGGTGCATTCAGGTTCGAAGAAGAGTATTGGTTTTGGTCATTGGTGATCTTGTTTCATTCCGTATATTCTGCTAAGGTATCTCAATCACTTTGTTTCCTATTCATACGACACACGTGTTTTCACATAATCTAAAGATAAAGCTTGATACACGATCGGGAATCTTGTTGCATGTCAAGTCTTGGTTTCGTTTAAACTGTAAAAGAAATAACATAAAATACGCAGCTTGAAATCATGAATCTTTAAACTACATGCATGTCGAACTTCATGTCTGTTTTGGAGCATTGAAATATGTTTATTATATGCGTCTTCGATCGGGTCTTTAGATACTAGTTGATCTCTAGTACACGAGTAGGACATGGGATAAAACTCAAGTAATAATAAGATGGGAGTACATATTCAGTGGTGATTATATGTAATCTGTTTTGGCATACTATGCTCACGACCTACACATGTTTTACTTAATTGTGTCGAACTAAATGGACTAAATAACATACGAGTATACATTGGTTATTTTCGTGTCGCTAGTAAAAAATGGAAAAGAGTCCTCGTTGATATATACCTACACAAAAAAAAGAAAAATGAATTGTTCTTGGTCTTGTCGGGGGTCATGTTTAGGGGAGATCGCGGGGCAAATGGGTAAGCCATTTTGTATGTTTGAAAGTGTGTCAGGAAGGTGAGCCGGGGGTTAATCATAATATATTTTTACTAGGTCATGAATATTAATTGTTTGAACCGCGAACGAGCTTGAATATTGATCGAACATGCATATGGAATCTTGTGGGGGTAACTTCAAGGGTGATCGCGGGAATTATCATTGAGCCTTTTGGAGTTTTGAAAGTGTTCCGGGGAAGATGAGTCGGGGGGTAATCACTAGGTGTGTTTTCCGAGTTGCGTTGGTTAGCCGTTTGAACCGCGAGCGAGGGTAAAGTTGGCTTGTCGAACTAAGTTTGAAATGGGAAAAACAAATACTGTACGTATGAAAAAAAAGGATTTCATGTTTTAAATGTTTTGATATTTTCATTTTAAACCCTTATATTTAGAGTTTGTCGCATGCAAACCTTGCACTATTATAAAATGATGCATTACACCCTAGAGTATCAAAATAATAATGTTGAGTTTTACTTTCAATATACTTGTCACTAATAACTCTAAACTTTGAGATATTTACCATGCGAACCCTATACTTTGAAGTATTATCTAATAAAGCCTTAAAATATCATTTGTAACCCGTAAGTTTGGCTAATTAATAATTATTACCCTAAAGTATTTTAAATCCGTCCATTACTAAAAATGAGAATACACTTATAACTCTAAAAATATTAATACGATTAATCCGTTATAACTTAAATGAGCTAATAAGCATTATACGAATCGTAATCCGTGTAGATTCGTTGGAGGAGACGTGACGTTGTGTCTTCGTGTTCATTCATTCGTTTGCTTTCTTTTCATTGGCGTTAAGGTACATATATTCTATCCCTTTTCATTAGGGGTTTCTCATGACTTTATGATCTTTCGACCTTGTTTCGATTATGATATTCCATTACTATGATTTCCTTTACTGTGATCCTTTGGTATGATTCTGTTCGCTATGATATTCGTTGTTATGATTATGAACCTTATGATTATGAACCTTCTGACTATGAACCTTCTGATTATGAGCCTTTGATATGAACCTCTGATTATGAACCTATGTTATGGAACTCTGATATGAACCTTTGACATTTGAACCTTTGATATGAACCCTTATGTTATGACTTTGCTTTGGCCCTTCAGTTTGATACCCGAGCCAAATATGTTTCCCTAGCCATGAAGGTAACATGGCCGTGTCATTGATGCACCAATGGCATGACTCTAGTGTGGTTGAGTGATGTTCCACACCGTCCCTTTCTGTTATCTGATTATGAGCTCGATATATATTGTATGGCCACTATTTGTCTGCAGGGGCCTATGGATGCATCCTAGATTTGTTCTGTATCTGATATGTTATGCTATGATATGATTTGTCTGGTGAATGATGTCGTGTGCAATACGCGTCTTCACATTCTGGGAGCTAGCTACTCCATTGGTTACTGAGGTCTCCCCTCCTATTATATATGGTATTTCGAGGTCACCCCCCGAATACAATAGTTACTTATGATATGATATGATATGATATGTTTCTGGGCTCGTGGTAGATTTCTGACAACCCTTACACTTTTGATATACCTATATTGTACCTTCTGTATTCCCCAACGCACCATATGTGACTCACTCTACTACCATGCTATATTCCATTTCATTAATTTGACATACTCCTATTTCGTTACTTCATACTATCGTGTCATTCACGTACCGGGTTATTATGTGATTATTGAATCTGTTTATGCTGTTACATGTTCTATGTGATTATTGTTTATCCTGCTACGATATGATCACTATGCGACGATATGATTCAACCGTTGTTATCTAAATATATGTTATCTTACTGTTATGTGATCCTTGAATGGTCTGGTGATCACGTTTGGGTGTAATTAGTTGATTATCTGTTTATTATGGATACCTCCATTTAATTATGTTTATGGGCTATGATTATCCATTGGTGTCTTATTGCTAATTGTCGACTTGCCATATTATATCTGTTATGATGCTGTTATGTTATTAACTGTGGGGTATTTGTCTTGTGGGATTGACATGTTCACTTCCTAATTAATTGCTTCCGCTTGCTTTTAGTTTTCCTGTTGGCTTATTTATATTCTGATTTCCTGATCTGACTGCGTGCTATTCTTATGTTGAGTGGATGCGACGTCTGGTATGCTTGATTTGGTTTCGGTGCTTGTATGTCTGTTTGCTTATATGTGATTATATATATGTCATGGATGCGTTGCTTGTTGTGTTCTCCTTGATTGTTGTTCTTGCTGGATATATGTATAATTGTGTTCTGCAGGATCCTCATTGACTCATTGTTTCCTTTCCGTTGCAACCTTGCTATTGTTCCTTTGTTTCATTTCGTATTTCTGCTTTTGTTTAGCTTTCGTTTTGTTATATCTGTTCACTGGGCTTTTTAAGCTCAGCCGCATTTCTTTTCCTGCGGCAGGTTTTAGGTTTGAAGATGGGCTTCGATGGGCTGAGAGTTAGAGTATCTTAGTGGACCAACCCTAGTACCATAGCACTTTGGGACTTATTTTGAAGAACTTTTGTTTTAGGATTTTATTTCATTTTGGATATTGTATTTTCTTTATTAGTCAATTGTGTATATGTTTTGATACCTCATTTTTAAGGTTTCCGTTTGTAAATATTTTATTTGTATGTTCTGATATGACACCAGAATGTGACATTTCTACCCTTGTCGGGTTGGGGTGTTACAATTATGGTATCAGAGCCAGGTTTCGCCTTGTTGACCTTAGGATTGACCTGTGAGGACTTGGGTAGACAGTAGGTTTCTGTCTGTTATGATCTCTTCCGATTACTTTTGATTCTCATTCAGATTTGACTTCGATAATCTTTCGTCTTCACTGTTTTGGCCTTCTTCTTTTCGCGTCGAACTTTGTTATTTTGTCTTCGTACATCCATTTGTCGACCGTTAGATGGAGACTACCCGTGGAGCCGAAGTTGATGGTGTCGAC
The DNA here is from genome assembly GCA_019973895.1 of Chrysanthemum seticuspe. Classification (NCBI taxonomy): domain Eukaryota; kingdom Viridiplantae; phylum Streptophyta; class Magnoliopsida; order Asterales; family Asteraceae; genus Chrysanthemum; species Chrysanthemum seticuspe. The sequence goes on from BPTQ01000008.1 coordinate 245,655,328, forward strand.
CCTGCATCGCTGCAACAGTCCCTGAGCTGGAGAGGTTCGTGAAGCAGAAGCCACACCCGACTGCCGTGCTGCTGGAGGCATCATGATGCTTCTGGAGGAAGCTGGACGGACCAACCAAAGACGCAAAAGACGGAGACAAGATTCAACCGGTGGCTGAAAGGGTTCATCTACTTCATATGATTTGGGCGCGACTTATGTTACTCCGATTCGTTTGTCATGCGTTTTGAGGCGGTTTGATATTCTGTTAAGTGATTCTGATCGGTATTGCTTTTCTTGATTTGTTCGGAACTCGGTTTGAATCGTGAATTTTTATCGTTTGGCATTTTGTTAATATCTCAGCTTTTCTTTTGGATCGTCAGTAATGAGTCATGAGGAACCATTTCGAGCAAGTTGGTGGCCTTCTTCTTTGGTGATATGGTAAGTTGTTTGATGTAGTATATGTTGTATGTATGTGATCTGACCTGTTTTGGTATGTTACTTGTTATCTGTATGTTATCTGTTTTGATGTGATAGTGGTTATGTGGTTTGTCATGACCCGAGGCAGAATATGATGACAATAAGGACTTGTTATGTGATGCAAGTATTATGACGCCTGATCAACGTGATAATACCGAGATCATATAATTTGGCTCTATTTGTCACACCCCCAAATTACCTGTTTTGCAGCGGAATGGAATTCCTGGGGATTGACTGTCATAGCATCACAATCACAGTTATATTGAACGACCTAAAGTGTCGTTTGGAAAATACATCGTTTGATTTAATAAAACAATTAGAGTTTACAAAGTAGGTCCCAAATGTAAATCAACTTGTGCGGAAATAAGTTTATTACAATTCAAACGATGTTTTAAAGTACGTAAAACCCAAGTGAGACGCGTCGTCACCACGACTCCATGATGTGTCCAAATGCATGCCATGAAGTGAATGCCTTAGATACCTGAGATAAAACATGCTAAAAGTGTCAACACAAAGGTTGAGTGAGTTCATAGAGTTTGTTTTGAAATGTAAAGCCTTTAGAAATCGTTTATGCAGCAAAGGCATTGTGAATCCACTCAGTTCCAAGTCCCGCCCATACAAAACTTGCAACCTGTGTGTTCACAACCCATTGCCAAGATATGTACAGTCAAGGATAATCCCAAGACATTCAGCACAATGATAATCCCAAGACATTCAGCACAACGTTAATCCCAAGACATTCAGTCCAATGATAATCCCAAGACATTCAGCACAATGTTAATCCCAAGACATTCAGTCCAATGATAATCCCAAGACATTCAGTCCAATGAAAATGATACAGGATATGACTAAACATTAAGTTCAGTTAAGCATGTAGTTTGCAAATAGATATGAATGTCATAAAAGATGATGAGCATGTATCTCCCCCAAAACAGTTATGAAAACAAGTAAAAGTGGGGCTATGAAAACTCACGGTAATCCATAAAAGTTAATGTACTTGTGAAAGTAAATGAAAACAGTTTGAGCATGTATCTCCCCCAAAAGTAATTCAAAACGTATAAAGGTAGGGGCTATGAAACTCACATGGACAATAATGCGATGGCAAAAGTGGATACACTGAGGTATAGCGTGAATCTCGTAAATGACCTATTACGAATGATATGATATGTAATGAGTTGCAATGTAATGTTATGCATGCACTTCGTATGTTATTTATACCATTTACGGGTTTTGAAAATATTACTCGTCGTCGAAAAATACTCTTTTGACGTCTTGACCAATCAAAAATCACTTTACATGTTTTTACGTCAAAATGTCATCCCACACTGGTTTTATAATGATTTTTGGTGAAATTACCACTTTTCGTCGCAAAACAATGTCGTCGGAAAAATCATGAAATTAACAAAAATGGCTCCGGAAAAGTAGTCGTAAAACGGTGTACGTCGATCGTTAGAGAACGAACTCGACGGTTTTGGAAAGTTTGTATCGATATCTAAAAGTTTCAGTTCAGGAGTTTTCGTCCAAAAGGTCTCGATCATAAAGATATTAAGGGCTAAAGATGGTGGTTTTTGCTAATTGTGTGCAGAAAATGAGTTTCGGCCAAGTTTGAACATCCGTAAATAATTTACTATGACTCCGCTTGACAAACGGCTTTTTGTTTTGAAAAATATGGCCGGTGAACTTGATTTTACTAGAAGACAATTCGTTATAAAAAGTTTTGCATCATAGTTAAAAACAGCCGCAAACATGGAAGTTACAGCTAGTGAAATACTTGTAACGTAAAAATAATATAGTTTTTCAGAAAATAATATTTACGGCAACTTTATGAAAACGTGCATATATTTGTCGTTTTAAATCCGTTTTCTACGTAAAATATGTCCTTAGCTTCGTATCGAAGTAAACTAATATATTTTTGAGAAGTCGAAATAATTTGTGAAGCTAAAGGCTCGTTTTTGACCCGAAATATGTAAAAACAGCAAGCTGAGTTTTTCAGAAAATAATACTTTTCGTCGCCAAACTTTAAAAATTCACCACGGCTTCGTTATAACTCCGTTTTTATCCGTTCAAGCGGCCACGGATTCGTTTTAAAGTATATTTTCTAATTATCAAGGCCAAAATGTCGTACCATCAGTGGGTTTTTCCAGAAAATCAAATTAAGGACAGAATGTAAAATATAGTTTACGAAAATAGTTTTTCTCGGACAAAACCTATTCTAATCCCTTCAAATCAACTCCAAAACTAATCTAATCCTACCATACACCTTCTTAGGGTGTCATGGGTTCCTAATCACCATCAAGACCAAAGAATAACTTGGGAGTAATTATAGGATGACCAATATGTATTTATAACTCTAAAATCAAGAAATAAATGGTATAAACTACATAACATGCATATAAGCTCCAAAAATGATAAGAAACATATGAAAATGATAAGGAAACATAAAAATGATGAGAATATGCTTACTAGTGAAAATGAAGAGGTGTAGGTAACAAGGATTAACTTAAATATCCTTGGTTTTTATTTCAAAACCATGAAAAGGATATAAACTAGGTTGTAAACACACTTGATCTAGCAAAATTCTTGATCCCTTGGCCCTTGATGTTGTGACCGGTTTTGGAGAAGCCAAAGAAGGAGAGAAAAATCTTTCCTTAACTATGTGAAATTGTTTGATAAAGTGAAGTGAAAAAATGATATAACTTAGACTTTATGTACAAGTTGAAAAACACAATTTTAATGAACCATGCCTCATTTATGAGTACACTTGACTTCCCCCCCCCCCTCCAAGGCCGGATTTGGGGGGGCTTATGTCTCCATTATATATATTTTTTTTTAACTTGTAACTTGTATTATTTTGTAAAGAAAATGTAAGAATTCTTTTTGTAGAAAATGTATAAGTGAATGTAAATAGACATTTTTGGTACAAGTAAGTTTTTGATAGATCAAAATAGATTGTAATGATATAATAAAAATTGTAAAAATACTTTCCTTGTGAAATTCGGGTGATAAAATAATTATCGTAAAATTTTTAAGAAAACGACGTAATAATTATGTAAGATATAACTTTTCACATACACATCAAACCATAACACAAGGTGGCGAATAAGATGGAATTCTAGAGAGAGAAAGTTAGAGGTTTAGGGAACTTAGTGAGAGAAAGTGAAAGATATTATTATGAGCTCCAACTCTCTACCTTGGAAGGTAGAGAGTATTTATAGTCTTACATAATTCGCCACACTACGGGCTGTGGATCAGGCATACAGTGGGTAAAGACCCGTCCGTCCTCCACGGTGTTACTTAACTAAATAACTACTTAACTTAAAAGACCTATGACTACGAGCTTTCTAACGATTACATATACTTGAGGTGACCGACTCTTTAATACCTGGAATTTCTAATTCCTAACAATCTCCCCCTAAGGGAGGTCACCTCAAACATGTATCAAAATTACAAAGAATACAAATAGATATAACATTAACAAGTGATCTAGTATTCTTGATGTAGTCCTTTGCTCTTGAGTTCGTAGTCATTGATTCTTCACATTGCATGTTTGGTTATTCCAAGTGGAGGTCTTTTACTGATCCACGTGATAATAATTCTGAGCCATCATTTGAGATCATCGGCTATCAACAATCTCTGACA